>CAVNZK010000079.1:0-388222 GCA_963693345.1 Pieris melete
GTCAATTAAACAGTTTAATGTTTTCCAACAAAAACTATAATTTAAAGGAATATATTCTTTACAAGACTGCTGCTAATGTTATATTTTATTTATGCCCTTAAACACACACACGATACTCAACACACAAACACTCTCACACATACTAAAACGAGTACAATCAAACAATTATATCAGTGTGAACTTAATAGTGGCAGCGAATCGAATAGAACAATATCGCGGCACACAAATTCTATAATACAACAAGAGTGGATTTCCAATTTTATTAGTATTTTTTTTATAGTGTATTATTAATTCCATAAACAACAAACAAAGGTTTTACAAAGACCCATTACTTCAGACAGACTTCGTACGACAAAATAAACATAAAATTAATGGAACCAGCGAATTAAAGAAACTATTTGTCATTCGACTTTGGTTACCATACGAGCTTGTACAGCTGTTATTTCTCAACATTAATTATTCCAATGGCGCTGGTGCTACAGTTGTAATTCTCTCTAATTAGCGCCTCCACAATATATCTTTGATATATACAACGTTAAGTATGTATAAATTACGGCTTAACAACTTAACTTGGTTTAAGACAATCGGTCGTGATTATTTTATAATTAAATTAATAAAGCTCTTTAATTATTATTAAAAGACAAAAAAATGTCTTAGGAAAGATATCACCCGTTGTCCTCGTTATTATTTAATTATGTTATTGTATTTGCAACGAAATGTTAAATAAATAAGCAAAAAATTTGACCGCAATAAGAAGAGCTGATAAGTGAAGTCAGTATACATGAGTGGAAGTGGACTGGGCAAGTTATAAGAGGTAGTAAAAAGAACTGGTCCTGTAATCTAACAGAATGGTCTCCAGATTATGGAAAGCGTGAGCGATGGGACGGTATTCACAAAAATCATGGGAAATTGGTGGTGGATGATATCAAGTGGAAAAGAGTGGGGGGGGGGCCTTTGCCACTTGGCAAGTGGAAGAGGAGCTGGTGCTAGATATAATATCATTAGAATAAAAGCTAATATTGTAATTACTTTACTATCCGAATAAAAGGCTTATTAATCAGAAACTTTGTAGAGTGAACCAATAATGCAGTCCTTATCGTTATTTGGGCCAAATTTCTTTTTTTTTTTTTTTTTATAAAATAGGGGGGCAAACGAGCTGCGGGACGACCAAAAAGGGCAGTCTACGCAGCCCATAGACACCCATTTTTAGTGGGTGCGTTGCCGGCCTTTGAGGGAGGGAGATTACCTGGAATATCGTCATATACTCGTACCTTCGACTCTTTTACCAGTGGTCATCACAAAACTAGTAAATGAAGCGCAACAAGGATTTACACTAATAATTTTAATAATAATTATATAAATTATTACAATAGACTATTACTGCAGTGTTTAATTAAAAGGAATGTGTGCTGCCGTCTTAACAACAATATATATAACACATAAAATAAGTAATAAGTATTTATTAATACATATAAAAAGTCGCAAACATCAATATTTACTTGCTACAATCCTGTCTTTTTAGTACAGACTATCGCAGAAGAGAGAGGACAGCAGGTAAAGTGCAAAGGTACCCGAAAAAAATTGTAGTTTGTGCTAAGTGGACCTCCGGTGACCCTGGAGCTGGTGCTATACAGCCTATAAACAGCACAATACAACGAGGTAATTCTGCCGGCGTTAAGGACCCTCCGCCACAGGGACCAGTATTATATTTACTTATGAATACAAAACTTATAATATACTTGACGTTATGTAACTTATGTATACATAACGTATACGTTTCAAATACTTAACAGGCGATTAACCGCGCTGTAAACTTTTAAATAAAATTGGCACTCACCAGTCGATAAGTGCAATAAAGACAGGGGGAAAGAATTTGATGTTTAAGCTTCACGCGACATGATCGTTATCATACATACTAAAAGATGCAATGATTGCATTTTCGTAACGGTATGTAAAATTCCAGTTACGAGAATAAATATAAGCCATTAACCATTCAAATAACCATTTCCAGTGTAAAAACGAGTGATTGTTCGGCGACAAATTGTTCGCTTAGATTACTTGCGTGATAGAGGCAGTTGAGTGTTGAGCGGAAATAACACGATAACACTTATTCATAGGAAATAACACATTGAGCGTGAAAATTCCTATGTATACAGGGTTCAAGTAGGAATATTATAGTTTTACATTAAAGAATAATTAACTCAATATCGTTATATACTAAATAGATATTAAATAGTACAATTTACTATACTATTTTATATATTATTTATATTATTTTATATATAAAAAAAACGAAAGATCTTTGGGGTGTATCTGTTTTCATTTTACAATCAGTAATCAATACTATCAGTTCAGAGTTGGCTATAATATTTAATGAATGTATAGATTGTGGAGTCTTTCCAGACCAGATGAAGATAAGTAAAATCACACCGTTATTCAAAACGGGCAGCACTTCGAACCCCACAAATTTTAGACCCATATCTGTGCTGCCGGCTTTGAGTAAAATCTTTGAAAAAATCATTCTTCAACAATTATTGATACATTTTAATAATAATAAAATTATGCATAGCCAGCAGTATGGTTTTACAAGAGGTCGCTCCACAGCAGATGCTGGCATTCAATTAATTTCCGAGATTTTAAATGCTTGGGAAAATTCTCATATGCCATTGGAGTTTTTTGCGACTTATCAAAGGCTTTTGACTGTGTCCATCACGAAATCCTAATCAAGAAACTTCAACACTATGGCATTGGCGAAAGGGCGCTAAATCTTGTGGAATCATACCTGAGCGATAGAATTCAAAAGGTAAATGTAAATGGAGCTATATCACAGGGATCCTCTGTTACTATGGAAGTACCGCAAGGCTCCATACTTGGTCCCTTCTTATTCCTCGTCTATATAAATGACCTGCCATTTCTTGTAAAGGAGCTTCACGAGATAGTACTGTTTGCTGATGACACTTCGCTTTTATTTAAAGTGAAACGACAAAATCCATCACTTGATAACGTAAACAGTGCCATCTCCAGTGTAGTTCACTGGTTTAATACAAATTATCTTAAGTTAAACGAAAAGAAGACAAAATGTGTTAAATTTGTAACTAAAAATGTAAAAAGTAGTCATTCTCAAATAATAATTAAAGACGAGGAAATAGACTTTGTTGATAATGCGGTGTTCTTGGGAATTACTTTAGATAGTAAACTCCAGTGGGGCCGACACATAGAAGGTCTTTCGAATAGGCTAAGTTCCGCAGCGTTTGCAGTAAAAAAGATACGCGATCTTACGGATGAGAACACAGCAAAGCTTGTTTATTTCAACTATTTTCATAGTATTATGTCATATGGTGTTATTTTGTGGGGTAATGCAGCTGACATTAAATCGATATTTGTAGTGCAAAAGCGGGCTATAAGAGCGATCTGTGGGTTGTCCCCACGGGAGTCGGTCCGAAGCAAATTTAAGGAATTACATATTTTGACTCTGGCATGTCAATACATTTATGAGAATATTTTGTATGTGCGGAAAAATATAGATATCTTTAAAAAGAATAGTAGCTTCCATAATTATAGTACTCGTAATAAAGACAAAATTAGCGCACCAACCAGAAGGCTGCATAAAACGAGTAATTCTTTCAAAGGCAATTGTATACGTTTTTTCAACAAAATCCCTAGTGAGATACAAGCGTTGTCAATAAATAAATTTAAATCGTACATTAAAGTAAAACTGCTTGCTAAGGCTTATTATAATATAAATGAATATTTAAACGATCCTAGTGCTTCGATATGAGTTGCTCCAGTATATATTATAGGTAACACGACTGAATATCTCGGCTGCATTTCCAGACTCTGGGGCGATCGTCAACATCCACGACTGTTTTAATGTAAAGTGGGAACAAACCGTGATCCATGTGGTATCCAATTATTTCAGTATTATTATTATTTTCTTATGTAGCCAAGTCCACATTTCAAGGATCGTCATGCTCGCTTAAATGTCATTGCTTGTGGCGGCGTCCATGCGTCGGGTTGTCTCTCTCCCTAAAATATGGCGAGGGGGCCGATGGCTGGCCATGCGTCATACTCGTGAACGGGTGCTACTTGTGGTGACTGGTCGTACTTGAATTCGTGTATGCGGTGATGTTAATTATTTCGACTATGTGTTTGCGTGTTGTTCCCACGAGAATGTAAGTGCGTGCTCCTATTTCACCATGCCTCCTGCTGATAGGGGACAAGTCTTTGTTTTTATTTATGTTATTATTATTAATTACTTAAAATGTCATGTGGAACATGGTGTAATGGTTGCAGCTCCTTACAAACGTTGTGTAAAAAAAAAAACATGGCGATTAAAAAGAGTGGCGGAGAGTTTATTGCCAGTTCTTCTCTTCCGTTCTACGCCCTTGATTTGAGAACTGGCAGTAAATGTAAAATTAGAAGCATTAATATTTATTTCTTTAATGACGAATCACAAGTGTACATTGTGTTACCTACGTGAATAAATGATTTTTGAATTTGAATTTGAATTTATAAACATTTATAAGAACATAAAATGAGCAAAATAAATTTACTAAAATACGAAGCGAAAAGTTTAGAACCATATAAATTTATTCAATTATGAGATGGCGTGGAACGGTACCAAAGTATAAAAATACATAGCAAAAACCCAAGCCGCAAAAATACATTTCGCACAGTTGTATGTAAATTACATACCTCGCAACGCTTTTAAAGGGCTCGTATATTGAGAGTTTTTAACGTGATATATTATTCCGAGCAAAAGAGTGATACAACGACAAACCGCTATTTGTCGAGGTGGGTCGGACATAAATCACGCACCCCACGCAGACACGATGGCACCGCCGTTGTGAAGGTATTTGCTCCATTTTTGACGGTAAACTCGACTGATGAAATCGACGTGCCGATGTCAATCGGGGTGCCACTTCTGTTCCTACTAGACAAGACAAATCGTGGATGTGCATCTTGTGCTTTAAGTTTTATATTATTTATTATTTGCTGTAGACATTGTAAGGGTCATTTATTAAGTTTGACAGTAAACACAATTCATACAGTCAAAATTACTCGTGCGCTGTTTACTAGACAAAATCATAATGCAGCTTGCCGCTTAAATTTGGAATCACACGAATTTTTATAGGCGACGTAATTTGCTAGTCTATATTTTAGTCAGTTACCAGTAGTGATTATAAAAATCGGTATAAGTTCAAATTCATTTATTAAAAAATTCTAAAACAATGTGTATGCATAAAATTATAAAATCCATTATGACATCACTATTTTTACACACAAACACATACACATCAAATATAATAGAACATAGCTAGCAAGAGAAAAAATTAAACAAGCAACAACAAAATAAAAAACAATAATACGTGTGGCACTCGGGGACTGCCGCGGTGAAGCTATTGCATATTTTTTTTCAACTTATGCAATTATAATTATTTATTTATGCGGTATTTTTTTTCTTTAATAAATTAATTAAATCTACCACTCTACCAGACTCAGACTAATATATTCCTATATATATGCCTATATAGTCTGTCTCACTCTAACGCGCACCGGCTGCACTGATCTCGTCAGAGAGATGTGAATACGCAGTATGGGTTCTGTCCCTCTCTGACGCGCAAGGTTTTTTTCGTTACGGAATATCTGAATTCGGTCTCCACGCTCGAGGCCCACGATAGAAGCTATGTAATAGCTTAAAAAAATTACAAAAATAACAATAGTAACAGTAGTAATAATTATAATATAATATTAAATAAGTATTGTTATTATCATTGGATCTCATAAACACATTAAGACAATACAACAGATAAATCCCATTAAATCTGACTACAATCCTACCCATATTATGAATACATACTTTCCATATCTTTAGGTTTCTTTAAGTAAACATGTTTTCGTCTAGTGTAATTCATATGTATTTTTACAGAGTCCATGTACCCGAGATTTGCAGAGCCAATACCAAACGTTACCGTAACTGTCGGCAGAGATGCATTGCTTGCTTGCGTCGTCGATAACTTGAGAGGGTTCAAGGTATTATTTTATCATTATGGTATGGCACACATAAATTAGCCTTATCATTTACGATGTCACTCTCGGCTGTCTTGAATTGTTCCTACGTGAACCAAATTTCACTGGCCTGGGCCCGTATTTTGTAACTACCAAAAGCCATACAAAAAATCAGTGGCGCTACAACCTCTTTAGGTCTAGGCCTCAGATTTCTGAATCTGTTTCATGATCATTTTGTAAATCTAATAGACACAGACATCAGCGTTAATATTTTAAGGATACTAAGATAACTTCATCAGAATAGAAAACACAAATGTTGGGATTAGTATTATTATTGGAATTTACAGAGACAGAGCCCTATTATGTAAATCGTATTATGATTAAAAATTAAGATTCATCCCGACGAATTCGATATGAGAAATATCGAATTTTATCAACGCATATGTTTCCTATTATTAAATAAAAACTTAATTACGAATTAAAGATATAGTAACTATCTAATACAGTTTTTTAATAAATTACTAATAGAACAATTTTGCGACATTATAAAATTAATATTCATGCCTTTTTTAATTAAAAATCATTGGTAAAACTTGTAATTGTGTTTAGTAGGTATGTTTTTCTTTACTTTAAGTTTAGGATGTGGAGCTATAAATTCTAAAGTTCAAATGAAATGTGTTAAATTGGGATAAACAAGAAACTTTGCTAGTCTTTTATAAATTAAAAAAATATTTCTAATTTAGGTAGCGTGGGTCCGTATGGACACTCAAACAATTCTGAGTATCCATCATAACATCATTACTCAGAATCCTCGCATCAGTCTCTCATACAATGACCACCGGTCGTGGTACCTTCATATAAAGGACGTGCACGAAGTGGATCGAGGATGGTACATGTGTCAAGTCAACACGGACCCCATGCGATCCAGAAAGGGTTATCTTCAAGTCGTAGGTATGTTAAAAGCTATTGGTGCTTATTCCATATTATATATAAGTACCCTCCCCTCTTAGTTATATGCAGTGGACCATGTAAGGATGTACCTCAGCTACGAAATATAAAATTAACAACAAATTCAAATTTAATGACGTGGAATAAGTGATACATGTATCTTATGTTCCATAATATATTTTTTTTTTCAACTGTTAATGATCAGAAGTTAATTTGAAAAAAAAATAGTCCTATTAAATCTATGGTGAACTTATATTACGTTCTTAAAAAATCTGAAATATTTTATAAGAAACATGTGTCAATAGTTCTTACCTGCCCATTAATTCGTTTTAATACCTTAGTGTCACCCATAACAACATGGCACTTAGAGAATATTTAACAATACAATAGTTAAATCAAAACATTTAAATATCTATACATATTTCGAAAACATCTTTCAAAACTTTGCAAATATTATTCCCTCTTGTAACGTTTAATTATGTCACATGAAGACAAATTTCGGTAATTGTAATTGAATTCCAAGTAATTACAATAATTAGAATCAAAAGCAACTTTTCAAATTATAAAAGTTTTCTTACAAAGTTTCAAGTACAAGGAATGAAATTACACGCTTGAAGTGACACTCGCATCTAGTTAAGCAATTTAATGAAAGCACTAAACGCTTGCATGCAACCTAATTAATTATCTTTAGCGTTCACAAACAATACATTGAAAGGCATCGACGCTTGATGGAATTCATCGTTCTAATGGCTTCTTGTTTCTGTTGTGTATCGATTTTTTTTATGAAATTTTGAAAGATTTTTATAATGTTTTTATAGTTTCATTATTTAACCACTTGTGAGTTATTGGCTTTATGGCATTGGAGTTTCTTGATAATTAAAAAAGTGGTAATAAGGTTTTTTTGAAAGTAGAATTCGAAAAAAAAGAATAAATGACAGTACTATAAGAAGTACTTAGTACTCTGTACTAAATCCAGACTTTTTTGACAGATTAACCAAATTTAGAAATGTTTCCGACCCCATGTCCCAATGGAGTATTACGAAACAATCAGTAGGGTTTAGTCCGGTCCAAGTTCGATTGCCAATGTTAAATACTTAATATAATTAGTTTATTTTCCCAGTGCCACCATCAATCATTGACAACATGACGTCGACTGACATGGTGGTAAGGGAGGGTGCTGATGTCACCATGGTATGTCGAGCATCAGGGTATCCAGAACCCTATGTGATGTGGAGACGGGAGGATGGACAAGATTTTAATTACAACGGAGAATCAGGTAAATTAAATTGTTACTTTCTAAGCCAGGTAGTTTTAATAATTAAATTTACCGTAGTTTTAATTGTCGGTTAGAGCAAACACCTACTCGAGAAGAATAATAATAAATAATAATTGTCTACAAGTAATAAAGTATAAAACAAACAGCAGTGGTACATGACCGAGAGTGGCACAGTGCATAGAGGAATGGTTGTATTTGGAGGCCTTTGGCAAAAAAAGAGTCCTAAAAGAAGATTGAAATAGAAAAGTGTTTAAATGTAAAAATATCTCAATTGAAAGGCTATTATTATTATTAATAATAATAGGGTATCTATAAATAATAACATTAATTATAATATATGTGTTTTTTGTTATGCCTTAAAATCTAATTTGAAATAATTTAATTATAAAGATATTCCAATTTAGAGGTTCGAGTCTAAGAACGCACCCTTACAATAATATTTAGTGTGGTTACCTTTATTCGAACTATTTAATTGATTATATTTTTTATAACTCTCATATATCTGGATAGGTATAAGAATATATCATTCTATAGCTTTTCTATAATATCTTGCGTCATATAACTAAACCTTTGATCCTACATCTACGATTAATGCCACAACAACGGCGTTCCATCTAAAGCTAAGATTTAAAACTATGTGGAAACCTTTAATTTATGTAAAAATACTTGTAATATATAACGTAATAAATATACAATCAAGATTAGTTAAGACCAAAAGCAGTTTCGCAATTTCGCAAATTTAATATTTCTGCCATTTTGTATTTTAATAATCGTGCAATTTCGCCTCATAAACGCAGTCTGATAAAAGTGTGGTAGCATAAATTAAAAACTACTTATAACATAATCCAGTCCTAGCATATCCTTTTAACATGTTTCTCATTGTGCATCTGAGATATTTTACAAGTGTAATTATACTGATTTAATATTGTTTTAAGCGACTGCACATTAAAATATATTTTTTTATGTATGCGATTTATGACCAATATATTATACACAAAAGATGTGTTATAGACTGGCTAATCCCGGGGTAACACCCGCATTCATACAATAAAATGTCAAAAAATAGGAAAATCAAAAAGGTCGATGGCCTATTTCCATATTTCTTTCATACGTTATACATTTTCTATCATTTAAAACAGTCGAAGCGTTTTATTATTAAAATCACAACAACATGATTTTTGTATAAGATAATCTTATTTAACCAAATAAGTCTTCGACAGTAAGTGTGGTCGACGGTGAAACACTCACGATAACGAAGGTATCTCGCCTGCACATGGGTGCATACTTGTGCATTGCGTCTAATGGAGTGCCACCTTCAATTAGCAAACGCATCATGCTCATGGTTCAATGTGAGTATTAACGCTAATCTAAGATTATCTGAAGCTCAAATTGTATATCTGTAATATTCTGAACTAATTTGATATAAGCTTCGTTGTACAATAAGAAAAATAAATTATCTCTTAGAAGTTGGACGTTTTATACGTAGACGTATTCTGTACTATATTAATTCTATTGTATTGTTACTTTGATCGGTTCACATAAAAACATTATCTATTTACGAATGATACAAAAATAATTCGTGTTTTAATGAAATACGAATTATTTATTGGGTCAACATTAAACATGATCAAATTTCCATAATATGTATATTTAATAACTTGTAACTTTTATTTATTGCATCATCATATACTCAACAAATTGTTTTCTTAATTCTGCTTTCTATTTTATTGAATTTTGTGGAATTGCCAGATGCAAGGATACCGGCAGTTTCGTACCTACGTAGTTCCTTAGATGGTGCCAGTTCAGCCTTGCCATTCTGAAACTCACTTTTCGAAGCGGTTTTCAAAGCGGCGGTCGCGCTCAAATCAGTCGTGAAGCAGTCTCAGCACTCTGATGAGGAGGGAGCTTGTAGTTTATTGTTTATCAGAATGCCAAATCGTAAAATGACTGCTTCACGACTGATTTGAGCGCGACCGCTGCTTTGAAAACCGCTGTGTGAGTTCGAAAAGTGAGTTACAGAATCGCACGGCTGTTGACACAACGGTCATATTATCATAATAGTGCCAAAGTACTAAAGTTTTCTGTTTTGTATTTTCCATTGCTTTTTTTTATTAGGTACGTATAACGTTACAATAAATTATTAAATAAAGTAATTTAGCGTTATTACAGTAATTAAGCTTTTCTTTTACTATTTGGGTAAACCAACGCTAAATTCTAAAATTGAGTTTTCTCATAGTTCCTCCGATGTTATCAATTCCGAATCAACTAGAAGGCGCCTATCTCGGACAGGATGTAACGCTGGAGTGCCACACAGAGGCGTATCCCTCCTCCATCAACTACTGGACAACGGATAGGGGAGATATGATAATATCCGGTGAGAGTTTTACTGTACGATAATGATAGAGATAATACCAAGTTATATATAGCCCTAGATAAACTTAAGTTAGACATTAATTTGCAACAGAAAGTGATGAAATTTTCTATAAGCAACTGTAGAATATGGTTTTTTCCATGAAGTAGCCACGAACAAGATATTCTACCTTAGTAAAAAAAAACTCTTATATTATTTTTACATTCACAAATTAAAGATTGCCTGCGTCGTTGAATAAACTTGACAAACTTTACTGTTTATTTTTTTATTACAGTATCGTGTGAGGTTTGTTAGTAGATTTCAAACAGAAAAATATGTTTTTTTACAAATAAATAAAACGGGAAAAATGAAGGTAGTGAACATTAATCAAACTGCACCCTTGAATTTAGAATCACTTAAATTAAATTTATATCGAAGTACTTTCGCACTCAGGAAATATCGCAACAAAGTATTATCGAAGTCAATCAAATGTAAGTAACAATGAAAACATTTCCAGCGATTCTTTGTTGCTCATTTATTTAGTTTTCCGACAGAATACTATGTTATTGTTACGTATTGCATAAGATTTTGTTATAAAAACCACCGAATTACTTTGCAGACCAATCATTTAACAATTTTCTCAATAACAATAAAGTTCTACTACTCTGTCTGGAACTAACATAATATATCTGTATATGAATAATTCGCGTACAGACATAAAATACAAGTGGATTTGTACAACCTCTTCTGTTATTAAATGCCTCATAATATATGTCTTTCATCACTAAATTTCACAATATTACAAAGCAAATTACGAACAATAGAAAATCATAAATAAATTTGTGAATAGATAAAAACCATACATCATATTGAACTAAATAACATGCTTTCAAAATGTAACACTACGATTCTATCAATGATTTATTATCGGATAATGAAAATAGTTTCCTTGTAAAGGAAAAAGCACTTCTAATACATTGTGTGCAGTCATGCGTGAATTAAATACGTTTGTACGAAATAGCACTGAATATTTTGCTCGTAAGCAATTTGATTTCTGCGCGATCAGTTTTTCGCAAAGCGTTGTCTATTAGAGTGATATGTTTTTATGAATGATCTTTAATAATAAAGAAAGTTAGTCTGCAATACATGTGAACGAATATTACTGAATGAAGAATGATTTTAATCAATTTTCATTCAATGCAAAAGAATTATCATCACGTGTTTATAACTTTAAAATAACGCAATTATTATCTCTAAATTATAAACGCGAAAGTTTGTAAGTATGGATGGAGGATTGCTACGATTTCACGTAAAAACTACTGAATGGATTGTAATGAAACTTTACAATAATATAGCTTATACATCAGAATAACAATTCAAATTATAAAGATATTGTGTGATTTTTCCGAAAAAATACTACCATCTGGGAGCTATTCTGGCATGCGATGCCAAAACCGCTGGATAACATAAATGTTTATCTTATCAATATCAATAGTAGTTTTCACTACGCCGTAATATAAGCTCGAAATACTCATCCTGCGCAGAAGTTGCGGGCACCAGCTAGTGGGTACCTGGTTTCTTCAGGAATCTAACCTGTGACCGAGCCGAGGAGACATTTAAAATTAAAAAAGATCTTTACCGTCCTTATATTAATATCTACTTAAAAAATTTAAATGTAGCTGACTGATCAAAAGTACAATTTATATGTACATTATATACAATATTCGCGTAGAGGATATTTGACTAAGTATTTGTTGAGGAAAAGCTCTGGCTATCCAACGTATAACTTTTTACTTTGTAGCGATGTCATTGCCTGAGGGGAAAAGTGTATTTCGCAATTCACTATTTTTGCCAAACGAAGTTTGCTGTAAAATACGTGAAACTAATTTAATGTTATTCGGGAAACTCTATGGATTAAACTCATCTAAAAATGGACTCGTAAAATAACTGCATTCCTTTGTATACTTTTTATATTTAGTACATAAATGTTAGGTTTTAAACCCACAACGCCGGGTTTAGTTTTGTCGTTTCATGATAGATATGTTTGTTAACTTGTTAGGTGGGTACAATTTATAATTAAAAATTAAAACTTAATAATTGGAAGTAAAGTGGTATAGTAAGTTCAGATCGTATCTAAAAGTAAGTACCAGCGATGGAGAAAGTGAAGTAGATGCGTGTTAATACAGATAAATGTTATTACTTTTGTTTAGTTGAATTACGAACAGCCACGTAGTATCTACTGATTTATACTACAATGAATACAAAACAAAAATTAAGATAACTACTTTAAAATATTTGACAACCACTATGTCAATCTTTTTTAATTACTGAGATTATTTTACATTTTAAATCTTAATACGAGTATATATAAATTACTCGTCTCCTAAACTACTCAACCGACTTAATCAAATTTGCACACCGTGTGCAGTTTGATCTTACTTAAAAGATAGGATAGGATTACATCTTAATTTATACCCGTAATATTATTTTATTGCAAATTATTTGTAATTCACAATTCTAACAGATGGCGCTGTGATGAAAATACCTACCAACGTTTCACATAAGCTACAATTTAATGGCATAACCAATAACAAAAACCTAATAGCCACAGCAACGCTTGGCCGAGTTTGCTAGTATTATATAAAACTAGCGGATCCGATAGACGTTGTCCTGCATGATATTTCAATCGATTAGGGTATAAAACAAAGTTTGAAAGTACCGACTGCAGTGCCATCTGCCGGGCTGATTTGTGAACCTAGGTGCCACCCAAAAGCACACAAAAATATCATTCAAATCGGTTAGGAGTTCAGTGACATACACACGTACAGTAGAATTATATGCCACTATCCGAATATTGTTTAGATAGTTACGAAACCCATTTTGAATTGAAATTTTCTTTGATGTTACCAATGTTTTTATCTTGCTATTCGGAACGAAGAGAAATACAACGTACCGCCTAACAGTCGATTCTTTATTTTTTTTTAATACTTATTCTGCTATTCGGGACACCGCTAGCTAGCTAGTAAGATAAAAAAAGAAAGTTGATAATACAACAAATACATTATGTCAAAAAATAAAAATTTACCTTCCCGAAACCCCTCCACTAACACTTGAACTTTATGATATGGTATTAAAGTTCAAATTGACTTTTAAGTATTATTACGAATATTTTGTATGGGAATATAGAAAATTGTTTTTAGTCTTTTTCACTCAATTTTTTTTATTTTTTTCTCTCCGTAAGAACCATCCTCGTACTTCAAGGTATATTATAAAAAAATAATCAGACAAATCGGTCAAGCCGTTTTCATGTTATGTCGTGACAACGGAAAACGGGTTTAATTTTTATATTTATAGATGTATAGATAAACGTGAACCTTATTATAATAGAACAACAAGCAGGACATTTATTCCAGCAAAATTATACTCAGATTTTATAATTGAAGTAGAAATGGAAATTGTAGGTGGTAAATACGAAGCGATTCCAGTCGACAGCGGCTACAACAAGTTCATGATGCTCAAGATACGGAATATAACGAAAGAAGATTTCGGTTTCTACAAGTGCATCGCCAAGAACTCGCTCGGGGAAACTGACGGCATTATTAAACTCGACGGTAAGACTTGCTTAGTGTTTTTCTTTATTATTGCTTTATTTTTAATGTCATTGTTGCATATAAACCTAATATGTCCAGCGAACTTCTCGGAGTGGTAAAACAATTTATAAACTATTACAGCAGTTAAAAACTATATAATAATAACTTACACCTATCTTCATTTAAATCACAGTGTCACAAATTACTCTTTTACAAATTAAACTCAAGAACTAGGCTGTTCTAAGTTAGTAATTTACTAAAGGCACACTCACCAACAAATGATGTTGGTTATTTCCACTATGTGTTTGCGTGTTGTTCCCACGAGAATGTAAGTGCGTGCTCCTATTTCACCATGCCTTCTGCTGATAGAAGACAAATCTTTGTTTTTAATTTATGTTATTATTATTAATTACTTAAAATGTCACATGGGACATGTTGTAATGGTTGCTCCTTACAAACATTTTGTAAAACAAAAAAATGGCGATTAAAAAGAGTGGGGGAGAGTTTATTGCCAGTTCTTCGCTCCCTTTCTACGCCCTTGATTTGAGAACTGGCAGTTAATGTAAAATTAGAAGCATTAATATGTATTTCTTTACTGACAAGTCATAAATTTACATTATGTTACCTATGTGATAAAATGTTTTTTTTTAATTTGGTGGTTTAAAAAAACAAGTACTTAGTTCCCAATGGTATTTATATATAGTAGTTATAATGCAACATAGCTCCTATAAAGTTTACATGATTCAAGCCTAAAATATATATATATTTTTCGTCAACGTTTGTATTATTTTAAACAAAAGATTCAAACCATCATAAGATACTGCTAGTCAAAATATATTTAGATAAACTTATTAGTTTATCAATATTTTATACAAGAATTCAATGCTCAAATATAATTGGCGATCTTTAGTTACGACAGATTATTTGTTGCAGAAATACCAGCCCCGCCGTCCGCCTTTACGACCACTCAGAAACCGATACTAGACAACCAAACAATAAGGAAAAAAGGTAGGTATGTGTGCATTGTCAGGCAGTCGCAGATTCCAGTTATCTAAAAAAAATTGGATAATAGTTACTACGTTACTTATAGGCGAATATCATGCAATAATTAATTAAGCTGTCTTGCACACTTATTAATAAAAATCGAAACAATTTTCGGAATGGGAAAATTTTAATTTCATGAGACGAAAACTTAATAATGAAATCGGAATTTATTGATCTGACTATTAAGCTTGCTCGTGGAAAATCCTTATCATTTAATGTTATTCTTTGTTTACTTACGCAGCTTTGAGGTATAGCAAATATAACAATAGTTTAAATCAACAGGGCAACTTGTTCAAACAAATGAAGCAATCAGCTCAACATTCCAAGGTGAGGTGTTTGATGGACAAATACGGGACTTTGGTATGTAATATACAAGTTAAAAGTACTTTTACAAAAATTAGTGCTTACAAAGCCTTTTCAGAATTTCTTTTATTCGAATAAATATTGAAGGTCATATTATACCACAACATTTTTAAGAAACGCAGCATTAGTAGTAATAAAAATTAAAAATTGATATTTATCAATAGAAAAATGAAATAAATTAAAAAAGTTTGGTCCATGTAGCAGTGTACCTCGCTGTATTGCGATACTGATTCCTTGAGCGAGGAAAGGTTCAGTTCTGTGGTCTCTGAAACTGTCCAACCGGCGCCAACTTAAATCTTTAAGTAGCGCCTGTGTCCTTGAACCCTACGGCCCAAGATTCTCTCTCCAAAGGGAACAAAGACCTACTAGTAGAAGTGATTTTTAAATCAACAATTATTATGGTTCTATTGAGTTATTCTTATGTAGTTTAATTTTTATATTTATTTTTACCATTGGTTGTCCATGAGCGTTTTAATATTAAATTGAAACTATATAACTGTTATTTCAACACAAATTTTTAAATGAATATATAATTAACTGATGCGTATTGTTCATACTTTTTTACGTTTCGTTAATAAATTACACCGATTTATTATTCAACAATACTTTGTTTCAGATTTCTACGAGAACTCGGCTCTGACGCACAATTTGAATATTAATTTAATGCTATTATTTTGTTTGTATCACATATTTTTAGTATCCTGATGTAAAATTTGATTTTTTTTTGTGATAATTTACGCAAGTATCAGACGTTTCAATGAAAAACAGTTTTTTTTTAATCATGGCCAGGCTTACTCTGTAACTTCAATAGCTATTCTGGTTTTCTTAATTCTTGAGTTTTCTGTCATATTGTATGCGACACGAGCAGATATTGAAAGAATATTAAGATACTATTTAATGGATTTCATCGTAACATAAAGTTGAATATGCTCTCTGTATGTATCGCTGTATTATTGGACTGTGAAATCAATATCGATTTCACAGAGTAGCCCTGCTGCAAACCCTCACGAAATCTCTTAATAAATAAAAAGTCTAAATCAAATAGTAGAACAAGAGTTATGAGTTGTAGGGTTGTAGGACTCCTTTCTCCGCAATTAGACTCGTGGTTGGTCCGTTGTGCGTACGAGAGTTATGAGTTATATTATAATAAAATAACAACCTTCAACAGTTATAACTGTATTTCATTGAAACATGTTCTGTATCAATACGAGTTCCTTTATGTCATGCTGAACAGACAATAACATTATTGAAGTCTGCGACCGAGTTTGTACGAACCTGACATTTCTAGGTTTAGACTAAATGAATGACAAGATGTTTCAATGTGATTGACGTTTTATTTGCCAAAGAATACTTTGCGAATTTCGAGGAGTGAGCACGAAAAATAACGCTTTCGTTATCGCTTTCGAACAGTGCTTTGAAATTATATAAGATTTATTTAACGCAACTATTATACACTATATTATTGATAAAAAATGCTATAAAACGCAGCTTATTAAAATGTTTGGGATTTATCATTAATTAAACAAAAGCCTGCGTAAAATATAGCCTCATACTAAATCCTTAATAGGATAAGGACCTACCGCCTACGCCCAAAAGTCAAAAGGGCAGTCGTGGCAGTCCATGAACACTCATTTTTAACGCACCTAGCGTTGCCGGCCTTTGAGGGAGGAGTACACTCTTACTTTGAACAGTTGTCATATCTCTTAGGGAAGACTCCCACCTTGAGTCGATTCCACAGTTCGCAAGTTCGCAAAAGACTCTTGTAAAGCGAACTGTAGTAGTATAGTATATTGAGTTACATGAATTATTATTATATATTTCAAAATATGGCTTAAAAGTTAATTTAATTCTTACTAGGTGTTGCTGAGTAGAATCATTCGACGCTTCAGATATGGAGACCACAAATGACATATGGTGTCAATTATTTTTTGAAGCCAGATAGTCAGTTAAATTGAATTCATTTAGTCTAAACTGGACATTTTGGCTTTGTTTTGAAGTAGATGTAACGTCTCATGTATAAATAGATTTAGGTCGAATTTTCTACATCGATTTTGTAAATTTTAGATAAGCCTTGTAGAATCTTAGACTACTAAAACGAGTCAAGTTCATATCTAGTATTGAGTACTGTAAAGCGTCTTACACACTTTCAAGCAAGATTTAAGTTTGATTCACATTTCGAATGTGGAACATATACTTAGTAGTTAATTGGTTTCTTCCTAATGAGTGACAAATGAGTACGATACAATCTACAGAATCGTTTATCGAATAAAACTCATGCTTGGTTCACTGTTTTTGTAGTAAACGCACAATTCCAAATTTAAACTGCCTATTCTAGAATTTAGATCGTTAATGTTGTTTAGGACATAAATTGCTTTATTTTATAGCGATACACATATTTTTTGTATTTATTTAAACATTGTATTAAGTAGATCTTACCCAAATATAACTGAAATATTGTACCTAATAGAGTATTTTATCATTCAGCTGTTAAAAGTAAAAGCCAAACCATGAAGTGACGTTTCAATAAAATCATGCTTTGATAAGTTGTTGTTTTTATTTTGTTAATTATTTAACATGTGTGCTGTGTTGGCCTAGTGGCTTTAGCGTGCGACTCTCATACCCGAGGTCGTACATTCGATCCCCGGCTGTGCACCAATGGACTTTCTTTCTATTTATCTCGCATTTAACATTTGCTCGAACGGTGAAGAAAAACATCGTGAGGAAACCAACATGTCTTAGACTCAAAAAGTCGACGGAGTGTGTCAGGCACTGGAGCCTGATCAGCTACTTGCCGATTAGATTAGAAAATAATCATGAAACAGATTCAGATATCTGAAGCCAAGACCTAAAGAGGTAGTAGCGCCACTGATTTTTTGAAGTTATACTTCTTTAGGCGCGTTGATTGTGATTATAGCGTGCGCGAGCGAGATAGGAATAAGACAATCTACAAGTAAAAAGAAATAGAGTATGCGTGAAGTTCGTATGCCAAGCATTTTGAATGATCATAATGACATTTGTCACTTACCTTTTAAACAAATAAAGGAGTTTTAATTATTGACTATAATCACTCCTTTTCCAGTCTTTGACTATTTAATTGCAATTATTAATTATTTGCATGCAATCAAAAACTATTTTTAATAATGCCAAAGAAGTACAACTTCTTACGCGCGTACATAAGTACACGCACCCTTTTTTTTTAAATATATATTTGTAATGGCTCTGGCACGATTTGTGCATTAGCCAGCGTCAAGTATAGGATTTAGAATTCGTGCTTGTCTTTTTAGAAATTCGACCGTGTCCTCCATGTACGGTTTAAGCACTTGTCTGGTACCGCACAACCCTCCAAAAGGCCGAGAACAAATTGAAATTAAACTATAACTTGCCTTCGAACCGGGAATCGAATCCGGTACCCCTCACCTAGCTGCCACTTAATAAGACTGCTAGGCTTTGTTTTTATTTATTTATGATACTTTGTTTTTATTTATTTATGATATGGGTCATTGCCCACTAACTACCGATATTCGATATTTGAATATAAAAAGTGGAAAAACAACTTGTGATTTTTAAGAGTATTTTTTGCGAACCACTGACAGTTCCAAAGTTTTATATGTGTCCTCGGTTATTTAGTTATTTGGTGTTGCCTACGTTTCTGTGAAACTTTTGCGTAATCTACATAAAAAGTTGGTCCAACGTACTATTAATTTTGCCAGTGATGGATCGCTCGGAATTTTCGCTGTGGTGGAAACAGCAAAACTATTTTTGCTATCTACACTATCTTAGGACCACTTCAGTATAAAATTGGAAAAACTGTTTTTGTTACTTAATGAATATGAGGTGTAAAAGGTCGTGAACTCTCAGCTTAACAATGTCAATGTTTCAGGTTTCGAAAGTTTCAGTAGATCGATAACCACTATTGCCTTTCAATACCACAATTTTTATTTTTTTCTAATAGGAGGCCAATGGGTAGAAGGATCACCTGATGTTAAGTGATACTGCCGCCCATGGACACACAACATTGTCAGTAGGCTCACAAGTCCGTTGCCGGCTTTTTGAAAATTGGTAAGTCATATCACTCTTTCATAAGTGAGAGACTTGATAGATTCAAAAGTCCAGACGGTTATATAAGTAGCACAGTTATTTTAGCTAAAATATTTCTTCGTAATAGTGATTAGGTAGTTCTTTTTTAACCATGTTGTTGTAGAATAAGAAATTTACTAGTAAATACAAAAGTAGGTATTTCTTTATCTATTTATAAATATCACAAAATATGTTGCTAAGCGCAAACGAAGACTTCTGGATTCATTCGAGTATTTTTAAGATAACGAAAAAGCGCGGCAAATTCAAAAAAAATTAGTATGGTATAAAAGTTTGATATATTTTATCCATACTTGATACTTGATTTTATTTTATTATGTTTTACAATGATAGTAACTGTATTTCTATGAAATTTAATACTATACGTATTTAGTCTTTCACTATTCATACTTAAAATGACTAGTATTGCATGGAAAACTAAAACTATATTTATTATAAAACACACCTTTATTCGGAAAAATCAAAATCAGAATTCAAAAAATCATGAAAACAAAGTTTAGGCTATTATACCTGTTAACTATTCGGAAAAAATATATAATAGAAATAAAAATGAGTAATTGCATGAAATATCAAGGCAATAAATAATACTAACCTAAGAAATTCAATGACATTCTGTGTTGCCATCTGAAAGTTTTCAAATAATTCAATTATCTTCTTTCATTAGCCAGACTACTTATTTAATTATACTTACATTAATATTGCAACAGACTTCCAAAAATAAAAAATATTTAGGTTTCGTATGCGGTATTCCGAGATTTGTACACAAAAGGGATAAAACCATACCCGGTCGGTGTGGCTTCTCCTAGCGTCATTCTAAAAGTATATTCTATTTTGATCATTTCTATTTAAGTGAATGGTATATATTATTTTTAATACAATTAAAATAAACCTTTTATATGCCTAATTTATTTTATAATTTTCATTACTCGGAGTATAATTATTATTTTATCACACAGAAGAATAATTGTAAAAATGCCAGCATTTATTTAAAAGTAATAGGAAATTACAATTGTATCTGTATGTAACTTCATTAAAATGCGTAAACATAAAAAGTTTGAACGATAATTTCAAGGTAATGGATACGATATGTACAAATTATACTTGTTTCAATTTTTTTCTATACAATTTATTTAGGTGAATATTACATTTAAAATATATATTCTGATGAACAATTCTCACCAATTTAATACATACATAAGAATCGTACATTAATGCCTACAATGATATGTAGTAGTAGTAATATTCAAGATTTTATTGAGTAGGTAACAATTAATTTAAAAGACACAGTTATTTAATACGGGACGAGCCTACGGGACGCGCTGCAGCCATCGCAGCCACAGCATAGTAGGTGCGCTGCCGGCCTTTGAGACCTTTGAAGACTCCATCGGGAGTCGATTCCACAGCTTGCTAGTTCGTAAAAGAAAATGTCTTGTAAAGCGGACTGTGGAAGACTTTCAACCATCAACTCGATGCAGATGAATACTACGTACAATATTTACAATATTGCTTAGCCTATATAATAATAAAAACGACGGGTTGCACTCCAGGAGTGCCGGCAGAAGTGAAAACTTGAATATTAACGTTGTGCATTTTTGATATTTTGGAATGGTTAGGGAATAATTTTGCATAAATTGCTTTAATTATCAGTATAAAAGTACTATCATTTAAGTGGTAGAATACAATATTTATTAATTGCGCTATCATACACAAACATGACAATTTATATTACATTAAATACGCCGCGCCAGCTGTCTACTCTCCATCCTTCTTACGAAACCTACACAAAATAATTAACTAATTTTAATTATTTTGTGTAGGTTTTGTAAATTTATTAAATTTAATAATTCAATTAGGAAAATTCACTATTTTTTAAGTTGCCAGTTTTATTCACGTCAGTCTGACCAAATCGTTAATAATAAAGCCTTAGACGTTTCGAAAATTAAACCTTGATGTATTGACTTAAGGTCCAATTCCACATGCATCAATGTTTCTGAGGAAAGAGACAAATGAATTAAAACCGTAACTATATAGCACGAAGGTTCATAATCCTTCAAAAAAACACCCATTTTACGAATTTGTCCTGACGCGATTTTAAAATTTTTTACCCATCCCAAAAAACCGTTTACAACGCCGCTAAAGAAGTTTTCACTGCAAAAATTATTATTATAAATTTATCGATAGAAAATTAAAACAAAATTAAAAAGTTTGGTTCCTGTGGCGGCGTAATTCAGCATTTCCTCGCTGTATTGCGATACTTATTCGTTGAGCGAAAGCGACAGCTAGGGTCACCGGTATCACCAGACGCCAACTTAAATATTTAATTAGTGTCTGTGAACTTGAACCCCACGGCCCAAAAGTCTACTCCAAAGGGAACAAAATATGATAATTAATGAATTTAATTATAACATTCTAAATGTCCGGTTTCAGAGAAAAAAAATATTTAATGACTAAGGTTGTGGTAAATTTTTTCATGTGTCAACGTTCATGGAAGAATCGGGTTGCGTGAAATTCATTACAAAATTGCCCAGGAATCGTCGAGGGAATATTCGGCACCACAGAATTAAGTAATAAATGGGATTAACGTCAAAAAAAAAAACAGTGACGCTACAACCTTTTAGATCAGGGTTCGGCACCTTCTTTGCCTGACACACCGTCGATCTTTTGAGCCTTAGGCCTTACAATGTATTCCTTCACCGTACAAGCAAGTGCTAAATGCGCGCATAGGCAGAAAGTCCATTAGTAGGTACACAACCGGAGATCCAATCTCAGAGATGAGTTTCGCACGCTGGTATCTCTAGTAGGCTAAGGGAATTTGAAAAAGCCGAATCAATAAAAAATATCTAAAACCGACCAATCGGTATCGCACATATTTCATTATAATCAGTACTTTATACTTTCGTCCAGTCACAAACACGCGACAGGATCCGGCTATCTGACTGACCAACCACGATTAAACAAAATGCGGCATAGTTTCGTCTGTCGTTTTGTTAATTATGTTAACACAGCGCTAGATTCTTACAAGATCGCAACATAAGAATTAAAAAGCGTAAAATAACATAACGTTGGTTCGTTTAGATGGATTGAAGTTAGTAACTCTAGTGCACACACACGAAAGCGGTTTTTTTTTTGTTTTTCACTCCCTAAAATCCAAAACAAATTTAGTGTCAATAAGTTGGTTTAAAACGGACGTTAAAATATATACCAAACACGTTGTCAATGGACAAAACAAAAAAGACTATCACAGACTATAGAGTAGTTTCACATGTAGCAGGTAACACCGACCGCCATTCCATTAATATATAACGAATACCAATCTCAGTGCAGTGCCCTTTATTGCCCTGATCAAATCAATACTCCTTACTCCATAACGTGTTCATTAGCTAACCGTTATTGCCAATTATTGGTAAGAGAATTAACATATTTACATATAATTACACGTAAACTGCACGATAATTGGGGATCACTAGATCTTAACATCATTACAAACAAACCTCGTTGACAATTAATCTAAACTACTATATACTATAAGTTAATACTTCAATAATTTTAAAACTTTGTATTGCGAGTTCTTGTAAACAGTTTCGGTAAAAAGGAAGGTATTTTATACCTACTTCGTCTCTTAAACGTCTCTAGATAAAATATGGCTGATCAAATGTATTTTTCACACAAACAAGAGAGCAGCAGACTATTAATTACTCTTATCTAATAACTATTACATTAAATTGCTTGTGACATGATAAAAGTATAACAAATAAAAAATAACCTACTTACTGTGTTTTATTTGTTTTTATCAAAGTTATTGTTACGTTACTTACAATCATGTTTTATGGTAGCGATAAATTATTATCACCCATATAATGTGATTTTTCCTTTTGTTTTAATTATACACTATTTTTCGTTACCAAATTAGAAAGTTATAAAAAAATAATGCATATATATATGTTTCAAGAAATAAACTTGTAGTGAGTATGCGAATAATGAAGTACATAGTAATGAATATAATTTGACTTTGTAATTCATTAGACTTCCTAAATTAAAAGTATCCTTTACAGGTAAGTGGTAACGGGTACATGGTCGTAAAATGGTCATTAATTTTCGTGTCCAAAGATGTCTTACACACTCAAAAAGCCATTGTTCCAGGGATTCGAAATTCCGATTTCACGGTTGATCGACATACAGAGAAAAAACAGAGTATTTAAAAAAAATATTATTTTATAAATAACATATAGTCATTTAAAAGTTTATATTTAAATTGCAAATAAAATTGCGATACACCTGAAATATTTCCTTTATAAAATATATATATAACGAAATAAAATTCTATATTATTTTAAATAGCGTTTGGAATGTAAATAAATAACAAATATTATAAAAAAATATAAATTATTTAAATTAATAAATAAGTTACCAAAATGGCTGACAAAATTTTACGTCCATGTTTATTGATCTCATCTTATTTACAGCATAACTTAATACTGGTTCTTGGGGATGTCTACGTATATCTACTATATAAAAATAAGTCGGGTTTTCCTTCCTGACGCTATAACTCTAGAACGCACGAACCGATTTCCACGGTTTTGCATTCGTTGGAAAGGTCTCGGGCTCCGTGTGGTTTATAGCAAAGAAAGTTCAGGAAAAATTTCAACAGAAAAGCGGGATCACCAAACGAAATGTTACATAAAACAAAGCCATCTGGTGGCGAAACGGAGTTCGCCGAGTTTGCTAGTGGTATTTAAAAATTGGGTGCGTGCGGTCCGGCCCTCAAGTTAGTGATAGTTAAAATTTTCAAACAAATACTTTCCGTTCTCTCATCGAGCGATGTGTAAAATTTTGTTCTTTCAAGCTTACAATCGCAAATAAACAAGGCACTACACATAAGGCGTATATGGTCCACATTTATAACTGTGTTATACGACCTATCAAATAAACAAAACAAAGACCCAGTATTGGAGCCTATTTCATAATTTCTATACTCTTTAAAATTTTTATAGAAATTCTTTCCGTTCTTGTGCGCTGCGTAAAATTTTGTTCTTTCCCACCCATTATTTATCTTTACCCATTATTAATACTATGACGTAAGTCATGTTATAAAGAAATCATTTACTTACAAATCGTCTTTCGCTCCAGTCGTTTGGTGTTAAATTAATTTTCACGATAATGAGATTATATGTTTATGGTGATAAAAATGTTGAAGTTCCTACTCAACTTCATTTTGGAAAATATCTAATGAAACAGTTGCTTATGGGAGGGGACACGATTGCTGTGGTAAGTAATAATAAAAAATGTTTGCTTAAATATTCATTGGGCGTATGTGTAGTAGGTATAACCTTTACTATGTCAGCATCATTAATTTAACGATTTATTAACCGGTGGCAAGGATTATTGTCCTATTAACGTCGATAACGATAAATAAATAGATAGTATGCTCAGTACTAAAAATAATAAAAAAAAAAAAATGAAAATGTTAATAATATGCGGAAATCGAATTTATGATGTATGAGCTTAATGTTTTGAATAAATTAAGACCACTGAGATATGGTTGGAGTCTAAAATATAATAACTATGCCACTAACGGTTTCAATTATAAGTACAAAATAATTACAAGTATAATATAGGAACATGCGGATACAGAAGAAAAATTAACATACAAAGAACTGTTGCAACATGCAGTCAATTTGGCCAGTGAACTGATGAAGCTGGGAATTGGAAGAGGAGATATTGTTGCTGTGGGTTCGGAAAAACGGAACACACTAATAATCACTATATTTGCTGTAATTTTTACGGGAGCTACCTATACTGCGTATGATTTGGATAGTGGAAAATGTATGTTTGATTTTTATTACAATACAATGTCGTATGGACGGTAGTAGTACTACCCATTACATGCATAGTTCGTTCATCAAAATTGGTTCATCTTAAGTGACCTTGTAGAACTAGTTACAATGTTTAACCAATAATATCATTAATAAATAGGACACAGTTTTTTTTTTAAAGACAATTTACACCAATAGACCGAGTCCCATGCTAAGCTGGTGAAGCTTGTGTTATGGGTACTAGGCAACGGATATACTTACATAGATAGATAGACGTATACATACATATTGAAACACCCAAGACCTCTAAGCACAACAAAAAGTGCTCATCACATCGATGTTCGTCTCAGCCGGGGATCGAACCCGGGACCCATGGATTCGCAGTCAGGGGTACTAACCACTAGACCAATGAGTCGTCAAAGTAGATGTAGCGTTTGCGTCAGAGAATGTTGCGGGGAGTTCCCAGAGTTCGTAGAACATTATCTAAAACTACCTATACCTTTATGTTTTACACGATTCCTGTCCGAGCCCAGGGGCACCTTTTGATCCGCCCTTGAGTATTTATAAGCATGAAAACCTATATATGTTTACCATAATTTGTGATTCACGGAATGCCATCGTTCCACAACTAGAGGTTATTTAAAGCAGTTTTTTCCGCGCACCATCACTATGTTGAACCAGCTGCACGCTGAAGTATTTCCAAACCAATTTGACTTATGGTCCTTCAAGAAGAATATCACTTATCATCAGATGAGCCTCCTGCTTTTTGAAATATAAAAAAATGTTAACATGCTTAAAAAATGAATACTTCATTCACCTTCATTATACATATACACTAAACTGAGAAGTTCAGAAAACAAATCATTAATTATTTTATCGATTTTATGCGATAAAACTAAGCGGAATCCCACATGCTTGCTCGACTAGTATTCATATATAACCTATAATGTTTTATAATTTGTTTACGAATTTCAGTTTCTCTTAAGCACAAAATATCAGTGGCTCACCCTAACTATTTCATATTTTCTAAGTCGTTTTGGGGATTGTACAATGAATTATTATCACCTGAAGTGATGACGTTAATGACTTTCGACGATGAACCAACATCAGCGCATTCAATAAAGTCCTATATAAATAATGACGTTGATATAAATAGCTTTGAGCCGGGGGATGTGTTCGGGCAAATGGATATCGCGTTAATTCTTTATTCGTCGGGAACCACTGGACTGCCGAAAGGTGTTCGGTTAACTCATATGAACTGTATATTGAACAGTTTACCATACAAGTAAGTGCCACATATGTACTGAATATGAATGATGCTTACAGATGTCAAATCCAATAAGTGTTTGACGTACAGAAGTTAATTAGCGCTAAGTAACACTCGAGGACCTGACTAATGGCTAAAATGTAGTATTTAATGGTAGAAGTTTTTTGTCATCAACTAAATGAAACTGATATACCAGTCGCCGTCTATTAGGCGTCCATGCGTCGGGTTGTCTTTCTCCCTAAAATATGGCGAGGAGGCCAATGGCTGGCCATGCGTCATACTCGTGAATAGGTGCTACTTGTGGTGACTGTCGTACTTGAATTCGTGTATGCGGTCATGTTAGTTGTTTCGACTATTTATGTATTTGCGTGTTGTTTCCACGAGAATGTAAGTGCTTGCACCTATTTCACCATGCCTCCTGCTGATAGAGGACAAATCTTTGTTTTTAATTTATTTTATTATTATTTATTACTTAAAATGTCATGTGGAACATGGTGTAATGATTGCAACTCCTTACAAACGTTGTGTAAAACAAAAACTTGGCGATTAAAAAGAGTGGCGGAGAGTTTATTGCCAGTTCTTCTCTTCCGTTCTACGCCCTTGATTTGAGAACTGGCAGTAAATGTAAAATTAGAAGAATTTAATGCTTTTTTTTATTTTGACGATCATAAGTGTACATTCTGTTACCTACGTGAATAAAAGATTTTTGTTTTTTTGTTTGTTTATTAAAATAATGACACAGTTTATGCACTGGTTAAAATCATATTTGCAATTTTAGCACTAATTCAATATAACTTACTATCAAAACGAAAGTAAAAATCTCTTTGTTCCAGACTGGACCGTGACATTACTAAGACAATTTTCACGTGCGGAGAGTGGTTTCATAACTATGATATATTTTCCTTATACAAATTTATAAGTGCTGGAAGTACAATAATTTACCTCTCTGATGTTACTTCGCAAAAAATAGTGGAATGCATTGATAAATATAAAGTATGTTTTTTTATTAAAACTAGTATATTTTGTTTATCTACGCTGTGATAAAATGAAATAGAGGTGCCTTTGTAACAGGCGAGAAACGGTAGGATAAATCAAAGAATTTAAAATATCTGCGAAATTTACGAAAAATTGTATACCTACTATAAAATAAAAATTATTTATATGATTGTATGGGTCCACTGAAAATCAGTGTTGCTGGCAACTTAGAGTTGAGTTAGGCTCATTTTTTCTTTCTTTCTTAATTTATTGAATTCTTTAATCGCGTTTAATTTATTACCATGGTTTCTTGGATAATATTTTTTTTAAAGTGTCGTTTTATAAATACAGTACAAAGTTATAAATATCCCTTAGTGTAAATTAGGCGTCAAATAATATATAATATATATATATATATATATATATATATATATATTTATATTCAACTCACACCTGCCAGTGTTAGTTACGTATTAATAATAATATTTTTTGATATTTAAACTGAAAGTGCAATGGAATACCGGATTAACACTGTTCCTGCCCAGAAGATATTATTTAACTCTTTGATTACTTTCGCAGATTAGTATGGCGATGTTAGTACCTTACCTAATTGTCGGTCTATGTAAAGTGAATAATAACTACAACTGGGACTCCCTAAGAATCATTTATAATAGATCAGCACCTCTTCATAACAAAACAATCGAACAAGCTAAACAAAGGTACTACAAGTGGATTAATTCTAGAATTTACTTCCGAGATGGTTATTTTGTATTATTATTACAAAACTATTGCTAGGTGACTAACGGCAGAATCGATTTGTGGATAGCGGACAAAAGATTCCGTACCAGGTTTCCCTCTTTGTTTTATTGACTGGATAATTATTGGTTTGCCATCGGCTTACACGTATTATTTCTATGTCTGTTACATTATTTATTAAAATCACAGATTGATAGCTAACAATAATAGGTAACTACGGTACTTAACTATAAACAATCGTTACTTAAAATCAAAAGTCAAACTATTTAAAATCAAATCCATTTTTATAATTGAAAGTATTTAATACAGATCGTTAGTATTCGTGTAATTAAAAACTATTCTCTAGATTTCAGAACGTACAAATTTTTCAAGGTTATGGTATGACTGAGTGTGGTGAACTCACATCTGAAACATGGGGTCATATGGGACCAAAGCCTGGGAGTGTCGGAATGGGATCTCCAGGTATTATTTTGAAGGTAAAAAGCCTGTGTTTTTGAAGTTATACTTCTTTAGGCGTGTTATGAAAAATTTATGAGAGTGAAATTTTACAATGCGCGCGCACCGTGACACAAAATTCAGTATGGGTGCCGAAAAAGGAAATAGAATATGCGTGACGTTTGACCATAATGACATTTGTACTTTAAACAAATATTAATTTAATTATTTGACCTTTTACACAAATAAAGCAGTTTTAATTATTTTTTCAAAGAAATTTAGCAATGCTTTTTCACAAAGACCTATTGTTACTTAGTTAAAAGGTTATGAAACATACCTAGTTATTAAATTAAATTAATAATATAATAAATAATAATTGTTATTAATATTAATTAATAATTGAACAATATACTAAATATTAAATATTGTTAAATTATTAACGCTAAATATCTATTATTAGTTATTTAATATTTCAAAAAAAATAAAGAAAGCCAAAGAAGTATAACTTCTTACGCGCGTACATAAGTACACGCACCATTTTTTTTATTATTAAAAGATATATCTGACGGTTGATATAAATAGATTTCTTCCCCAACAAAAGAGTTACTTTAACATACTATTATCATATTAAATTAAACAAGCTTTAGCGAATAAACATGTATTTAAATATCACAATTCAACTGGTCTAAGTTCTAGTCTAGGTTGGAGGAAGAGCATACCTTCCATTCCTACACATTCCAGCTCTTTCGTAAGTTTTTTTTGTTTAAGGCTATTCCTGATTATTAACATGAAATTTAGATTTCAGACCCGAAAACAGATGAAACGCTTGGTCCGAATCAAAGGGGTGAAATACGTGCTAAGGGTCCTGTTCTTATGAATGATTATATTGGAATAGATCCTGCTACGTATTTAGATAAAGATGGATTCCTTAAAACTGGTGATTGGGGATATTATGATAATGATAATTATTTCTATATAGTTGACAGGATCAAAGAAATATTGAATTATCAGGGTGATCAGGTGGGTACTGTCTTAGTAAATATTAAAACAGATCCGAAAACAGTTACAGGAACTTGAGGTGATGTTCAGGTTGTAGCGCCACTGTTTTTTATAGCAAAATAAAATTTTATAGCAAATATGTATCTAGCCGTTCCCCGCGGTATTTAACTTTTATCTTGTTGCCGATTTATTTTGTAACTCTGATTAATCTCTGTCCAAATAAATAAGTTACTGTTAAGTTTTGAAAAAAATGGTCTGTGACTTAATTTAATTAACATAAGAAGACGAAAAAGTTTCATAATAACATAATAAAGGAATAAACAAATAACCAAAATGTATTTTTGTGTTTTTGTCCATAATATCAAACAACACAAGACACAGGTCGGATTTTATTAAAGTCTGTATTTTAAAACTGATATTTACGAGTACTTTAATTATAATATATGTAAGTATAACATAACCAATTTATCTACGCAGGAAAAGTAGTAAAATAATGTTCTAGGTACCGCCTCTGGAACTAGAGACTATTCTACAATTACATCCAGAGGTCCTGGAAGCAGCTGTGGTTGGCAAATATGACGAGGTATGCGGAGACATTCCGACAGCCTTCGTTGTTCGTCAACCAAACGCCAAAGTAACAGCTAAAGAATTAATAGACTACGTTGCTATTGAGGTGAGTGTACATATTTTTATTTAAGGCTTCAATGAAATTTGTATAATCTTGAATCCAGTCCAGTCTAATTGTAAATGTCAACCATTCAAGAACCCACTGCTTAGGAGGAGTTTAGATACAGACACACGCATAGAATTTTCATATATACATAATAAACTCATTTTATTTTGGAACATTAGTAGATTACAGAACAATATGCGATACAAGTAATAAAAGACCTCTTCTGTAAACATTAACTGATTCTGGTTTTAAGAAGCGGTCTAATACACCTGTATTTATCCTGCAATATTGTGCAATCTATTACTCGCTGGACTTTAGAATTAATATATAATTGGAAACTAAAGTAAGTCTAGACGCCCGTAGATTAAGATGGAAATTTGAGGTCAAATTCTTATTACACAACAATATTTTAATCTTTATAATTTACAGTTTTTCTATATATGAAATTCAATTCCTAAAGGAACGTAAAGGAATTTAAAATGCATATTCCAACGTTTCAGGTTCCATCGTTCATGCAGTTGGCGGGTGGTGTAATATTTATTTCAAAATTACCAAGAAATCCTCGAGGAAAAGTCCTACGCAATGACCTAAGAAAACTATTGAATGATAATAATTAACTGACTAAATGAGTTGCTGTAACTACAACACATTTTTAATGTTTAGGTTCGATTCCCAACAAATCAAATTCCGACATGTAATGTGGTATAGCAAGGTTTCACCTGTTTAGTATATAAAATAAATTTAGTTTTCTTATTTTTAGGCTTGCATGCATATGCATATAATAAGCATATGCATTAAAATGTGATCATTATTGTGTGATATATATATTTGGTTATAATGTCATCATCATGTTATTAAAGTCTCATTTTTATATATCGTCTAAAAACATTAATTTTAACCCCAATTCAAACGCATTCATTTTTGGTATATTTTTCAAATCATTCTTAGAAAAATACATCTGAAGGATTTCAATTCCCATAGTAGTCTGGACGATGAACCCTTTCCATTATAGGAATGATTAAAAACTATATTGACATTCAACCTTTTCAACCATTGGAGGTAAACAGATAATTCAATGATTATTTACTCATCGAGAACCACTGACCTGCCAATAGGAGTTCATTATTCTTATAAGCCATTCCAAGTTAAAAAAAAAAACAAATAGGTATCGGACTTCAAACAGACCAATTAAAAAAACCAGTGGCGTTACAACCTTTTAGGTCTGAGCCTCAATTTAGTTTATCTGTTTCGTGATCATTTGTTTTTTTCTAATAGTCAAGTAAACCAGCCAGATCAACCTGCTGCGCCTTACACATGCCATCGCCTTTTGGATCGAAATGAGTATATTGACAGAAAGTCCATTGGTATACAGCCGGGGTACGAACCTACGATCTCAGGGATGAGTGGCATGCTGAAGCCACACAACTCTTTTTCCAATCATTGGTCTATATTTGGACCCATTAAACTTTGATACATTAAACATTTCTCTCTTTAACTCTCTAATACTTCTCTCAAAAAATCTCGAGATTATTGAAGCTTACACTTCAAACACGTTATAAGGGCAAATGTTATATTAAATTCAAATAATCGAAGAAATCCTCCCTCATTTGAAAATCGTTACAAATGAGCAAATAAGTGAAATATATTTCTTCAGCTACGTCGTATATGCAAGTGGCGGGTGACGTGAAATTCATCACACAAGTTCCGCGTGGAAAAATTTTGCGTCGCAATTTTTTTCTTCGAGTATTAACTTCACTAAAGTGAGGGTGACTGTATAAGAAATTCAATCTTGCCTTTACAACAATTATGGCTAATAATGAATATTATGTTGACTTAAATTTCTACAATACTTACACTAAGATAGGTAATGTTCATTAACAGTCTTTAATGTTCTATAATGTTTTGACACTATGTTCGTGTTTCCGAGATACCGCACTAATATACACTACACAACACTTTAGTAACTCAAAAGGTATCGTCGCGCGAATGAAGAAAAATAACTAACAAATGTATATACTATATATATGTGTGAATTTGTTTAACGGTAGAATTATAATTATATGTTTTGTTTCATTAGAATCACGGACAATTTTCTTTCGGAAATAATTAGTGGCTTCTTTACACGGACCAAGCACGTCAAAGCTCCGTTTTTTCATACATTATCAATACTACATTAGTATAATTTTTTCTATCACATATAAATATCGCTTTAATCCTAAAATATTTTTATTCACAGATTACATACTGTTTGTCTGTATAACTTCAATGCAATAATACTTGAGTAGTATATCGATCAAAATATGAAAGCGCTATTCATTCTATCCGGTTACGGAAGCGTCTGGCTGGTGGCCAAATACAGAGAGGAGTCTCGTTAAGGGGTCACGGTCCTAATTTAGAAAATTCGATTTTTTTTGGTACAGTTATGAAAATTCAACTATCTGCATTTTAAAACGAAGAAATTCAACATTGTATTGGTAGTCCGGTCAATTTAGACATTCGATCATAAAATTATCTATAAAAATATAAATGAATACTTTTTCTCCTACGAGCCACCGTTTCTGAGATATAAAAAGTTGTAAAAGTTGTTATCGTCATAATATGCACACGTTTCTACACCGCCTATGAGGTAGTATTCTTAGCGCGTTTTTTAACGTTTCCCCATATAATTTTATGATCTACAATTTTTTCTAAGGTATTTTATGACAAAACTTACCGTTTTGCTGGAAATCGCAAAAAAACTATTTCTTTTGACCTTAGGTCTTGAATGAAAATTTTCCATACACAAGAGTGATGAGGAACTTTTAAATATTATTTATAATTATGTTTTTAACAATTTTACTGATTTTCAGCTTGTTAGGATTTTATGTACCTTCACTCTAATTTTTTGGTCTAGATTGACCAGACTATGGTCGTATGTGATAGCTACGGATGTTCCTTACGAAAACTGCGATCAGTATTACCACTGGTAAACAAGGAATTTGTACGTAACTTCTAAGCATTCGCTTTAGGTTGAGTTGTTTTTTTTTGTTAATTATTTATGCACTTCTTGTACTTTACTCTCTGTAGGTATTCTTTTTTTTTATTGTTCTATATTAGAGTTGCCTGGAAGAAATCGCTTGTTAGAAATAAGGCCGCCCGTGGCCTAATAACTTATGTAACTTGCTTTTTTTGTATATATGTATTTGTATAAGGTAACGAAGTGTTATCTACACTACAATAGATAGGTTGTATTATGTGAATATTCCTACATCTTCTACAGCTAGCTTCTACATTAATTATAATGAAAATTCAAATTTTATTCGAGTGAATAATTTTATATTAACTTATAGTCTCTAGGGAGAGATTCACTCACCTAATTCTCTATCCAAAAATCCCAAGCTCGAGCTAAGAGGTCTTAGGTCTTACATTTTTGGACATTGTGTTTCTCTAAATCTAGCTTTTTTCGCCAACGCACTCAAAGTCAAAGTCAAAATCATTTATTCATATAGGTAACACATAGTACACTTATGAACGTCAAAAATAAATATACATTAATTGGTCCTAATTTTACATTTACTGCCAGTTCTCAAATCAAGGGCGTATAACGGAAGTGAAGAACTGGCAATAAACTCTCCGCCACTCTTTTTAATTGCCTTCACATGATTGCTATTACCAAGATTAATGAACATGAAAACGTGTAAGTGCGTAAATAATGTAATGTAATGTATAATTATTGTATTAATAATTTTAATGTAAAATTGCAATGCATAAAGATCTTATGTTGTGTTAATCTGATTTTGTCGTAACCCGTTAAGATAAGCTTTAGGATCGATATATAAAGTAATTGTTATCGTATTCTGTTTATTATATTATGTAATGGTTCAACGCTCTATTTAAATAAGTTATGAACGGAATTTGAATAGGAGCCAAGTACCAACAATAGGGGTACATACTAGTATTATATTCACGTTATTTCACTTTATACTTCTTTTGTATTATCCTGTGAGACGGTTAATTTAATAACAAAGCAGAAACTAAAACTATAGTAGTTGTAATCATTTTTCTTATATACATACGGAAGTAATCTCAGATAACCCTGGTTTATTCAAGACGTTGATAGCAATATCCTGGATCATCAATCCAAACGATTTCCGTCTCAAAATACAAGGCAAATGAAATATCATTAATAGACGTATTAATGTAACGTATTAATACTTATTTTTTAATCACCATATAGTTACAAACTCTTTAATAAACTAGAAAATATCTCAAGACGTATTTTCTATACAACACAACAAGTTTAGTATTGTACCATTGAGATAATAGCTAACATATTTATAAATTTTTCCTATGTAAGGAAGTAACAACATTAGTACAAATCATATACCTACTTGCTCGATTAGAAATTAAGAAGAAAATCTCCTCAATGTTTCACGATTCACAGTCGCTATCATTCCTAATATTCACATAAAAACATATTATAAAATTTGTGTTTGCTTTATGAACTTATTTCACTCGCAAAGTTTTTACTACATATAACTGAATATAAAAAGTTGTTAAAAATTTCAACTAAGTGCAAACTATAGAATAACTGTAACAGCGGACCGAACAGAGAAAAGCAGACACTTACAAACTTTACACTGAACTCGGCCACAGAGGAAAATAGATAAATCAGAAGTATTTTCTTTGTTGACCTCGGCTTGAGATTTCTTACACCGAATATTCATTTTCGTAAACAAAACTTTATGCTCTAATAATGTGTAGAAAGAGTAGGACTATTACTTGAATATTTGCTACAGTATAGCAATAGCTGTGCGATTTAAGCTTTGACAAACTAGTTTCGATGCTGATAACATCTGCGTTATTAGGACTATGAGGATCCCATATTGAGATACCTTTTCATTTGGTTATTAATTTATTTTGCTCATAATATATACCTTATTAAATGAAATACGTATATTAAATTTTTACAATGATTGATAGAGGACAACTCTTTGTTTTTAATTTATGTAATTATTGTGGTCATGTGGAACATGGTTTAATGGTTGCAGCTCCTTACGAACGTTGTGTAAAAAAAAAACATGGCGATTAAAAAGAGTGGCGGAGAGTTTATTGCCAGTTCTTCTCTTCCGTTCTACGCCCTTGATTTGAGAACTGGCACTAAATGTAAAATTAGAAGCATTAATATGTATTTCTTTACCGACAAGTCATAAGTGTACAATGTGTTACCTATATGATTAAATGATTTTTGAATTTTGAATTTTTAGACGTCATGCGCCAAACAGACCCATGCAGGGTCTGTTTGCTGTCATCAACACCCAAACACAGATTCCTCTGCGCTGGAGGAGGAATGGATCATCCACTTAGTTATGGAATGCGTGGCTGTGGTTATACAACGTACAGAAATCTACTAGATTAGATAGCCAGGACTTTACGCACAACGGACTTAGTGACAGTCTATGTGCGGAAACTGAGTCGACCGACCTTTAACCTTTTAAACGTCTTGCGCTTTTAACGAATAGCATAATCACGGGTTATGTTATTTAGTAATATGTGAATTAAATGCGTTTTAATTCTAGTGTAAGCACTGTTTGTTCTCTATATAAAGTCCATTGTTAGATCATATTGTCTAGTAATACTAACCGTTTTGCATAACTTACTAGAGTTAGAATCTCGCAATGATATTACGTTACAATACGAAAATACGTGTGTAACGCTTAAGAGTTTTAATTGACCAATGGACGGCCTTAATTCAACAGCTGAAATCTAGATCGAAATCACCGATTCGAGCAAAACTAAAACCGTATCTCAAGGCTGTAACGGGATTTACCTAAACTGTAATAAAATTTGCATTGTCAATTTTTAAATGAAACGTATTTTACATTTAAATTGACTGGTTCTACCCAGGTTCTACCTCGAGGCAATTTAGTTCGTAGCTCTCGGTCCCTGCGGCATCTAATAGGTTTCTTAAAGGGAAATCGAGTTAAACAGGCGTGATTGACTTAATTGCAATGATCTTTATTGCCGAGATTAAAGAAATTCTTTGGGGTCGATTAAACTTGATACACAACCTTCTTATAGTCATCCGTTAAATTAAATGCTACAAAATGCATTAGCTGGTTAGTTAAAGACACCACAGGGCAATAACTGTTTTGGCTTCCAATCACCGATGAACTTTAATCTATAAAAAATATGAGCTGTGCTGGTCTCGCGTCTACTCCGCGATAAAGCAATATACGGAAAAAAAAATTCAAGGTTAGTGGACTCAGTTTCAGCACTAGACTCTCACTAGGTCCGTTGTGCGTAAAGTCCTGGCTAATTAATTAGCCTAGTTGCCCAGAAGCACAGAAGTCTCTTGACCTCACTGCTCCGAGGATTTCTGTACGTGGGTAAGCGACAGCCACGCATTCCAGGACTACGTGGGTGACTGATTTATCTGCGCTGAAACAGCCTAGCGATATACACAATTATTACCTGTTCAGTCGGTGAATAAAAGTATCGTGTGGTGATTACTTAGCCCCAAGTCTGGAATCTGGAATGGACAATAAGATTGAAAATCAACGGCAAGTTTTAGGTGATGATCCCACTTGTCCATAAAGAGAAAGCATTCTGAGGCGATAACGAAAACGTTGATGCTGTATTGATTTATTAAACCACCATTGAACACTTGCGTACCGAACCGCCATGAGCCATATCTTCATATATTTCGATTTAACACTGGCATTTCGTTTAATTCTTGTGGAAAATAGACGCCAACAAGTTCATTAATAGCTGGCACTTCGAAAATTGAATCGCTTAATCGCAGCCGTGTGGAGCGAGAAATCATTGGCAGTTTTAATCTGATATTGTGTTGTGGAACTTGGAGCATTCTTTGTTCTTATTAACTTCGGAATACAAGTTTTATGCGTCAAAATAAACTTAATAGTTAAACATATTATAAATCTTATAGTGTCTTCTCTTTAAGACTTATCGATAAGCGGAGAACAGAGCAGTAAGAATGTCGACGTTACGGCGTTTTAAAACAGACGCGACCTTTAAGACCAAAATAAGAAGGCTAGAATTATGATTTTATGTACGGTTATTCATATGTACACAGTGGCTACACTTAATAAAATATGTAGCTACATCATTTCCCCGACTTTATCACGAAAATAAAATACATTTGCGTTCTATATTTCTGCAACAATATTTGGCTCATTTGTATATATAGTCCAGCCGTAAATGCTGGCTGATGCTACCAGCCACACCCCTACAGCTTTAAATTTTTGTGAAAAAATGGCCCGTCTAGGAGCCCCTTTAAACAACGAAACAATCAGTCTATGCCATACTCTTTCCGTAGACAATATCCTAGGCCATTTTATGAGTCTTAAATAGAAATTTATAAATTTTATTTCTATTACTATAGAAGTAGTAGATCACAAACCCAGCTCAAGTTTTGCATGTAAAGGCTTCGCTTCAAGAGCATACAATATCGACGTTAAACTTAAACTAACTACCAAGTTATTGTATAACTTTCCGTCTAATTGGGCGTTTTGCCAAATTGTCACAAAGTTGAATACGTTTCGTTCTAAAAGAACCCGTTATTCTTCAAATATTAAAAATTGGACAATGAACAAAAAAAGTAGTTTAATAATGTTTCAAAATTAACTTTTTATTGTCATTGAAATTTTATCAATTGTTTAATAAGGTTTATTGAGAACTTTTGTTTTTAAAGGGTTTTAACTATGTTTAAATTAATTTTAAAAGAAGTTGTTACTTTGTTGCGACACTCAGTCAACGGCCACAATCATGGCGATGATATAACGCGCTATCAAAATTATTCATATTTCATTACCCATTAAGTAACTTCTCAGCCTTGGCTAGTAGAGCCTTCAGGCCAGCCAGCCAGAGGCGAAGTTTATTTATTTACGTCACATGATGCGTTTATAAAGACGCAAATTCATGTGAATTTCTAAGTCCAAAGCGAAGGACGTGTTTACCAACACATCGTTGTATTTAGGGGCCCCTTCCTTTATATTAAAATTTCCCAATCTATGGATTCTGAGATAGTCAAACTATACAGATACAAACTCGCAAATCACATACGCATTATGTTAGCTGAATTGGGCAGAGGCTTTACTAAGCTTAATTATCTGTGAACCACTTTTTTTATAAAACGGGGCAAAGGGAGGTTCATCTGATGTTAACTGATACCGCCGTCCATTAACACTCTCAATGCCTGAAGGCTCGCGAGTGCGTTGTCAACCCTTTTTTTTGGGATTGATTTGCTCCAGTTCAAACAACTTGTATGACTCAATACTTGGCAATTAAAAAGAGTGGCGGAAAGTTTCTTGCCAGTTCTTCTTACCCGCTCTACGCCCTTGACTTGTGAACTGGTAGTAAATGTAAATTTATAATTAATTTAACTTCTTTTTGACGTTCATAAGTGTACTTGTTTACCTATATGAATAAAGATATTTTGAGTTTGAGTATAATGTTTTCTGTAGGCTACTTACAAATTTTAATTAAAGTAGCATATACAGAAATATGTCTAATGCCTGGCTGGTTACAGGAACAAGGAATATATGAAATAGACAAATGTCACAAATTATTAATCCTACAAGCATAATGGTCCTATTTCGTTCTGACGTAAGTACGAAATCTGACATTTGTACAAAACAGGGAGAAAGAAAATAATGTGACGTAAAAGATAAATGATATGAGGAATAATGCTCGGCAATATACAATATCATTTATACGGATTTTTTACGTTCAAAGAAATAGTTATACTCTTATGACCTAGAGTACTTTTAGTACAGAGAATACTCTATCCTCATGATGATATGATAGCCGGAGATGTTTTCCAAGTCTGAACACTAGGGTTATGCGTTTCACCCCCGGGCGGTGCAGTAATGGATTTTTTAATGCGCAATTAGTACTGGTTAATGATAAGGGGAAACAACGAAATAAAACTGGCATTTAATTAGTCAAAAAACTCAATTTTCTTATAAAAACGCAAAATAAATTATAACTCTGCAGAGGTTGAGCTTAGAGATCTCCCGTGGAACAATTTTTTGCAGCTGATGACCTCATCTATCCCCTATTTGTGTTTGATCCGCGACTTTTTGACCACCCTGTATATACTTGTAATAAATCTTACCTACTATTTCAATCAACGTCAATCACTAGTCCGTTAGGTACTTTATATTTTTAATTTATGTTTTCTATATACATAGAGATTTTACTAACAATTTTATTCGCAAAAATGATAACTAGAAGAAGTACTTAAAGTGCTAAAGCAATAACCATACCATAATAGTAAAATAATTGTTAATTTATTACAATAAAGTTATAGAACGACGAGATTATTTTTTGAAAAGAGGTTTTACTAGGACGCCTTACTTCTTATGTGCCCATCAATTGAATTATATTCGAAATTCAACTCACAAAAATTTCTATACAACCAAAACAGAAGTCTGTTTAAATAAAAGTAGCGGAATTGTTGGTTTAGAATTATTAATATTAATGAGAAGCTTTAGCCTGTATTCAAAACAGCTCGCTGCACCTATGAACGTTGCGTCTAATGAACCGTGAACGGAGCCAGGAAATATAAATGCATGAAATTCCAACGTCAAATAGAATGTAGTTAGAAATGAGCACGAATACTGACCGATGAACATCATAAGATATAAGGTGAGTTTTAATAACGACGAATTAGTCTGAATATGGGTAATAATTTCCCAAGAATATTTAACGGTAAAAGTAGATCAAACACGAAGGTTTTTATAGAACAAACAGCAAATGGACGGAGCATTTGATATTAAGAGATACTGCCACCTCAAAACACAACGCTTGAAAGCTTTCAAGGGCGTTGCTAATGCTGTGCTTTTTTAAGTTTTGTTATGCCCTTCTGTCCCTCAAAGAAGGGCATAACAAAACTTAAAAAACCTAAGACGTTTAGTTTCAGAAGTATCACAATGGGCCAGATCATATATTGATGGTTTTGGCAAATAGTGCCTAAAAATGCTCAGTCAGACTCCATCTATACATCGCATGTATGTGGGTTTTCGGGCTCTCGAGTACGATACGAATCCCACAAGTCTAATGTCAGTAAGATTTACATAAATATTTATTTAATTATTGTCAATATTATGCATGCTAATTAATAAATGCAATACAAAAAGTAAAAAAAAATAAAGCCTATATTATACTACTATAAGTAAGATTATGTTTAGTTTATGTTTAGTTTATGTTTATTATTATATATTTAATACTAGTTCACGACCTCCAAGGCAGTCAATTCAATTTCAAAAATTCTTTATTTTGTTTCACAAAAATTTATAGTGCTACATATCCAGTGTACATTATTTCCTGGAATGTAACAAGCTTACAACTAGACACGTTTTTACAGCTATTTTGCTTTTTTAAAAACTTATAAAATTTATAAAACTAAAGTTATAATGTTACGAAAGGTTTTAACAATAACAAACAATTTTTAACAATAAGGTAAGCTACATGGTAATTATGCAATCTTTAGGTGAGATTTGCATTTTGACATGCCTAATCAGTGCAATGCATCTCTTATCTTCGATGATATTTTCCAATCTTTCCCCGCTATCCCTTTTATTTCATCTTCCCAGATTTGTGTTGGACATCCTCAACTTTTCCTTCTCACTGGGCCATTCCAAGTAAGGCCAATCTTTTTGGCCAATCTGCCATCGCGGGCATTGTGACCGGCCCATTGTCATTTTTTTTAGTGTGTTTCCACGTCTGTAATTTTTGTAAGGCTTCATATTACCTATACGATAATTACTTAGGAACATTCAATATATAGATTCAATAAAACTCCGACAGTAATAAAAATCGATATTTTACCATTTTAAACCATTTAGTTGTTGACAAAGCTTGATGTGAAAATATATCACCAATTGCGCCAGAGTTTACAACATCATAATGAAGCACTCGTGGCGGTACACACAAGTAAAATTATTACTACAAATATTTTACGCAGGTACATTGTCAAACACACAAAGTTACAGAAAGGATTACTCAAGTTCCGCGAGTTTTACTTTAACGTCCACTGAATAGAGATGGCAGTATAGTAAGATAGCTAAGTTCTCGAAGATCGTTGACTAGGTGATCGATTAACACTTGAGAACTCTAAGTGTAGGGGAAGTTGGTCCGCTAAGTTGAACCGTTAAGTAAAACTAGGAAAGTCCCGCGACCGCTGAAAGTCATCCATCAAATAATTTCACCAACAAGCCCAATAATTGTTCAATGGAATAAGTTTCCTCACAAAAATGAATCTATCAAACACAGTAATTGTTAGTTATTAGAACATTAAAATTATCATGGTATAATAACCTGCATACACTGGGTATTATTCTCATCAAATCAATCATTTATTCATATAGGTAACACCAAAAAAGTTATAGATATTAAATGCTTCTAATTTTACATTTACTGTTCTCAATCAAGGGCGTGGAATGGAAAAGAAGAACTGGCAATAAACTCTACGCCACTCTTTTCAATCGCTAAGTTTTTTATTTTACACAACGTTTGTAAGGAGCTGCAACCAACTTTTATTATATATAAAACAATAATAAATAAGGAAAAAAGATGGAAGCTTTTAATATACAATCAGTTTAGTTACTGTTGTTGTGAAGGTGGCAGTGAATTTATTTGAATATATAGTTTATTTTAGATATTTTTATACATTCACCGCAATGCTCTAAGTAATTTCTTTATTATAATTACGCTCAGAATGTAGGATAAACATTTCAAAGAACGAAACATTCCTGATGCGTGTCTATACAATTATATAATCACAAACACTACTTGACTGCAGTTTGAATTGAGAGCGAGACGGCAGAATGATAATTGGTTGGTTTGCCAAAAATAACCAAGTATCCGGGGAGCCTTCACTTCGACTCGGTGGGTGCCCATTGTGTATTCTCGGACGAGGGTCTGTGATTTATAGGAGACCATTGACAACAAACAAACGCTTGCGGTTCATCTGTCTTATGATGACATCATGATTAATAAGGTCTATTTGAATATATTTGGTTTATTTTGAATTTTATTTCGTCAAATTGATAAAAAACTATGGCAGGCCATGATTGATATCTAGTTTGTGTGAACCTTCTTTTAATAAGGAGTTGTAAATATTCGACAGCGTTCAGGACTAGAATTATAATACAGACATGTATAGATTATGCAAATTCGTGGATATAAAAACGGAAATCATGTCAATTTTTTTTTTGTAAAAGGAGGCAAACGTGCAGGAGGCTTATCTGATGTTAACTGGACCACCGCCCATGGACACACATGCCAGAAGGCTCGCAAGTGGGTTCCCGGCCTTTGAAGAATTGATACGCTTGAAAGACCCAAAGTCGAATTGGTTCGGAAATACTTCAGTGGGCAGCTGTTTCCTCATAGAGGAAGTAGTTAAATAAAACCCTTAGTACAAACTATAAGTAATTTAAAATTACTTTACAAATAACGAATGATTAAGAAATCACGCGAAAACTGTTTGACCGCTTTGGGCTTCCTTCCAATTTTCTTTTAATTTTCTTCAATGTTCTATTGTTTGAAATGAAACATAATACAAACTTTGTATTGAGTATTTTCAATAGAAATTTTTGAATAGAAAAGTAGGAACGTTAAGAACCGCCTCGCATGTTATATAGCTAATCTGCTTTATCTAACCACTTATAAACTTGGTACACTAATTAAGATACCTCATCTTCAAAGATTCCGTTTTGTTGCACTGTAGAAGTAAATTTGTCATTGGTGTAGTGATAAGTTATTCTATTTAACTTATTTTCTGGTATTAATTACTATTTTTAATAGATAAAATCATAATGGCATGAATACATTAAATACGAGTAGCTCAATGTGAAGTAAATCTATGTTTCCCTTTCGGCTCTAAATAGTAAGTTTTAACAATGTCTATATTTAGTTATGAAATTTAGATTAAAAAGTAATATAAAATACTAGTTGATCTTAAATTCTTATTAAAATAATATAATAAAATAAACTAAACATATATTTTATTGAACTTACATTAAGAACAAATTTTAAATTATTGATTGGTTTATAAACTTAAACATGAAAATCCTAAACTAAGCTAGTTCTTTTGACACAAAAATAAGTCATAAATTTGAAACAAAACAATGTGTTTCAAGATCAGCTTTTTTGAGGTCGATTAAAAATTAAGTTGTATTACGTTTTCGCACAGAAATATTACTTTGAAAAAAACCGTACTTTTTATTCAAGTTCTACGCAGGCAAAATTGCAACCAGCTTCGAGCCACATTATAATAAAAACTCACTATTCCAATTGAGTATAGCTGGCGGAATCTAAAAGTAATCGAATGGGAATGCCAAAAGGCAGATTCTGTAAAGTATAAAATCGAGCACACAGAATGTTGATATCGAAATTTATTAAAGCTTTTAAAAAATAGTGGTAGTGTGTAGTGTGGACTCAGTTATGCACTCAGTCTCGCGTTTGGTCAGTTCTGCGTTAAGTCTTGGCTAATTAAGCCATCCTAGCTTCTTCCAGAAGCTCAGAAGTTTTCCGGGCTCTTCGCAGGCTGAAGCGACCTCACTGCTCTGAGGATTTCTGCTCGTTGGGAAGTCACAGACAGTCACACATTTCAGAACTGCGTGGGTGACTAATTCCTCTGCGCTGTAACAGCCTCTTCACAAGAGATTGTGACGAGCCAAGGACAAAGAAATGACAGTGGTGCCACATCACTCAGTTTTGGATATCTGTTTCGTAATTTTTGTATGTAGGCGAGTGTTCAGCTTTCTTCATCTGCCTAAGCGTGATACTTTCTATATCTCGTCTTCGAAGCTCAAAATCTATAGATACAAGGCCGCGATAATAAAATCTCTGGGTTGAGAATTCCTCAGCCGGTTATTTAAGTTATACTTCATATGAAAATGAGCTAAATAAACTCAAAGTTAAAATAAACGAAGACAAAAGACATTATACAAAGACTGTCATTTATAAACTACAAAAACAATAGAACGTTTCAAAAACATTTATACGAAACGATGCTCTAAGTTGTTTTATTCGGTAGAATAACAAAGATAGCCAACAAGGGTTCGCGTTCTGGGGCATATTGTGCAACTAGCATGTAGTTTCATCTCGCCAGTAATTAATTGGATTACAGCGCCTTTCCCATTATGCGAGATGGAGGCTATTTAGTGAATGGATTTGGTACGCGTGACGGCGTTTAATCGGTTTGTACTCGAGTGTATAAATTGATTCGCGCTTGACGTTAATTATACGACGATATGACAATAATTATTTTTTAATGATATCTCAATTTTGCAAGGCCAAGCCAAGGCTGTACATTTTGCTCATTCAGGCTTTCTTAGTTTTATAAGCGCGATAATTTCCTATGTACGTGCCATGGCTGTACATTTTGATCACTTATAAGCATGACGATTTCCTAAATCGTCGGTGTCACGCCCCGAGAGTATAGCCAGACGCAGGCACTCTGACTGTTAAATTGCATTCATTCGTTACATAGCAATTAACATTTCATTATTTCGCTCATATTCTATTGTTATACGCGAGTTAACCACTCGAGTTATATAGAGTAAAACAAGAGTCTTCTATTATTTAAAGCACCCGATGACTCAGGAACTGTACAGTTGGTTCTGCTACACTAATCTAGTTTAAGAATATCTCCAATTAACATATAATAGAGTGTTATCGCGACTTATTAGCCATCGTTTAGAAAAAATCGAAATCGCACCAAAAAAAATACTTAATACATATTCTTAATATTAATAATAGATTATTTTTCTAGTGTTGCAAAATTTTACAGACACTGTACATTTTTTGGTAGTTCACCTTTTACCAACTGTAATCAAAGAAACAAATACGCAGGCAAAGAATAGTAAGAAACACTTTAAAGAATCATAAATAAAATTCAATATATTTTCAAATCATTGATTTTAAGAAAAATAGTTTAGAAGCACCGTTGTTAAGGTCCGGTGCTCAATTTATTTTTTTGTTTAAAAATTATACCTAAACCATACCTATGATGTCGTATCTGTTTATAATTTAATTTACTCACTCACGCGCCAATGTTCACTAAACATTACCCAAAAGTCCTAATCATAACGCCGTCCGACAGCCCTTACAAACGCGACTATTTCATTCGGCGAATTGAGTGGCAGTGAAATAGGGCTACTGAAAATGAAGACGCCCGTTTGTTCATAACCAGCCCGTTAATCCCATTATTACAAGTCACGAGAGCGAAGAAAACTGGTAACAGATGTGCCTCTTGACTCGAGAATCCACCGTCTTGATAAACTTGAATTTTACTTTCTTTTGTATTCGCTTTGTCTCGCTCCGTTCTTGCGTTATAATTATTTTTTAAGCTCACTCAAATAGCGGGAACGTACACAATGGCAGCCCGTAAAGCATTTTTTTTTAAAGTTATTGTAGAAGGCTGAATCATACTTCATATTCATGGCGTAGGACTTTTTCCTTCTTTTTGTGGTGAGGTCCGTATTTGAGTGGTGGTGCGCGACAAAAACTTCCTAAAATAACGCTCACTTGTGGAACGACGGACGTCGAGGTGATACGGGTGGGATTTCCTAATCTGCCTCGACGTCCGACGATAAACTCAGCTGCAGGTATTAATCCGAACAACTCCTCTGAACATTCTCTAGGGTCCTGCCAAAAAACAGGTTTTTTATTGTATCACACCAAAAGTATTTTTTTTTGCTTTTAAGCCTATTCCCACACATAATAAATGAACTCAAGAACCACGCGTCTTTGTTGAGGAACCTAGTTATGGGTAATACTGCAAATTTATTTACGTATATTATTCGTATTTATTTACCTAAGTAGGAAGTAATATTGATTAATTGTACTTAATAATGTATATTTCGTATCATAACTATTTAAGTTCACACCGAATTGTTCAATGTGGTTGTGATTTCTACGTATAGTAGTTATTGGCACAAATTCTCAATATAGCATAATAAAACGACATGTTTTTGTGATATTAGGAGCATTCGTCTTTGCCCTACCTCCATTCGTATCGTCTAGAACTGCCCCAAAGCCAGACCATCAATTTGCGGTGCGATCGAGAGGTCACAAACGGGCACTAACTTAACCATTATTTGTTAACGTATTTGACTACAAATACACACGTTTAGAAACATTGAGTCACGTAGTTTAAGAAAGGTAACCCTTCCTTCCTTAATATATACTTTAAACTTCCTTCTAAATTACCTAAATATTATCGTATTAGTAATTATTATTATATGATATTTAATCTCCTATAAAATAAAACATTGATAATATCGACACCCAGTGAGCAAATATACTAGTACCAGACCATCGTCTCATATGAAATATGCGCGTATGAAATCCCGTGACCCATAATATATAGGGGCGTAAGTTGTGTAAAGTGTGCTTATTGATAAATTTTGAACGCAAAGTTAAAGTATAAACAGGCGTATTTAATATTTTTGCTGGAAGAACATACAGAACCGAAATATAGAAGCCATATGCGAAAGGACAAACAGCATCACAAAGCCAAGGAGATTTAAAAAAAATATTTGTATAAATCATCGTGTATTCTATATATACTTATGTATTACATTTATATATTACATTTACTTGCTATAATAAAGTAGAATAGCTGAATACTTGTGAATCGGTCCCCATTTGGTTAATAACGATCTTGAAATATTTGTGTTAGTTTAAACAGTGGGAAACAAATAACAAGTAAAGAAAAATATTAAAAACGAAAATTGAATTTTCTGTTCCTAGCTGGGAAATATTTGATGTGTTTTGTCTGTTTAGAAATTGTCACTTGGTTGTCATATATTTATAGCTTCGGAAATGTGTGTTTCATGGCGGTAGTATTAGGCTGCCAGTCCACCAGAGCGGAGCGAGGCAGCGGAGCCGAGAAACGGAGAAATATTAACCAATAGGATTGCACAAAATCTCCGCTCCTCTTAAGTGGACAGGGACTTGCGAGCTAGTTTAAAATTTCATATAAAACCGGTATGCGGAGCGGGGAAACGGAGCGGGGATGCGGAGCGGGGAAGCGAGTGCGGGCGCGGGCGCACTTTGCGCCGGCAGTGTGCCGCCGTATTCCGACCAGTGCGTATGTGACCGAAGATAATGGATGAAAAACTTATTGAAAGTGTGAAAAAGTTTCCGTGCATTTGGAACACATCTTCAGAATTTTACAAATGCAACGAAACAAAAGATGCTGCGTGGGACCAAATTATCATTGAAACAAACATATCGGATGGTAAATAATATGTATCTTTATTCTATAATACCTTCTAGTAGGTACATATTGATATCTTTTTTTTTATTTAACAAAATAGCCTATATAATGTAATAGCCTAAATAGTTAAATAATGTCCGCAGCTGGCCAAATTATCTATATCTGTCTCACATCACTGACTATTATAGATTCTTTTCAAAATTCGAGTATCTTGCCATGGTACCTTCCCCTGATTATTAAAGTATGAACAATACATTTCACGAACTTGATAACCATCGTTACTAGAATGTTGTGTTTCTATAATATCACCAACTGATAATAATGATTGCTCCATGTTATTTTCAATATTGTTTATATAATTAGGTTGTCTTTGAATTAAATAATTGTGCAAAACACATGTTGCTTTTATTACCTTGTCAACTGTTTCTATTTTGCATTCAAAATCTTTATGATACACGTACCACTTTCTCGTCAATACACCGAAAGTTGCCTCAACAATACGACGTGCTCTTGATAATCGGTAATTAAATTTTTTTTTTTCTGCGTTAAGTCCATCACGTGTGTAAGGCCTCATAAAATTTTCCATTAATGGAAAAGCTTCGTCTCCTATAAATACGAACGGCATTTTTGCTCCACCTTGATAAAATGGTACCGGCTGAGGTAAATTCAATCTCTTTTCTTTTAGACTCTTTCCGAAAATGCTGTTATCAAAAATTCCTGCATCAGAAAATCTTCCCATAGATCCCACATCAGCCATTATGATTTTCCTTTTGGCATCAGCTAAACACATCAATACTACAGAAAATCTCTTTTTGTAGTTGAAAAACGAGGACCCGGTTTGCGAGGGAGCCTTGATATATACGTGCTTGCCATCAAGAGCACCTATACAATTTTTAAATTGCCATAGTTCATCAAAATCTTTTGCGATTTCTTTCCAGTCGTTTTCTGTTGGTTGTGACATGACAAGAGGTTGCAATATATTCCATAAAGCATCACAAACCTCCTCAACAATTCTTGATACACTTTTCAATCCAATTCTAAAATTCTCTCCCATCGTTGTAAATGACTGGCCGGTTGCTAAATACCTAAAAAAAAACGTATTTAATTGTACTTCGCGTAAGTGATGTAATATTTTTGTCATAAATAGACCATGTAATACATTTTTGTGTTTGTTGATTGTTTCAGTTACAACTGCCAAGTCGCGATGGAAACAACTGAGAGATAACCATCGGGATGCCTTAAAAAGACAAAATGCAACAAGGAGTGGACAGGCTAGAAAACAACGAAAAGAATGGAAATATCAAAAACCCATGTCATTTTTATTGCCTTACATGAGTAACAGAGACCGGTCAACAAATTTTACGCCCCTGGACCACTCAGTAAGCGAAACTTCAAATCCGCCAAATACCATTGAAGAGAGTTCACGGGAATCATGCAATTTTTTGCCATCAAATTCAAATAATCTTCCTTCTGCCGATGATCCTAAGAATCCAACAGCTTCGGAATCTCTTCCATCAACATCCAAAAAAAGAAAGAACGATGAAATTCTAGATTATTTAAAAAAAATCAAGAACGCCGCGAAGTGTTGGAACGAGAACGGATAGAACTTAAAAACATGATGTCAGCCAGTGATAAATACGATGAAATAGACTTATTTTTTTTAAATTTGGCTGCATCGACAAAAAAGCTGCCGTATTATTTTCAACTTCAAATTAAAAAAACCTGCTTTAATGCGGTAATGTCAGCTGAAGAAAGTAATCTTCAACATAGTTGGTATTCTCCGAATAATTATGGTTATTCTACAAGCTCAACACCTACATCAGATAACATCAACACTAGTATCGATACTCCTAGTGCTTCAGATAATATCAACACTAGTATCAATATTCCTAGTGCTTCAGATAATATCAACACTAGTCTTAATATTCCTAGTGCTTCAGATAATACCAACACTAGTGTCAATATTCCTAGTGCTTCAGATAATATTAACACTAGTATCATTAATCCTAGCGCTTTACAAATTCCAACAACCCAGGATATTGAAACATCTGCAGCAGAGCCAACAGAACCCAATGAAAATGCGGTCAATTTTGAGACAGATTACGATTTTTAAATTAATATAACATGGCTTCTATAACTGTATGCAAAAATAAAAGTTACTTTGATTTAAAATGTGTACTTACTTTAAACACACCGCTAATCTTTCACGGCTACTAATTGAATTTCTGTAATTTGTGTCTTGTTTCCGAATATATGGTTCAATCAGGGAGTGAAGTTCATAAAAAGTACATCTTGAAACTCTATAAGAATTTTCGAAAGTTTCTTCATCAGCTGTTTGGAAAAAAGTAAAATATTCACTGTGTTCTGAACGATGTTTGATATGATTTCTTAACCAAAATCTATGTTTCCTCATAGAATTGTTCAAATGGTATATGGTAAGTATTTCGGCTTCTTCTGACTCCAACTCTTCTTCCTCAAGCAATGTAAGGTAATAATGTATCAACTTTTTCGATGGCATGTCTGCTATCACTGACATTTCGCGTAGAATTAAACCAATCGCCCCACGCCGGGAGCTCGAAATCACTCGTCGCGTACTTGCTGCCTAGCTCCGCATATTGAAAAACACAGCAACTCCGCTCCGCATTACTTCCTCACTCCGCTCCGCAGCCTCGCTCCGCTCCGGTGGACAGTCACAGTACGCAACTCCACTCCGCATTAGTCCGTTTCTCGGCTCCGCTGCCTCGCTCCGCTCTGGTGGACTGGCAGCCTTAAGTCTGATATCTTTAGTATGTAAACAAAATATTAATAAAGTGATACAAAGTTTACCCAGTCGTACAGTTTTAAATACAACACACAAAAACATGTGTATAATACAAGAATAGCTTATACAGATTTAAGGCTAGTAAACGTGTTATCGTAGCCATTATTTTTCTTGATTTTCACCCTTTATGTCGGTTCAACAACCCACAATGTTTCTGGGTAACAAATCGCCAGCCATTGTAGCTCGCTGAGTAATAGCTGTATCTCGATACAATCTACACTAATTGTTTGTGAAAGCTACAGACTAAATCTAATTATAGCCTTTTTTATGTTAATTAAATGTTTCCGTAATAATGTTTTAAATTTCATCTATACTTTATTTAATCGAGATTCTTTGTATACTTTGACCTACTAAATTGACATAGTAAAAAGTTGGATAAGTTTTGCAATATATAATGTTATCGCTCCTATGCACGCATAGTAGGTAACTATGCAAAAACCTCGGCATTTAGTCACACGTCGGATGTTCTTCAATGCACGCGATCCTTTTACAAACCACCGACTTTTATAGCCGCAAAATGTTACATACAAAATTGACCCATACGTAAACGTTTTAAAGCACAGTCTTCTATGAAATGTTTCGTATAATAATAATATAAATTATAGGTATTGCATGCTCCTTCAGACCAGAAATTGTTCTACTAGCGCAGTCCGAACATATTCGAAACCGTCAGAATTTCGTTAATATTCGTTTACAACTAAGTCACCACAATAGAAAATTATCGTTTCAAAACGCTTGATCCGGAAAGTTAATTATCTCTTGTCTTATTTTTGTGGCAAAGTATTTGCTGGTTTTAATTTTATTTTATAACGGTTTTTGTCTGGCTTAAGCTTATATAATTTTAAGACGATATTTTTGGTAATGAAAAATCCCTCTGATTAATATTAATAAATTATTCGAATATTACAGTAAGATAGGGTCACTGAGTGACCTTACTAGCTTAAAGTTTTGCTTAGTACTTATTCACTTTTGTTTGATAATAATAATAATAAAAGCCTTTATTGCTGTAATTACATAAAAAATGAGAAATACTAAAAAATAAAAATAAATACTAATTCTGTTATACATACGGCTTGTCTTTGGACATAGGTCTCCTCTAAGGGCATCCACTCTTCTCTGTTTCTAGCATTACGTAGCCACATAGGGCCAGCTACTCTTTGCACATCATCTTCCCATATTTATATTTGTCTTCCTCGTTTTCTCCTCTCGAAACAAACCTTTGTTTGATAATTAGAAAAACAAGTGTTCTTCGGTGTTAATGCCTCCTGAGACAGTTATATGGTACGGATGTCAGCGAACATAATTCACTAGTAAAGAGGAATGAGAGAAGAAAATATTTTTCTTAAAGTGATATGTCTACGAAAAATTATTTCTAACTTACAAATCAAATTGTAGTTAAATATGCAAAAGAACGTTAGATATTTAAAATTTAAGCGAAAACATATAATTGTTGTCATTTCTTCAGTTGAAACGAAAGGTAAAAATAAAAAACTTTGTTTAAACATTTAATTTATTTAGATGATAAAGGGGAATAAACTGACATAGGAACTTATTATAAGCAATTAAAAAATGCGCTAGCATGGATCTTCTAGAAATTTAACTTGAACTGTCACTTATTGTTAACACCTAATTAAATTCTAGAAACTTAATATGTATTCGTTTGAAACATATTCATAATCATAACAAAATCCTTTTTAGAGGCCCTCAATGAAACATAAATCCGTAGATGAGGGTCCTTGAACAACAATATCTGGATGAGCCAATTAATTTCGATCTTGGGGTCTACCCTTAATCTGATGGTCACTCACGCCCAAAACTTGTAATTGAATTTCAGTTTTGGAATATTCAGCGACTGCCTTACATTAATATCAAGTAACTCAAAGGATTATTTTAATATTAACTCTTATTTTGATTGGCAGGGATAAAGTGCTTAAACATCTATTATTTTGAAAACTTTAGTGCTAACTAATCGGTGAAGATAAATAATAAAACAATATTTCAAATCAACCTGTTACTTGAATTAAGTTTAAATATAGAACGAACTGTGAGATGAAAAGTAAAATCCAATTATGGGATTGTCAATACAATGGGCGTGTTTTGTCGTTCGTTATTTAAATTACTATTTTAGGCGAACTGTATAGTTTGATTTTTCTGGTGTATTTTTAAGTTTTTAGAAAATGGCCTGTATTTTTTACTTCAGTAGTGGAGATCTCGAATAAACAGTGATGTAGATGCCAAATTATAATTGTATATATATTGAGAATTTTTAACTATTTGACGTTGACATTATTGCGCACACTTAAAAATAGTGCGGTATAGACATATTCAGTTTAACATTGACAGATTTCACAAGAGTTCCACTGCCCATTATTTACTATGGTTTGGTTTTTTTCTGTAATGCTCTAGATATTTAATAAGGATTACATAAAATTAATTATTTCTCTACCTCCACGCTTAGGGTGTAGTCAGCAAGAGATAACAAAATTGCACCTAAAATATACAGGAAACAATTACCCAGAAATAAGTTATCTCTTTCAGGCAACCTATGCCTAATAATTTTGCTATGATAATAAATAAGTTTAGATACATATTTTAAATTATGACAGGCTTTGTAAGATATTTTTCTTACTGTAATGCCGACGGGCAAGTGCGCTGCGAGCCTTTTAAAAATTTCTACGCTTGTTTCTTGCAGAACCCTAAGGCGAATTAGTTTGGAAATATTTCAGCGGGTAGCTACTTCTATAGTGGTGGTGCGCGGCATAAACTGACTTAAATTACGCTCAGTATATTACAAGCAGACCGGCCAAGCGTTGCTGTGGCTAAGGTTTTTGTTATATTACATAGTAGTACAAACTATTCAAGGGAAACGGTAGGAGAACACCAGCCATGGAGACCACCATGCTTTTTTAGTGGTAATGCCATTAAATTGTAGCTTATGTGAAACGTTGGCACTTTCCACATGGCGCTGCCATCTGTTAGAATTGTGACTATCAAATAATTTGCAATAAAATAATATTGCGGGTATAAATTAAACGGCACACGGTGTGCAAATTTGATTGAAATCGGTTCAGTAGTTTAGAAGTCTAGAAATTACTTTACTAGATTGAGTATTCATTCATTTGTTGAAACATTTACGAAAAATTTACCGGTGTTCAAACCTAACTGCTTATTTAAATAGCAATAAATCACTTAGGACTAATGGACAGTGTTAGTGCAAAAGTAATGAGCAAACACGAATTTAGATTGTCATTATCCTCCTTGTATTATATACATCTCCTTGTGATTCTTAGGTTTAATTCCTTGCAGATAAAACTGTTACGAAGTATATTAATTAATGTGCTTTTATTTTTATTGAAAATAAGTCGAGACATTCAGGAATCTGGAATGCGCCGTGATGTATTTATTTAAAACATAAAAGTTTTGTAATATTTATATGATCAGTGTAAGATGTTGTTAGGTTAGCTAATTACGTTATAAATTATGGATAGAAGGTCCCTTAAGAAGGGACTGAATAAATTAACCAACTTCGTATTACATATATCTCACAATTATTTACAAGCGCGTTGGACGACTTGGTTTCTTTAGTAACGTTTTTGATGGATCATACTTAGAGCTACGTTTTATATCTTAGGGTTGGTATAACTGTGTTGATGGAATTTTTACAGTATAACTATGTTTTCTGAAACTGCTTGAGCAGTAAGACCGCCCATTTACAACCTATGTTTTTTTAATTAAATATAACATATATACGAGGTGTTCAAAAGTTACAAAAAAAATAACTTAACAGATACAGAAATATGTCTGACTGGGGCACTTCAGAATAAATTTATTATATTTTAAAGCCTCGTGAATTGAAATGACGCCCTTATTGGTAGTTGTCGTAGAATGTGGTAATATGATGCGTTTTACGTTGCACAAAAATATAAAGAAGTGTTTTATCTTCATACTTTACAGCCGTTGTAAGCCTGTTTAAGTTTTGTTTATACATAATTGTAATTTATCGGTAATAAACAAATTAACCATGTTTTTAGTTCAACTATTTGCTTGTGGATAACCCAGGCGTAAGTAACTCTATTAGGACAAAGCTAACATTATTAATAGTGTTAAATGAGATTATATACGACGCTGACCCGTCAGATCACGTCTATCGTTTATGTGAAATCGATTCGAACGTTTTATTTGACATTCCGGAGAATTTAATGGCCACGAAGATGACTCTCCAAAAGCAATAAATGAGAGTAACTATTCCTATATTATCGTTTAATTCGAAGATTGCATCCAGATATAAAGATAATATTCATATACGATTAACTTAATAATATTTTAAGTTAACGCATATCTTTGAAACAACGAACTTAGAATTTTATTCCAAACAAACTAATCAAAAAAAGTGTCGAAATGTAATTGTCCTTCTGTATGTTTAAAGACAGTTAAAAATCGATTAGCAAAGCACCAAAAAGATAACATTAAACAAAAAGACACAAAATCTATACCGAAATTTGATTATAATTTAAGGCATTGACTTTCAGGGTGATTTAAGTATGTAACATTGTTTCTCTAATTAAAACAATTTGTTCCCTTCAGATTTCACTTTTGACAGTATTTATATTTATAAGTATGACTATAACGTTGTTCGGATTAATACCTGCAGCTGAGTTTCGTCATCGGACGTCGAGGCAGAGTACGAAATTCCACCCGTATCACCTCGACGTCCGCCGTTCCACGACTGAGCGTTTTTCAAGGTAGTTTTTGCCGCGCACCACCACTTTGTGGAACCAGCTGCCCACTGAAGTATTTCCGAACCAATTCGACTTAGGGTCCTTCAAGAAAAGAGCGTACATCTCTCTGCTCTGGCATTGAGAGTGTCCATGGGCGGCGGTATCACTTAACATCAGATGAGCCTCCTGCCCGTTTGCCCCCTGTTCTATATAAAAAAAAAATAACGTCCACAGCATTCAATAAAATAAAAATAGGCTTCTTTCGAGTACTACACTACACTAAAATCCAATTCTGCCCCGCTATGCCTTTTTTTGCATCTTCCTAAGTTTCTGGTGGGCGTCCTCTCTATCTTCTACCCACTGGGCCATTCTAAGTCAGTGTTTTCTTGTTAAAAGCATTATCGAACCTGAAAAGCTTAATAATGCTAAATGCTAAATGAAGTAATGATGAAATTGACGTTAAAGAACTCAAATCCAATCAAAGCTTGAAAATATATTTCATATATTCTGTAATGACAAAAAATCAAAAATACATTTTTTAACAGTACTCTGGAATTATTAAACGAAATCACAGGACGACTGGAGTGTTTCGTTAACGAGTTATTTTAAATTTTGCTAACGAGATTTTGAATTCACACCAAACCATGGTCTGTTTACGCAACAATTATAATTATTTCAGTTCGGTTATGTTATATCAATATAGTTTTAATCATTGAATCTTTATTTGGCTCACGGTTCAATTAATTGACTGTAATTCGTATTTCACACAATTGACGTCAGACGAGCGCGGAAGTTGATTTGGGTTTCATATCGATTCTCTGAATTGGTTATTGACGTACCTGAAGTAAAAAACTTAATTTAAAACTATGTTGAGCTGGCGATTATCAACCGTTGTCGTTAGGTGGTCGTAAACTCTCGCCGTGCATCGATTTGTACCAAATAAGGCATGCTCGTTCAATGAAGGGAGTGGGAACGACTGAAAAACTACTGCGCCAATTATCAAAAGGATATTAACGCCACAAAGTAATACTATCAAATATTAGAAATTGGTATGCAATGATTTGCCCGCTCCAGATGTGTCCTTGCTGACCACGACATGAGCTACTGACTGAAGAAGAAAAGTTAAGAATTCAACTTTCTACCATTTAAGTACAAAATTTGATTAGAAGTTACTAAATTTGTATTTTAAGTAGGTAAGATTTTATTGTCTGCGTGTAATACGTCACAATACACATTCATATTTAGATATACAACAGTATAACGTTGTTTACTTCTAATGCAACAATTATAAGCAAATTATATAAAAAAATTGGTGTACTTTTACGTTGTATTAAAGATATTTGTTTTACACTTAAAAAGTAGGGTATTTTTGTATGTAACATGTTAGTTGAGATTTAATTGATTGGTTGAGATGCAATGTAACCAGTCGAAGAGAGTGCCTATGTCTGGATATACTCTCGGGTTGTAACTCCCATGATTTAGTAAATTGCTATGAAACGAAGGAATGCAAAGTATTAGTTGAAGAGAGTGCCTGCGTCGGGCTATACTCTCGGGGTGTAACTCCAACGTTTTATAAAACCGCCAAGCTTATAAAACGAAGAAAGCGTGAGTGAGCTAAATGTACAGCCTTGGCTCGCACACTAACTTTAATCCAAACCAACAGCGACAAAAATATGATTTATTATTCATATACATAAGGAAATTACATAAGTATAGCAAATAAAAGAAATATGACGTTTATTAGCGTCGTAATAAACGAACGACTTGGACATATACTTTATGTCCCTTAGATTGAATGATATAAAAGTATAGGATTGTTCCAAGCTATATATAATCCAATAAGGATAGTTTGATAAATAATTCAATAAGTTGTAAGGTGTAAGAGGTACTTCCGTGTAATGGTCGCCGGGAGATTTTGTGGGGAATCTCCTCACTCCGGTTAGGTTGTATGTATATTTAATATTCGCAATGTCTTTTATTTCCTAGAGATTTGATTAAATTTTAATTTGCGTCTATTACCAAGGGTGTGCTTTTAGTCTATATTATCGTATAGTTGACCCTAGCGGTAGGCTTCACAGTAAATATTATTGTTACCGAAATTCGTAGCATTCTACTATTATACCGTGTGACCCAAACGATATTTTGTGTACGTTTTTGAAATTTTGTTCATGATGTCGATAAAAAAAATCTTCTATCTTATCAACTTTTATGAAACAGAAATATTTTTTTTAATTTTTCTCACTAATAAATTATGACAACATACAATTTGATAAATTTTAGAAAATCTTTGAAGAGAAGTCTCCGCTGGCGTAGGGGACACCCTACCGCCAAGTAAGTTTTTGAATCGCATGTTCAGGTTAATAATTTCAATGTTTTAGCCATTAAATACACACCTTTGTGTTATATATAAGTATCTACATGGTTTTATAAACCAATACTTACTTATTGTAAATCTATAAAATACGCGAGCCTTGACTTATTCCATATAATCTATATATAGTGATTTTTAAGATCACATAAAAACGCACCACCACTCACACACATCCACAAATTTTTAATTCCCACACACACCTCGACAAATAAATTATAAGTACATTGTATTTTTTAGTACATCAATTTCCTCATCATATAATAATTTGAAATTGTAAATATGTATTTTTTTATATATAATTAAAAATAAAGAAAAAATAGAGACTAAATTACACTCTCACCGAACTTATGTTTAATATTTCATTTTCCCCTCGTGAGAGTGTTGTTAAACAAAATTAGGGCATTACATCCAAATATTGACAAGGACTGACGCTAGATATTGTTCAGGTAATTACACATATTTGCGTAAGGTCATTACAATTTACACAACGCACACACTTATAACGATATTATTAATTCAATATACTTATTACGGAATTAGTTCCTCGTTTCAACGTTATTCAACTAAGTTGGGATTATCCCATGTGCCGATACGTAATTTAGTGGAAAAGGTTGCGACCCCGCTAGTTTGTATTACCCCGACAGTGATATAGGGTATTAAGTTCCCTCCTCCCTTAACGCCTAAACAAGACCTTTCTACGTATCACCCTTACAGGGTTAATAATTTAAGAGACTAAGCGGGAAGGCTTTCACTCTATTTTGTCTCAAATTGGTCTGTTTTATTTCCGTAGGTAAGATTTCGGTTCAGCGTAATAAGGGTAATTGTATTTCTAAATAAAATAAAATTTGAAATTAATGTATACTTCTAATGCAACGAATCTGCAAGTTTGAAGCAATTTTAAAAGTGCATGCGTACAAAGTACACGTCATTTCAGAAGTGAAACTTCTTTGGCAAACAAATTTTTAACTCTTGTTCATTTTTATAAAAATCTAAAACTTTAGATTTCCGAGAGATTCTTTAAGAGGGGGGAAAAGGAAGATATGTTAGGAATTTAATTAATTTAATTGTCATTAAAATATTAAGTGTCGAAAACAAACAAATAATAAATTCAATTTTTTTAATTTATTTCTTCGATACAAAAAAAAACCCGTGGCATCTTAATTTACACTTCGTCATTTAAAATTTCAATAAATTATTTTGCACAAAATATAAAATACTAATAATTTCAGAAATTCTCTTTACTAAAATTTTGTAAATTTTCAAAATAGAAATTCTTTAAGGTAATTCACCCTTCTCACACTCTCAATCGGTCTCTATCTCTCTCTCCTATTCTTCGACAAAAACGCTCCTAATCTTCTTGACGTTCCATAAAATTTTACCCTCATGCGTCTAAAGTAGTTTTACTTTAAAAAATGCTGTACTTAAAGAAGTTGTTTTTAGCACTTGAAAACTAGGGTTTTTTGGATGTAACGGATGTTAGGTTAGATACTTAAAGTTAGTCGCTGTAATAATATATTAGACAACTGTGTAATATCACTTATTAGCTTTCTCATTTTAAAACCGGTTACCAAATTATTAAGTCTCGTAAACCGCTAATTCGTCCATGAGAAGACGTATTTCTGGTATTTGCGTAGGTTATTTTCAGGTATATTTGATTTTAAAAAAACACGATTGACAACGGGATATGACACTCTACCACGTTCGAGTCCTGCTTATAAACGGACACGGCTGGTGGTTAAACACTACGCCTCGCAGACAATGGCACATTTTAAGTAATTCCTAAATATACTATGGAAGATTGATTATAGCAATTTTATGCCCATCTTAATAAATATAAATTACGCGTCACGTTTGTCCGCTATGGACTCCTAAACTACTTAACCGGTTTCAATCAAATTTGCCCACCGTGTGCAGTTTGATCTAACTTAAAAGATAGCTTATATCTTAATTTATACCCGTAATATTATTTTATTGCAAATTATTAATTTATTATTTGACAGTCACAATTCTAACAGATGGCGATTGGCGCTGTGTTGAAAGTACCAACGTTTCACATAAGCTACAATTTAACACCACATACCCACAAATTGACATAACCACCAAAAAAGAATGGCGGTCGCCATGACTGGTGTTTTCCTACCGTTTCCCTTGAATGGTTTACTACTATGTAATATAACAAAATACTTAGCCACAGCAACGCTTGGCTGAGTTTGCTAGTTTATTATATAAATCACAAGCTTAGTTAAGTAACACACGTCACTCTTAACAGCTGTGAATCGTCCAACCAATAGAAATGCAGCGTAATTTTCACGTGTGAACTTAGCAGCTGTTGAGATTATCAATAGCTGGGTAGCTATTGTCCGAAAATGAGACATTCAAAGCGTTTCAAGGCATGTAGATGGCTGATTTTTACAGTTTTGACCCAAACTTTCTAAAAAAAGGCTTTCTATATTGCCTTTTTGTATTTTACACGGACGCCTAAAATCTTAAATTAGAAGTACTTACTTTCGCTTTATACATCAATGGATCAAGCTAAATGAACAGATTATATTTCGGTCATAATTAACAATAGTAATTAACGCTACACAAATTTGGTGTCTTATGATTAAATATATAATATACTCGTATATATTATATTGGTATAAAATATAATATAGTTAAATACACTGTATTATATTATATTTTATATACGTATTATAATTTTTTCTCATATACAGGCAGACCGATACCTCCATTTATTTAATCATGATTATAGAAAATATTTCATGTTAATGGAGATATAACTTTGTCAAAGGGCCGACAGTTGTCCGTTAAAGCTATCAATCACCTTATACATAATATGGTTAACGAAGTATAAGCCGATTTGCAAATTCGATAAGTTAGGTGAAATCGTGTGGACATCGTCCCAAATAAAGCCTACATTGATCCTATTAACGCACGGCTAACGGCTTGGATCTTGTGACAGTGTTACGGGTTGATCTGTATGATCCAAGGGATTTATATTTGGGTACATTTTTAAATTAAACGTATGTCACTGAATAATCCCAAAAGATTATTATTGATGCCTATAAAATATACTTTTATATAAATACATACGCTTTATTCTTAAAACAGTTTTTGGTAGCCTAGGTATACTCGAGCGTTCCCTGGAGTAACAGTTTTTTTCTTTCTATATGCGCAATTATCATTCGTTCATAAATTTTCGAATTTTCGGCTTGATCCCTTAGCATTGCGTAGAGATGTGGGATCTCTCTGCATCTTCTACCGCATTTACCATGGAGAGTGTTCAGAGGAGTTGTTCGGTCTAATACCTGCAGCTGCGTTTTATCATAGGATGTCAAGGCAAAATACAAAATACCATCCGTATCACCTCGACGTCTGTCGTTCGACAACAGAGCGTTTTCTAAGGCAGCTCCCTTTGTAAAGCAAAAACATTGGGGCAGCCGCAGAGCATGCGAAAAATAATAAACAGCTCAATTTTTTTTTATTTTAATGAAACAAATACAGTCAAAATCTGTTACATCGAAGGCACTACTCATAGTTGGTCGTAAAAACCGATAGTCGTAACAGCCGATGACTTTGTTATTAAGAACCTAAAACAATAGAATTCAGCCGAGACCTGGCATATACAAAAGTTATTGTTTCAGCAATTAGATGATTTGTAAATGATTAAATAATTTAATTAAACATGAGGTTCGTTGTTAACACGTTCGGCCCAGCGCCGCCATAAAAAGAGTCTCGCGTCGCGACACACTATTTTTTCATACAAATTTGAATGACGTTTCTTAACGTTGTGGTCTTCATGTATGCAAGCTTAAGTTTTGATTCGACAACAACGTTAATAGACGTCGACGTTATATAACGCTATGTCAGAAAGTATTCGACTATTTACCATAACCAGGAAGAGATTACATGGAAATAGTATCTGCATCGTTCGTATCTGTACTCTTCGTTTGTTTATGTGAAGTAGGTAGTGTTTTCTTTGCCTATTGCGAACACTGGAATCGAAAATACTTTCAGAACTACTTGAGTGTAGAAAATTCTCAGAACAGGAACAATGTGAGTAGCTAAGTGGGCTGTCAGTATTTATAGGTTCTGGATCATAATTATAAGCTAATGGTAAGGGATCTGGAGTACCTTCCGGGACGAAGAATCTTCAAATACCTTCAGAAACCCCTTACGGCATAGTCGCTTTTTATTCATCTAAAACATTCGATTTTTGGTTACTTTAAAATAAATATATATTAGTTATTTATTTATGAATATTAATCAAAAATAAATATATGTATTACAAACTTACTGTTTCGAAACTTCAATTCGGTCGAGTGATGTACGCGAACCAAGAGCTTCTCTTGATGCGGCGCAAAATGACTGAAGCTAGCCGCGTCCCTACTTCCCGTGACGTCTACCAACGTTGTGTGTGTACGTATGTGAATATGTGCGGGTGTAACGGATTTTCAAAACGTTCCTAAAAACTGATTTGCTGCGGCGGTAGACTTTTGAAACTTCCAAGTGATGCGGCGCAAATATCTATTTAGTTGAATATCGTATTGACTCCCGACGTTAGGGAACGTAGTGTGAATAAATGGAAATTAAAAGCCGACGTGATTAATCGTTGTGTCAATTATGAATTTCTAAAATTAACGTCATGAGACGTTGCTGGACCGAACGTGTTATGATCAGTTGAATAAATTTACGGATTAGCTAGTGTAGGTTAATTTTGAAGTCAAAGATTACGCCAACTACATATTTTGTCCTTTATATTAATATAGAGATGGTCTTTAAATTAATTTTATGTCATAAATTGTATCAGCTAAGCTTTAGCTGACCACGATTCATAAATTCTAAAAAACACTCGAAAGGTCGAACTGTTTTATAATGTAACAAAAAACTTTTCTCCCGATCTGTTTAATAAACATGCATTTTAAAATGTTTATGGAATATAAAATGCCATTTTAGCATACCTCAAGAACATTTAACAATTGTTTTCTAGAAGTTTTTATGATATAAATGATTATGAAGTATAATTTGAAGATTAATTTTATGGTTACATTATATAGTTGATACTTGAGGAAGTTCATTATGATTTCCCACACCACTAAAAACTTTTATTAAACTTTGTTAAATTAATTGAACGTGGCTTTAAAACAATTTTAATCATCGCACAGTCGTTGAATATTGATGGATATCCATTATTACGTTTGTATCACGTTCAATGAAGGATCTATTAACAATTGAGTTCATTCGTATGTGTCCAGCGGTTGATGTGCTGCGCAAGTAACTTCCAATACGGATCCTGACGATTTTTTTATGCAATTTCGATTATCTTAATTACTTAAAGATATCATATTGAACATAGTGTAATGGTTGCAACGCCTCACAAACATTTTGTAAATGATTCTTGAATCTCTTGGCGGTTAATAAGAGTGGCGGAGAGTTTATTGCCAGTTCTTCTCTTCCGTTCTACGCCCTTGATTTGAGAACTGTCATTAAATGTAAATTTAGAAGCATTTAATATGTTTTTCTTTATAGACGTTTATTAGTGTACATTGTGGTACCTGAATGAACAAATGATTTTGAATTGAATTGAATTAATATCCGTAGCGCTGTATGTAGTTGCAACCTTGGGATTGCGCAGTAAAAACCTCAACGTAGAAGTCGGATTCGCTATTAGGAGCTACAGTATCGGCGATGTATTATAATCTATCTCGATGCCAGTACATTTCGCTCCTTGATTTTATTAAATGTATTCATACCATAATTATATGCAAGAATCTAAACCTCTTCGTAAAAACTAAACCAAAGTACCCATATTATGTTTTTTTTCATCACAGCGTAGACACAATGTGACAGAAAGCGATAGTTAGAACCAGAAGAGTGCAACCTGATTTTTATAAGCGGGCTCGTACACCCTTATTTATAGGAGGATACTCACATTTTTTTTTAATTGAAAATGTTTTTCTAAAGTTTACAACGCATTTAATTTGTATGTCCAAAACCCCATAGTAATGCATACATTGTATGTGCTTCCTAAGAAATCGAAAATACTTTTTTTTAGTTTTGAAGGTACGGCCCATATCTTAATCGAATTAAATACAAGCTATAATAAATCAACATAAAATGTTGAGACAACGGAGAGTCGGTAAAAATTATATTGCTTTCGTTTAAATGGTTTTTAAAACACAATCAAGTCAGAAACGTCGCCCTTATAAAGAAAAATGGTTAAACTAAATTAAGTTTGATTCTACTGGATGCTTTAGTTCCACGGAATAATGGTTTACGTTGAATTATATAAAAACTACTGCAGCTCAACTTATTCTACTTATATTTTATTTATTTTTCTCCAACCTTGTTACAAATATTTTTTACACGTTACAACATTACCGGTTTTGTCCTTTCCAATCACTAGGCCCGGGGTGTCAAGAAGTTGAATAGCCTCGACATTCACGTGTTGATGGAGCCTTTGTTCGTAGACCCAGCAATCTTTTTGATTACTGTGGCGACGTCCTCTACTATTAAGGTCCCGAGGTCACCATTGCGGGATCAGGAATGACAAAGTAAAGTGAGAGCAAATCGTGATCCATGTGGTATCAAATTATTTCAGTATTATTATTATTTTATTATGTATCCAAGTTCATATTTCGAGAATCGTCATGGTAGCTTAAATGTCTTGTGGCGGCGTCCATGCGTCGGGTTGTCTCTCTCCCTAAAATATGGTGAGGGGGCCAATGGCTGGCCATGCGTCATACTCGTGAACGGGTGCAACTTGTAGTGATTGAATTTGTATGCGGTGATTTTAGTTAATTCGACTGTGTTGTTCCCACGAGAATGTAAGTGCGTGTTCTTATTTCACTACGCCTACTGCTGATAGAGGACAAATCTTTGTTTAAAATTGAACATGAACATCCACAACTCGTCCGCCTGTGGACCGGTCGATTGAGGTGTCAAATAATGTCAAGCTACAGCGATTAAATAATAAACAGTTGTATCCCCCGGGATCAATATACCTATAAGTAAATCAGACATTCTGTATTAAACATACCTCTAGTAGCAATTACTTGTATTTTGGTAAGTGAAAAGCTATTTAAATCACAGCCATTATTAGCATAAACGTATTAACTTTCCATCATCGAAGAAATTTTATTTATTCTCAGCCTCTATATATTATGTCTTAAATAATAAAATTATATTAATATAATATGTAGTTTAATATATTAATCTACTACACATTTTTTACAGTGGTTAAAAAGTGGTTTTACAGTGGTTGGAAAAGATCACAGTTAGTGTCAGTGTTTTTTTGTAGTTTTGAGGGATCGGCCCGTATCTGAAACGTTTTAAATACAAGCTATAATAAATCAACATAATGAGACAACGGAGAGAAGGTAAAAATTATATTGTGTTCGCTGAAATGGTTTTTAAAAGACAATCAAGTCAGAAACGTCGCCCTAATAAAGAAAAATTGTTTTACTAAGGAGAATAACGAAAGAGTTAGATAAAGTGTATATCTTTCTAAAAAAGTGACCTTTTCTAAGAATAAAAAGTTTTTACAAAATAATTTCTACATCTTTAAACTCACAATCCTAAAATCATACTATTTTGTATTTTAACGTGTATTTTGTTATAACAAACTTTTGGTCTACAGCACAACGTACCATCCCATACAATCCCGCGGCGCGAGTTCCTTGGGGTGGAGGGAAATGTGGGACTCGCTACTGTACCTACCCACTGTAACCTCATGGCACCACCAGCAATCGCCCGAGGCAGGACACGGTAACAGCTTTTTCCCCTTACCGCCACGCGATCAGCCGTTAAAATCACGTCCCCCTACGGCGATGAATGATGTGGGATGGACCCTGGCACTACCATACTCACATCGGCCAATTCACCCTGATCTGTAGAGCTGGGGGCTGTCGGGTGCAAGGTTTGCAATAATGCGTCGACATCCCTTCTCTTGGACGCATGAACAGCGTTCGCGATGTCTAGTCCAGGTAACTGTCTCACGTTCAAACCTATGCTGTATATAAAAAAAGTATTATATCTTCCCAGGTGAAAATTATAATAAAGAAATCCGTGTGAGGGTCAAAAATCTAGAACATACATCTGCCCCCTAGGTCATTAAAATTAAAGCCCGTTGATATTAAATGACCTATCGAAATAACTTCTTATTCTATTTAATAAAAAAATAAATATGTGTTTAATGTATAAGATTTGGGAACCCTTTTAAGTAAAAAATACCTGTGTCAGAGTTCCCAGCTCTTCCAAAACAAACTTAATACTAAATTCCTTAAAATTTCTTTATATATAATTTAATTACATCTTTTATTTTATTTATTTTTGATTTTGCAACTGTTATCAACACGCCTAAGTGCAAGGGTGAGTGTGTGGGTGCAAATGTGTGAGTGAGTGAGTGAGTCAGTGAGTGAATGAATACTAGGTCTCAGAAGCATCTCTAACACTGCGTAAGGTGTGTTCATAAGCCAGTCCTTTGTCGTATTTTTAGATTGAGCGGGTAGATATTAAGCAGTCTACTAATTACTTTAACTGAATTAACTAACATTAACACGCAACGGAAACAATAGTATCACTGTTTCCCTACTTATTAAAGTTTTGTTAACACATCAAAACAGCTTTACAAAGGAATCGGATCCAGATTAAACAAGATAATACGGAAACAAACCAAGTCAATTACTTTTCAAATTAGTTTCGAGATATAGCGGTCGCAATTTTCCTCTATCAAGAAACCCTGCGTAAATATTTTATTTATTATCCTTAAATTTCGCTTTTACGCGCAATGTATACATTACTTTTATATGTTTAAATAATTATGACAGATTTGTAGAGATGGATATACTTCGTCTCTGAACCCTGAGGTGTTCAAACCCCTGCTGTGCAACAAATAATTATTATTTTTATTGTAGCAGTGACTGGATTCGTTATATAAAACAAATAAAACACTTTAGGTTGTTATTATTATTCCTAGTATATGTAATCATGAAACACTTCTTTACATTTCATCTTTAATAGTCCTTAAGCATTATGATTTACGAACGTAATAAAGTAACTAATTATATAGCAGCTTGGTGGGAACTCATTTCTTATGCATTCAGCGCTCTAATGCCTTCATCACCAGTTTAAAGTATTAAGCAAACTTTGGAACCTCAATCTCTTAGATTTGTTTAAGTGTACGAAAATTTTATAAAATACTAGCGGACCCGGCAAACGTTGTTTTGCCATGTATAATGTATATATAAATAAATAGCTCATACTAGATTATAGTTACCAATACAAACAGATAGGTCTGTGGAATACGCTCTTATTGGTAGGAAAAATTTTTTTAGTTCTATAAAAATAATTATCTACATTAATAAAAAATAGGGGTTGATCGTAGAGGGGCGAAAATTAAGGGTTGTATGTAGTTTTGTATGCTGTATCATAAAAACAAACAATTCGAAGGAGTTTAATTACAAACACAGTGACACGGGAATTTTATATTAAACGTTGTTTATTAAACACATTGTAAAAATTGCTTGTCTTTTCCAGTTAAGTTTCCATTATAATTCGGTTTTGTAACTGTAACACTAGCACGATTAATTAATAAGTGCTAAAAATTTACTTTACCATTATATTGGGAACATCCTATCACCGCTCAGTGACAGTATTTGGACTAGGATATGGGGCAATAGATGACTTTAGCCTTCTGAGAAATTCCTTCACGGTCGGCAAATATAAAATGAAAACTAAGACGTGCTGATGTGCTATTCTTATTATAACACAATCTTTATTTATTATCTATTTATAAAGACACCACAGAAATAACGCAACAGGATGCCACTATCTTTAAAATATCATAACTTCTCAGAGTCAAAAGTTATATTCATTTCAAATCTTGGTAGATACGCAGAAAAATAAATTCCACCACTCTTGCGTATTGTTATCAATTCTTTGATCCTTTAGCTATCCAGTGGTATAATTTTATGTTGGATGTAAAGAATGGATTTGAAACTACAACGCCAAATTTTCTCCCTCTTTTTAATTAAAATTAGGTATTTTGAATTCCCCCGTAGCAAATTTAAAGGTTTTTACGTCAAAATAAATAGCTCATACTAGATTATAGTTACCAATTCAAACATATAGGTCTGTGGAATACGCTCTTATCTGTAAATATAACTGCATTTGTTGGAGAACCATCCTTTATCAGGATTTAAGAAAACAACGATTTCCTCAGATTAAGAGTTATAAAAATTTACTCAAAGAACTAAACTTGAACGTCACCAATACATTACTTTTCACATTGGCTAAATAAATAAAAGAATAATTTATAAAAGAAATATTATTCTAGCGAAGATCGGGACTTATCCTTTTGGGGTTTGAGTACGTAATTGGGATGGACAGTTTAAGGTACCGACCTAAATTATTAATCACATACCCTCATACATACATTTTATTTGACTTTATGTCATGTTATGTAATAAAAATATCAATGCCATAATAGCTGGCAAGGAGTTTTTCGATAACTATAGAGAGCGATCTAGACTTATTTAAATAATTGAAAGCAGATTTTTAATCACAATAAAGCTTCGTTTAAAAGCTTACAGTACAGATCAAGAGCAAAAAAACCAATGGCAGCTTTTGAAGTCTGGGCCTCAGATTTCTATATCCGTTTCGTTTCTTGTAATTGTCAAGAAGGTGATCAGCCTTGTGTGCCTGAAACACGCCATCGATTTCATGGGTCTGAGGCATGCGCCGGTTTCCTCACGACAATTTCCTTCAACGTATACGCGAGTGCACATAGATATTAAGTCCTTTGGGGCACAGCTAAACCTACGTACTCGGGAATCAAAGTCGCACGCTGAAGCTACTCGGCCAACACTGCTATTGTTGAGCAAGTTTTACTTGTGGATGTCAATTGCTTCGGACCCCTATACGGAATACTATCTGGTTTTGTTTATATATTTTTCCCTGATTTTCATCTTGTCATTGAACTTTTCAATATTTATAATCTGCCCTTCTTCATTTTAATTAATAAAATTATTACTATTTTCATTCAACTAATTTGTAATGGACCAATACAGAGAGTGATACCATTCTACAACCCAATAGTATAAGCTTAACGTTACTATATAAGCGTAAAGACCTACTTATATTATAAATGCGAGAGTTTGTAAGTATGAATGGATGTTTGTTACTCTTTCTCGTAAAAACTACTGAATGGATTTTGTTGAAACTTTACAATTATATAGCTTATATATCAGAATAACACATAGGCTACAATTTATAAAGTGTGAATTGTCCAAAACCAAGCAAGTAGGAAAAAATGTACTTGTACAGTGGTCATCTGTGAGCTATTCTGGCGTGCGCTGCCAAAACCGCTAGTTACACATATGTATTGTATCATGGAAATGTTTATCTTAAATAGTCCTACAAAAAAGTCCGCCATTAAAGCAAAAATAGTGAACCATAACTATGATAAAAATTCATAATTTATTTCAAAGGAAGTAAATAAATTGATTCCTAAATGAAAATATATACTTTTATCGCTTCTGGTATTTAATGTAGATAAAATATGTCTTTTACGCTACACACAGCTGCCCACTGAAGTATTTCCGAACCAATTCGACTTAGGGTCCTTGAAGAAAAGAGCGTACCAATTCTTGAAAGGCCGGTAACGCACTTGCGAACCTTCTTGCAGTTTGAGTGTCCATGGGCGTCGGTATCACTTAACATCAGGTGAGCCTCCTGCCAGTTTGCCTGTATTATATAAAACAAAAGTAATTTGGACAGTATTATTATAATCCAGCGTAGACGAAGTCATTATTTTATGTACCTCCTATATACATAATCTTCTATGTGCCTAGCCTTATGCAACTTATTTATATACTAACAGATAGCACCGAACTTTGAAGACAAATAATTGAAATTCAATATTTGAACCGATTAACAAGAGCCAAGAGAAATCTTGTTCGACGTTCGTCTCGTGTTGAATTTCTGGCGCTTTGTTCCGATACAAGGTAATTAATCGGTCTTCACTTAATTTGTGTGTGCAGTGACATCGGAGGGTTGTACCTTTTTATACCCTGAGTTTAATTAACTTGTCACTATACGGTAAGATATAAAGTAACAAAGTTGAAGGTTGCGCTGTCGGAAATCAAAGTAATATTTTCTTGAAACAAATTCCTTCATTAGTTAATATTAATAGAGCCCGTTTAATTTCCAATAATGACAAAAAACAAATTATAATACACAGCTTATTTAAATTATAATATAATATAAGGTTAATATTAGGTATATGTCAATGTAATATACTTTTAAATTATAATATACAGCGCAGTTTTATATTCTAGCTTCCTTCAGTACCGTCGCGTCGATCGGAACCCCTCTCACGGGTAAAGGCCTCCTCCAGCTTTTTCCAACTGGCTCTGTCTATGGCTCTCTTTCTCCATTCGTTTTCTGCTACCGCTTCTATTTCTTCTATCCACCTTTTTTTGGGCGACCTCTTCTCCTTTTTCCTTTTGGTCCTTTCCATACAGTTGTCTTTAAGGTCCACCTATTATCGGTGTATCTTGCTATATGCTATAGTTCTTTAGTTACGGCGACTACTGCATTGGTTAAAGTTTGTGACGACATTCGCCGAGGGATGGATGGTGGGCAGCTCACTGTTCTCACTCTGCTTGACTTTAGCAAAGCTTTCAATACTGTGAACTTTGAAATTCTGCTTGGGTTGCTTCGCTCTATGAATATCTGCCTGCATCTGTCGATCCGCTATTGACTGGTTTCATAGCTATCTTAACGGTCGTCGGCAGCGTATTAAAATGAATGATGCTTACTCTCAGTGGAATAGTATAAGTGCTGGTGTTCCGCAGGGTGGCGTTCTTTCACCTCTTCTTTTTTCTATCTTTATCAATACCCTGACTGCACATCTACGCCTACCTTTACGCTGATGACCTCCAAATTTACGTTCAGTCTACACTGGATGAGCTTCCTCTTGCAATACAGGCGATGAATGATGATCTTGAAAACATAGCCAACTGGAATAAAGGCTTTGGTCTTCAAATTAATCCTGCCAAGAATCAAGTCATTATCATCGGAAGCCCTTTCTTTATTTCAAGAGTCTAATGGGCTCAGCTCCCTGGTGTTTACCTTGACGGTGTGGCCCTGGCCCTCAATAAGACTGTTAAAAACCTTGGGGTCTTCTTCGACCAAACGTTTTCCTGGGGTCATCACGTAAAGGAGATCAGCCGTAAACTTTACGCCGCTTCTTTTACTCTGAGACGTCTTTCTAATTTCCTTCCTATCCGCACTAAAACTATGTTAGCACAGTCTCTTCTGCTTCCTATTCTCGATTATGCGGACTCATGCTCCTCTGATTTGAACGAAGAGCTTCTTGACAAGATCGAACGCCTGCAGAATTTCTGCATACGTTTCATATTTGGTCTTAGAAAATATGACCATGTGTCTAAATTCCGCAGGCAGCTGGGGTGGCTACCTATTCGATTCAGACGTCACGCTCATCTTCTTCAACTTCTATACTCAATTCTTTTCAATCCGAATATCCCTTCTTATCTCAAAAATCACTTCAAATTCTTAGGTCCTTCTAACTATATGTTACGCTCTTCTAATAGATGTTTATTGGAAATTCCATCCCACACTTCATCCTTCTTAGGCAATTCTTTTACGATCTCCGCCATTAAGTTGTGGAATACGCTGCCTGACTCCGTACGATTGGCTACCTCTCTGTCATCTTTTAAAACTCTTCTGTATAATCATTTCTTAACCTTATCCTATCCTCATCAATCGTGACTTGTATAATTCTTATGTAAATCCTTTTACATCACTATTCGCTGTCCATGTATTTGTAAGATTAGCTTTTAAGTTTTTAGTTTGTATTACTTTAGATTAAGGATTCTGCACTTCTCGCACGCATGTTTCTTTTTTATTTTTTTTAAGTTTTTCTCTTAACAAGGGTTGCCTGGAAGAGATCGCTTATTAGCGATAAGGCCGCCCGTTGCATCCCATAGAATTTTTATGTATTGTGTTTCTTTCATTTGCAACGAAGGGTAAATAAATAAATAAATAAATAATTGCGAGTCCTCTGAGTCAGTGTTCATCACTTAATATCGTGTGAGCCTCCGTTTATCTACTGTTGTATACAAAATAAAATCGAAATTTTTGGTTAGGGCAATCGCGCCGGAAATACGATATTTCGTATGTTTTATAGAACCTTATAGGAGATACTAAGAAAACTAAAAGTCAGATGTTTTCATTTTTACTTTCGATTTGCGTGAATTGTTATAGCTTTTTTGATAAGGTATATCTTAAAATGCACAAAAGAGTATGTTTTGATGGTCGTGATAATAGTATAAGAAAAATAAAAAAGTATAAACAAGGATAAATTATAAGTGACAGTTTAGGACTATAGTTCGAGAGATTATATATTGTAACCCCTTTTTTGATAACCGAGAAGAAAATTTTCTACGGAGATACGCCATGTATTCTCTCTGCTGCTTAGAGAGCCGGGTGAGCAATACCCACTAAAACACTCTCCTGGTGCATCCCGCTTTAATACGTAAAGGTACTCGTGGGGTCGCTTTTGCATTCTACTGGGGATATATTTCAAACCCTACCAAATCTTAATATTATTCGAGGATATTTACAATACAAGTGGAATAAAATAATTATAATCAGCTCCGATGCTTATTTAGGTTAATGCTGGAGAAACGATGAAGCTGAGATCAACCAAATGTTAAATATGGCTTTTATATATATGACCCTTTATTGATAAAGAAAAAAAGCAATTCAGAAAAAGATTCCCTATTTTTCCATTAAACGTAGTAAAAGCCATTTAAATATGTTTCAACTAGGTAACTATAGATTTATAATTCCAATAATAAATGAGAGAATTGTACATTTAGAGAAACGATAAACCGGAAAGCGGACTTGAGCCAGCTTAAAATCTTACAAAACATGAATCCAAAGATCTATAAAATAGATTAGGTCGGTTTAATAGCAACAATGTCACGGATTTCCTAATTTATGTTAATTCGTTTCAGGTAGTCAAAACATTGAACTGTAATAAAATGTAGAGACGATACAACTCTTGGTGTTCTGTTTTCTTGGTACATTTTTATTGTTTTGTTTTTCCAAGTTTTCAAAAGGTTTTAACCTTGTACATCTGTTTTTGTTGTATGTTATTATACAACTTTTCTTGTTGTATGTCTTAGACTCGTTGTTGTTTTTACATTAAGAAGGTAGAAAGTGCGTTTTTTAAATAGATTCTGGATGTTGGCCTAAAGGCCTCACCAAAAATGAGCTATTTCCTGGTGGTCCTGAAATGACGGAATCTCAACTAACGGCGCTCGCCTTCCCAGATGATTTAATCCTATCTGATTTTGCATTGCCGCTTTTAATTTCTTGATGCCCAATACTAATCCCAACTCAGACAAGACCATCCCACTTCGGGCGGATGGTCCACATAATTTTTTAAACAGCGGAATGAGCCAAATGAGCAAAAATAGCACATGATTCTTAGCACATAAATATTATAATAATTTAATAAGAATGTTAAAGAATTGAATTAAAAGCTGACACTGTAATACAAGAACAAAGTATAACACGCAAAAACTGACTCCGAAGGAACTTGGTTTTCGGTGCTTTATGTAATTTATGTATGACGTCGCAAACGCCAATTTATTGCTGAGTAATGGCACGCTTTGGAGATCTGCAAATGGGCTAGCCGAGCAAGAAGAGAAATGGTTCGAAACGTACGCTCCTAAATGTATTTATAATTTATTCATCGGCTGATACAAATCCGAATTGTTATTGCAGGAAATGTTACTAAAATATCGCGGCAATTTGTGAATTGCGATAGCGCATAAACACTTAATAGCAGAGAAGTATGCGTTAACATTAAGGGCCTGGAGTGGTCTCGAGAAGGCTTAGTAGCGCTTTAAGCACACGTTTGAGTTTCATTGTCTACAAGTGATAAACAAAGGAGACTTCTGTTTAAGAGAAGTACTGTCACTCGATGATTAGTAGCTGTATTTAAATAAAATCATCCATAGATAAATCCCTCCATTTAATGGTAATTCATTTAACTGTATAAAAACGACTTATCAGTTTGATTTTCATGGATTTCTGCTTATATGGTAATCGAAGCTTAAGCCGCGTATCACTGTGAGAGTTCTCCATAGGTAGAAACGACAGGGACATTTTAACAATTGATTGTTATTGGTCTAGATCCGTCACGATCATGCGATGTTTTGTGTTGTTGAAAAAAAGCTGTTAGAATGTTTAGACTCCCAAAAGTCCCAGAAAGCTTCATGTTCTGAGAATTCTCAATTTTCATTGATAAACAGACAGAGGCTGGATTAGACTGCTTCCGTACATAGCAACAGTCGTTAAATAGTAAACAAGACCGTATTACATTTATTTTATTTACCAAATTTTAAATTACGATTAAATTAGTACGGAACAATACCTCTTGCAAGAATGCAACGTGATATTCAAGCACTCGGAAACCACACAGTACATTTTCTAACAAACACAATATAACTATATTGCTTTACAGAATCTGACACTAATTGCAATTGGTGGAAAGCTTATAACAACGTAACACGAGCGGTTATCACAATAAGTCTGGCCATAAATACAAAAAACTTTTTTCTTTTAGCTATTAATTTTAAATTTGGAACCCATTATGTTCCCGCTATATTTCATAGATTTGAAATATGAAGGCTGTGAAATAAAATAGAATTGCAATGAATTGAAATAGAATATGAAGTGGCCGGTGTCATTCTAGAGACAGAGCTTTACAAGCTAATAAGCCGTATGTCGTAACAATATCGACAAATATTATATATATACTTCCGGCTGATAAATGCATTTTTATTTGTAACAGAACTTATAAAATACATTTGGTACATTAGATGTAAAAATTGTATGATTTTTTAACTCATATTATTATATTATGATTAAAATTAAATTTGACTTTTATTATTACTTAATAAAAGTCCAATTTATTTACAGTAAAATTTATAATATAACGACTAATCTAAATTCATCTACAATCTACGAATACAATCACTGCGATGTCTACATATCTTAAAACACTCTAACAGAGTTATTACTGGCGCTAAGGATATATAGAACTTCTCGACTAGTCATTGGGGGCTTCGGGACATACCAAGATTAGACTGGTCGAGAATCCTCCCTATAGGTTGGAGAAAGAGCACCTTCTCCCTTCATATGTATAATATTAAAATAACATGGGATAACCAGATGCCATTGAGCGTTTAATCAATTGTTTACTACTAAGTAATACTGAAGTTATTTAATAAAAACTCCGACCACCTGTATAATACAAAATATACTAAATTGCCTCGTACGAACACGAATTATCTGCCTCATTCCTCAATGTATCGGGTTTTAACTAACTGTAATACAATTTATAAAGATGTAAACATTTGCCACCTTATCAAAGACGGTGTGAGATAATATTTTAGGAAGCGGGTGGACTTTGATTTTATTTAGCAGTAGTAACAATTTCTCGTTTTATGTAAAATATTAAGTCCTTTTTTTTAATTTTAGTTTTCGATTTTGTATGTAGGTACTTAATTAACTCATGTTTTCCTTTTTTGTATATTTTATTTAACAATGTAATCTGTTTTGGCTTTGTATATTATCTAAGCGTTTTCTTTATGTGTTGCCTTGAGATTACTTTTTTTTTAAACTGTTTATTCATTTTTAGTACATATGCATTACAATGTGTAAGATTTGGGAACCCTTTTAAGTGAGAAATACCTGTGTCAGGGTTCCCAGCTCTTCTATAACAAACTTAAGTATAAATTCCTTAAAATATTAATTATAAAAATTCCTTATCTATAATTTAATTACATCGTTTATTTTATTTAATTTTACTTACTTTTCAACTGTTATCAACACGCGTGCATGAGTGAGAGTAATTTACTTATAACCCACACAGGGTTATAAGTAAATTATTACATTAATTTAAATCGGGCTGTTAAGATATTAGAAGTCATTACACCACACTTAATCTTTAGTACTTATAAATAAGGGAGTAAAGGGAGTAAATAAACAACAAGTATCGAAAGTTAATACGAGATTACTCAATCCAAAAATCCAATTTGATAAACTTTTTAAGTAACTGTTATTTGCGTGTCCAGATTGCGAAATAAATGTCAAGAAGCAATTTATTCTGTAGAACGAAGTTTCAAATTTTAATAGACAGATTCTCGAGATACGCTTTGAATTCATCGAATGATACTAAATTGGATTTTTATAGATTTGGCATTTACAAAATAAAATATATAACATTAAATTAAACCAAATTCTTTAATTAATTTAGTAAAGATTTTGATTTGATTTGAATACTGGAGGTATTCAAATCAAATAGTCATCTTGAATATCTATAATCAAAGGAAACCTAATAATGTACTTATAAATTATTGTCTCTATTCCTTTTAGGAAAAAAATACTTTTTACCCAATTTTTCCACCTGCCTAATATTTGCCGCTATAAGCTAGAATCTATTAGCCTGCTTGTAATTCAGTCCCTGGGTGTTGATGTCATCTTTATGAATCAGATACGTTATTTTAGTAGGATTTTGACAACAGTCGCTAAGTCTCATTTTGAATCTTACTATACTTGCAATACTATTTTAATTAAATTCATATATACTATACTGACACTCTACTAGACTGGCTGCCCACAACACAGGGAATCCTGGTGTGACGGCTAGTGCACTTTATTTTACCTAAATATCCTGTATATTGTGTATGATAAAGTTTTTTTTTCATTTCTTTCTTTCATTTGAACTTTATTAAAATAATATTGTGAGTATAACTTGCAATCATTAGTTAAAAACTAAGTTCAATGACGCGAACGGTCTTAGCACAAACTTTACGATAGACTTTCACACAATTAGAATACCTACACATATTCTATTCCAACACGTGTTTGTGCTTATTATTCTTAAGTTTTCCATACTAAAATTGATCGGTTTCTATTGTTTATCAATTTTAGAATTTGTTCGTGCTATAGGTGCTGCCCCTGTAAAGTAATTACTCTGTACCTTCCAATACCGATCCTAACGATTTTGTATACATGTTTGATGTAGTCCCCTCAATATGATGTATATCTCTTAGCCACAATCACACACACGCACTCGCATTCGCTTACACTCATGCAGGTGAAATTAAATATAAAAAAACTCAAACTCTTACTTAAATAAAAAAAACGATTTTAGATTATTGAACTAAGCTCTTTTTATTCCTTAAAATAATATTACAAAATATACACATTTAATACAAAAATAGCTATATTTCTTTCTAAGACCCTCTTAAAGAGTAAAGGCCTCCTCCTACTGGCTCAATCTTTCTACATGCTGGGGATCTTGTCAACCAAGTTCTTTAAGCCCACAGTGCAAGTGAGGGACCTCCGTTTCTTTTTCCTGGTTTCCATCTTATTAAGATATAATTACTTTTTCTAAAAATTTATTGTATATATTGTGACTTGTATTAAAACATCTATCATGTACAACGGAAGAGCTCTAATCACCCATAACGCAGGGCTTCCCTAGGACTAGCGTCACATCAATTTTGTCAGGACCATATTTTCTTATGAATAAAGTTTTTTATCATTGCTGATGTCGCCACATTAGAATCGCGCGGAAGAAAACCTCCTTTTGGGATCGGTTTCACTGTCTATATCGTTCTTGGAAGTCACAGTCCAGAAAAAAACCAAGAAATTTAACGGAATCACATGACTACAGCGTCAACAACCTATACAACACAAAAACATCTCATCACCTTTGGCAAACTAATTTTGAAATCTTTATATAAATATGAACTATATTTATATAAATCTAAAACTTTAGATTTCCGAGACTTAGAGTGAGGGAAAAAGGAAGATAGGTTAAGAATGTAATGAATTTAATTGTCATTAAAACTAAAAGTGTCGAAAATTAATACAAATAATAAATTTATTTATTTATTTATTTATTTATTAAATTATAAGTAATCTTACAGCTTACATACATAATATTACAAAACAAACACTTATACAGTACAAAAAGCCAAAACAGATTACATAGATAAACAATATTATATAAGAAAAATGAAACAAATAAGCGCATCAATAGACAAAAATATATACAGAAAACTGAAATTTAATATTTAACACAATAAATAATACCATGTATTTGGTATTATTTATTGTTTTAAATATTAAATAACTAACCTAACTTAAACAAAATTCGAGTCTTCCCGCCCCTTCAAATATTTTCTCACATGTTCCTTGGTGAGGTGGAAAATATCAATATCCTCATTATTAGTGTCATAGTTAGATAAAACCTGAAACATTGGTGAATTATGAAGGTAATTCGAGTTCGTACGAGGCACATGGAATAATTTTGTGTGCCTTATCGCATATGGAGAAGGAATTTTAAAAGAAATTAACGACAGCAAATAGGGGCTATCGATCCGCCCATTAAGAATAGCATGTAAAAAAAGCAGGTCTTGCTGACTTCGCCGACTTTCTAATGAGTCTAAATTAAAATAATTGCAAGAATGCGCATAACTATCGAAGCATTGGTATTTTTTAAAACTAAGGACTTTTACAAACTTTTTTTGTATATTTTCTACTGCTTTTTATACTTTGTATAATATGGAGACCACATAACACCCGCATACTCCAGCACGCTTCTAACATAAGCAAAATATAAGCTTTTAATGCAATGTATGTTATTAAATGTCTTGCATTTTTTTTATCGAAAAACGATAATAAAAACACGTGTCATTTTCATTTACAATTCGTCATTTGAGATTTCAATAAATTATTTTGCATAAAATATAAAATACTAATATGTCATAAATTCTCATTTCGAACTTTTAATTTTAAAAATATAATTTCTATAAGGTAATTCGCCCTTCTCAGTCTCTCTCAATCGGTCCCAATTGCTCTCTCCCTTTTCTGCGCTGCACATCTTCGTGACGTTTCATCCGTAAAAAAATTACCCTCATGCGCCTAAGGAAGTTTCACTTTAATAACTTTTAAATTGGAAGTAGTAATTTCTGACTAGTAACAGCATTGTATACGTAGATAAAAGAATAAAGCTGGTTACGTCTAGAATCTTCTTTTCGAAAGAAGTTTCACTTTAATAACTTTTAAATTGGAAGTAGTAGTTTCTGACTAGTAACAGCATTGTATACGTAGATAAAACAATAAAGATGGTTACGTCTAGAATCTAATCTCAAGTAATGACATTGCCTCACCCTTACCAGTTAATACCGCGCTGATCCTACAATGGTGGGACAATAGGCGTTTAATCTAACTTTTCTTTTCCCTTTCAAAGCTAAGAAAGAATAGCCCCACCCACACAAGGAAACACGACAAGCCTTAATTAATTAGCAACGTTTCTTTATTGTGACTCGCTCAGACGATTCTTGGAATATCGGTTTTATACAAATTACATTTATATCCCAAACAATTAGGAACGCGTTATATTAATTATATGATTTAATTATACATTAAAATTTAATTAAAAAAAGAACTGTTTCGGATGATGCGTCTGTGTCTGATACTTAAACTACGTTTCAGACACTAGACCGAAATTGCTTTAATAATTCAGAAATTAATTTAGTATAATTTCCTTCTCACGAATGACTAATATTATTTCCGTTACAATACGGCGTTGTCAATAATTTGAAAACAAAGGAGCTCCCTAATCCAATGAAGAATTCATTTCAGAGAAATTAAATTGAGATAATTATAATTGCTTTCTTTGATTTTAATTCGTTACAAAAATACAATATTGCTATCGAAGAATAATAATTCAGAAAATCTTTAGAATAAAATTAAATACAGCCGTAGGTATCTCCTAAAAATGACTTTGAAAAAGTAATCTCAATTAATTATACTTAAGGTAAAAGGTGCGGCGAGGTTACAACCACAAATATTTGTTCCTTAAAATCTTGTTCCTTTATAAACTGGGGAATGTTTGTTGTGATTTTGAGAGCTTTAACCTTTACCTTTTTAACCAACATCAAAAGGAGCAGGGAGATAGTAGTTTCATTTTAACAGAATATGCTATTTGACTTTAAATACCGTGTTCGTGAAAGTAATCTTTACATTCATGACTTTAATAAGCATAAAAATATGCATTCATCTATAAAAAAATCTGGATTAATAAAATTAATAAAATTTAGTTCAAGATTAAGTATCTGAATTGATTTGCTTTCACCATTCGATGTAATCCGAACATATACTACATACATCGTTAGAGTATTCCGAATACTGTACAATGCGTAACGTATACAAAATCTGATCTACTTACCGACACTGTATCGCTAAGGGGTAACTATGGCCACCAAAGCAAGACTACAATATCGTATGGTTGCATGGACTGTGAACCATTTAAGGCCAGCATTCTAGAACGTCAATCAAACTTAAATCTTTTTTTTTTTTCTGTATGAAGTGTGACATGTTTGAAAGCGCTCCAGACAAGATTGTGACCTGAGACTTCATAATGAAATAAACTTACTAATGATCATGAAGTCTATTCCAATAAATACGCACTGTACTTAAGAAATATAGCTCAGATTGTTTGTGTTAAAACAATAACTTTTAACATTGTTCCACATATGTATGGACGTGTATTGATGATAACGCGCCTAGTAAAAGTTAAAAAATAATGGAAACGCTTACAATTCCTGTCAGAGACAGATGTGGCTGCAACGTGCTCGTATACATGAGTGGATTCCATTAATACCCCCTAAATATAGGAATAAATATTACTTACAAATATATATAAATAAAACGAATGTTGGTGAACTATGTTTTAGTACAGGTAAACTGTTTAGTGAAATATCTAAAGCATAATTAAACAATTATATAGTATCTTCATTTCAGAATAAATATCTCACTCAAGTATTTTCGATTGTTACAAATTAGGCTCCCATCGCTCCATTCAAAGCAACGTAATGTCTCATCCTCAGAGCCCAGCAACGCACTTGCTAACCTACTGTTTATGGTAATGGTCCCCTGCCCCGGTACTCCGTAACTTCCAATGGTTATAACGGTATTCTTTCCGAGTCTGTAGGGCCGCGCTCATGTCGCAGCATTAGAATTGCTTGGTACAAAAACTCATTATTGAAGTCGGAATCGCCATCGCTATTGGCTGTTACAGCGTACGGTAGCTGTTCCCGAAACAATGAAATTGACGTTAAAAAAATTACCGAGCTTCCGAGCCGTTCGTAGCTGAGATCACTGTAATTTAACATTACGTCACGGCATTTTTAACCAATTTAAAAGCGAGAAATCTGGAAAAGCTTTCCTAATTAAAGTTGATCAAAGCACTCGACGAATTCAAAGGTGGCGTAACGTTCATTTTCGCAATAAAAAATGAACGGGGAAGTTGTATAAAATAATAAAAAGGATTATAAAATAAACTTTTGTCGATGGTATTAATTCTTACTCTTTGTCGTGTCGTGTTATTACTTCTAAATTTGTGTCACATGCGAGAATCGATGAATTATATAAAAACTGATTTATAGTATATTTACATAAAATTTAACCATCCATTGTAGGACAAACATTTTTCTATTCATAATATCTTCGTTACACAGATGATAGTGTTTTCTTACCAAACATCAAAGACTATAGAGGACTGAATGTATCTGCAAAAAAAAGTATTCAACAAATCAAAACGAAGTGAGGTCAAACTTTTGGTAAATACTCTATGGTTTACTTCTGTCTATTTTGTTTTCATACTCTATACGTGCATTACCATTTATTAGCGACTTCTGTTAGTAACATTAGTCGCTTATATACACGGTTGACAAAACCAGATGTAATAAAAATGCACCGTTTAGGAACTGTTTTCTCAACTTAAGTACATTTCTGCAATCCTACGACCACAGCTATAATAATTATTGAAAGCTTTGCCTAACTAGATATATATTATATCATTTAATTAAGTAGGTTCAGCGGTTAAAATCATGAAATCGAATAAATAATCTTTAGAATAGTAGTAGTTATTTCATTTACACCATTCCGCATTAGATGATTTGATTTTAAATAACCTGACACCATTTTCCATCTTAAGAAGGCTATAGAATTCAAACGAATGCAGCGCAAACTTGGAAAAATATAGGAACGGTTTAAACATTTATTTTTCAGGGAACCCGACATAAATCCCTCTGAGGCCCGTACCTTGTACCTCTTGCAACCTCTCAGTCGTTAAACCGCAATTTCAGAATCTCGGCTTTATCTCGCAGCTCTTCACATGGATTTTTGTAAATCGAAGAAACGATTAGTATTTTTGTACAGCTCATGCAATGAGGTACGTAGGAACATACAACTGCGTTGCTATTCTAATATATAAAATTCTCGTGTCACAATGTTCGTTCCCATACTCCTCCGAAACGGCTCGACTGATTCTTATGAATTTTTTAATGCATATCTAATAAGTCTGAGAATCGGCTTCTTTCAAAGCCCTAAGTGATAAGAGATGTCCACCTCAAATTTTATTTTTTATTTTTTAGACAAGTTTTTTTTGTTTTTAATTTTTTTATGATACAGCATACAAAAATACATACAACCCTTAATTTTTATCTACCATCTACGATCAACTTCTATTATTTATTTGTTAGTTAAGAACTTATAACTTGAACTCTGAGGTTTATATAGAGAAAAATCACAGAAGTTTTCATTCCGGAAAACTGAACAGTCTCTGGGTTAGCATAGCAAAATTTTCCATATTGGTATGTACTAAAAAGGTAGGCTAAGTAAAATCACGGCAGCTAGTAAGTACATAAGAAAATGTTAAGTGTTGAAGCTAGTTACGTAATAAATATAGTCCTTGCAGGATTAGACTTAATATTTTTTGAAAATAACAATTATTGGATATCTTTAAACGACAGAAAAAATATTGATTGTATGCATGTTGACACAGTCTACTTATTGTGTACGTTTGTGTTCACGATTATAACGATAAAAAATTATTGCACTAAATTAAAATCATACCGCATAGATTATTTTCTTTTAAAAATTTAGTTAAGGCGGTTACTTATTTGGAAATATGCATTTCGAAAATCGGAAAATTATTTTTAAAATGTTCCTTATTATGTTGGTGAGTTTATTAGAAAATATTGTAATTGTTTATATGCATACTCTTCGTATAATAACAAACACTTTTTAGATCACCAGTGCATTTGCTGAAGCATTTGAAGATCACAAAAGTTAGTAACTCTTTTGTTTTTTGACAACATCACTTGTTTGTTTTCAGTTCCTATCTCGTTTATGTATCTACTAAAATAATCACTTCTTTTTATTTTTAAATTGGTCAAAAATAGATCCTGGGAAAATAGAGATAATAAAAAAATATCATAATTATAATTTGTATAAAAAACATATCAGTATTAAACGTCGTCACATCCAAATTTCCTATTTTCAGTTAATCTTAAAATAGGGTTTGACCTTATTCCAAGGGCTGATGGCAGTCCCTCAGTACGGATACGTGATTTTGAAGGTACCATTTTCTTTCTTTATGAAATTCTTATTACCTCATGTAGCGACTTCAGCTGCGTTAATAAGACCATGATGATTATGCGAGAATCGAATCGAAGAACGTTTAAATGACAGTTAAAGTGACAGTTAATTCTCTTTAGACGACCATTGTACGAACATACCAAGGCAATGACCAAGTATTTCATGTTAATATTTTTAGTATATCCGTTAATTTTTACACAGATTTTAATTTAAGAAAATTTGGAAGACGATCAGATAAATCTATAATTTCAATAAGAGCTGATGGTTCATCCTCGGAGACTGAAGAAAATAAACAAATTGAAAAGGAAGACAAGGATTCCGAAGTTGATGCGGTTCAAAGTTCAGGTACAATTTATTATTGTGGAGCTGTGTGTGTGATTATGGTGGAGCTCATCTGTAACCGTATGTTCGAAGGCCCTTAGGTCGTAGCTTCTTTTGTACGCTTAGCCACTAGTCTAACGCAACGTTAAACATAAAATTACTATAATTAAATCCTAGGTATATATTCTCATATAGTTTACTAGCGCTCAGTCACCGCTCGGCTGAATTTGATTAAATATGTAATAAACATATGGTATCTCGGACTGTTATGTAGATGTTTAATATAAAACTGTAGTACATCACTTTACCCTATTGTTGTTTCCGCAGTGTACGCGATATAGAGATTTTAATTGGTATTTTTTCACAGTTTGGGTTACTTTTCGAAGTTTTCATATGTATTCTTAACTTTTTTTAAACAATATAGTCCATTTTTATCAGGGATATTGCAGGATTCTAATCGTGAGCGAATTATTCCAATCCATCCAGTAGCTTAAAGAAGCCTATACAAAACAAACAATCAATTAAATCTTTAATCTTTGTAATATTAGTGTAGATACGTTTAACACGCGTTACCCAAATGCGGTATAGGGCTACGTAGGGCCCTATAATACGTCTGCAATGACAGACAAATAAAAATATATAATTGACAGTACCACTTCAGATTTCTTACAAATAAATGTAAAATTAATAGATTCATCACATATCAAAGTTGTATTAAATGTTACTTCAAAGGTAGCTTTATAGTCTTCAAAATTGCAGATTCCGATGACAGAGCTCTGAGAAGCACTAAGGGCATTAGTCCTGATGAATTTGAGCCTGAACGTAAGAAAAAATATTACAAACAATTCTCACAAAACTTTAAATTACAGTATTTATACTAATAACACGCATTTATTTCAGCAAATTCTAGGCTTCATAATCGAGGAAAGTCGTCCGATACGGAATCAGCAGGTACAGCTTTTGTTTATTAAGACTTAAATTGTTTTTATAAAATGCTCATGGTTTATTTGTTTGTTTCAGAAGCGCGGTAATCTGCATAGAGTTTCTGAATTAATAAATAATATACATAAATTCTGATCTTTTATTGAAATTAATAAGTACTTATTATGTCTTGTGTAACTTCTATTGAACATAAACAGATTTAATCAAAAATCCCGAAGTAATCCCAGTAGAATCATTAAAGTTAATCTCTTCGATGAACAAGCGTATCTCTCGAGCGTCGAATAAATGCATCCGCAGCGTTGTTTTATTTGAAAATCCCTGTAATTGTTAAGATGACCTGATGAGGAATTGTTGAAAGGCGACGAAATTTTCCATTTGCCTCTTTTGTCTTGTATCGTATGGAAAGAAATTATAAATATAATCAATCCTCAAATATACCTACCCTTTTAATCGCCTGTACTGCTCATAATGAGATTAACACCGCAACAGAAAACTAGTATGAATGATGTATATGTTACTGTAAAAGCTCGAACTGCAGTAAATCCTAAGATATTCCAGTAAAACCTATGATCTATACCAATTCCTAATGGTAAATGTCCCAAAAGGGTTGCGATTCGAACTCTTACCACCATTCCGTTGGTAAATCTTAGGATTTACATTAATGGCACGGTAAATGTTGAAAAACAAAACAAGACTAGCTTATGTAAGCATTATGTTTGTATTTCGTTGTTAAATTCCAAATAGAGAACTACTGATTCAGTTAGATAGATATTTTTTTTATTTATTTATTGATAGAGATTGAGATATTCCGAGATATACGTTAGGTGTTTTTTTTCAAAATGATTTAAATAAGTTGGTATTAGTTTGTACTTATTACTATCATATTTACCTTTATAATATTATGTACCTGTTTTGTCTAATAGTTCATTAAAGTAAGTAATTAAGAATTACTCATTGTTTTATTCCTAAAACCAACATCTACCAGCTGACAGTGGTAAAACCTAGCATATACTGAATTCGAATGGTAAAAGCTCGAAAAAATCGTCGTATTTTCAGAAATACTTACATTTACCAACTCGGTACGGTAAATCCTAAGACTTACACTTAAATCTTAAGATTAACCGTAGTTCGAGCTTTTACAGTAACATATATATATATATGATTGCAGAGGAATTGAATTTACGTGCTGAACAAGACTCTTCAAGAAAAATTAGAAGAGACTATGGGAGAAGCTAGAAGTCTTTTAAACGAATATAAAACTAATTATAAACGTTGGTTCTGAAAACTATGTCAGATTATTGACATTTATAATATGATGTGAGCTGTAAAATAATCACCTGCTAAATCTTGATAAAACTTTAGTCTTGTAAAAGAATCAAACTAAATTTTAGAAGATATTATTAATACATAAATAATATTGGTAGGTACTAATTTAACTAAATACTCTAAACTGAATCATAATAGGAATAACGTGTAAGATACAAGATATTTACTCTCTTAACATTTTTTGTTTTAATAATTCTTTATAATAGGTATGAACTTGGTATGTATAATATAAGCTTCCAATTCTTGTACTTTTTTATAGCAATAGTTTAAATTTTATGCCAAATTGTTGTACTTCTTTACAATTTTATTTTTATGATTTCTTTTAATTTGGGTTGCCTGGAAGAGATTGCCATAAGGCTAACCGTTGCACCAATTGTTTTTATTTTATCGATAAAAAACTGTCGACAGATGACGCTGCAATCCCGGAAACCAAATCACTGGCAACCTACGTAAATTAAAATACGGAGAAACAAAGTAAACAACGGTTGATCACCTTTTTACGTATTAAGATAACGTAAAAATATGTAGAACAAATCTTCATTCTTTATTTGCTATTTTACCACAGCTTCTATACTATTTCTTATTTTACGAATCATGTACAATTCGTAAAAAGTATTCAAAATATAAGTCCTTTGTCAAATGTCAAACATCAGAATTTCAAAACACTAATAACAAAAGTCATAACAGCTGTCAATGATATTTAAACTTTATTTACGTACCTACAAGGGAACTGATTAATTTTTGAATTTATTTTAATTTAATGCATACTAATTGTACTTTTGCCTGCTTAAGATGTCCTCGATCGAAACTCATAATCCTATTTAATAACAAAGTTACTGTGTGTGTTTTACACATTACATAAAATACTTTAAAAGTGCACCATAGTTCTAAAGTTTTAAAAAATGGAAGGTGGCGAGTGGAGAAATAATATAATAAATCAGCTACGAGCTCGAAACAAAAGGGAAACTTGTGCGTTTCAGGATATTTTTACATTTCGTAAGTACACATTAACATAACCTTTCTAAACAACTATTTGTTTTCTATTCCATAATAATGATTATTAAAATGTTATAATATACATAACAAAGGATTAAAGTCAACACACAACAATTAAGGTATATAGCTTTCTCTATAGATCTTACTTGGATTTGTTTCCTAGTTTCTTTAAGGTAACTGCTCCCTTATAATAATTTGTTATATCTTTTCAGAAAGCAGGTTATTTGATAATGTAAACACACTTAAAAATGAAAATTTACAGCTGACTTTAGTCAATGAGAGAATAAGATATTCTAACACAGAAAGTGTTTCTTCTGGAGGAGGTTTGTAGTCTTGATTTCATAACTTTATATTATCAAATAGATATAACAACTTTATCTAAAGCACAAACAGAGAAATTTAAGAAATATTATGATCGGTAAACAAAATTATGGTGTTAATAACTCCATAATGAATTGATGGATCTTAAAATCGGTTTAATACAAGTACATTATTAGTTATGGTAGCCAGTATATTTAATTACATTTAACTATTTTATAGGTGTTGTTAATGAAAAGATTCAAGCCCTAGAGCATAAAATATTAAGCCAGCAAGAAGAGTTGACATCATTACACAGGAGACGAGGAGAGAGTTCTCAACAAATAATAAACTTAAATGCTAAAGTACATGATTTAGAGAAGAACTTACAAGCTAAAGATATTATGTATGTATTTGTAATTATTCTTTAGAACATTGAGTTTTCATCTTACTTTCTTTTTTAGTGAAAGATTACCTGACATTCTTTTCTTCAAGTCTCAATCCCATGAATTACATGTGTATATTCATAGCTGATAATTTTAATGTACTTTGAGAATAAATATCTATAAGGCTTGTGTATTGGATTTTTAAATAATTATGAGATTCAGAGTTGAGATTTAGTGCAAACTATGAGTGTGTAAAAATTTAATATGTGTTCATACTAATCACAATATCTTGACAGTGAATCTCCATTCTAGTGGTCTTTAGAGTAAATATATTTAATTTAGTTTTTTTTAATTAAATAGTGATACTGGTTATCAAATTCATTAATAGATGATGTTATATGTTGATGTTGATGATGAGCATATATTTACTGAACAGTTTATATTAAATATTGCCTTTAAACAAAATAAACATGAATCATTATACTGCATTTATAAAGCATAATCATATATTTACTGACTACATGTATATCAAATATATATGGAGTCAGTTATTATGTTCGTAATATGTATTGTAATATTAAAGTCAATTATTTATTTTTTAAAACTTTGTTGCATAATATACAAATAAATAAAATAAGTAAAATCTGAATTAAAAACTAAAAGCTTATCTTAAGGTTCATGAGTCTCAAATCCAAATTGCAGTACAAAAGAAAAACAAAAATGACAATTAAGCAGGATAATAAAAATTAACAGGATATACAAATAAAATTTCACTAAACTAAACATGATTTAAATAAGAATTAATAATATATACATTATAACTACTATCTTTTAAATTTCAATGACAGACATCGAAACAAACAAAATTTCTTCAACAATAATATGACAAATATTTAGAATTTCAGAAAACACAGCTCTTATTGCATCACTTCGGGCTGAAATTCAGATGTATGAAAATAATATGACAGAGTTACAAGGCCTTAATCAAGTTTTAAGAGATGAACATCAAGCATTACAAATAGCATTTGCAGCTATTGAAGACAAGTTACGGAAAGCTCAGGTAATTCTCATCTTAATATATAAAACAAAGTTGGGTCATTCAAACACTTATAACTCGGGGACCGCACCGATTTTCATGGGTTTTGTTTTGTTCTATTTATTGCTGGCCCGACTAGCACAATAACTATTATGTTTAGGCAGAATAATGTCAGTTATTAAAATGAATTGATTTATTTTGTGTTAACTGAGGAAAATATATCAAGATACTTCAATCTACCAATGATTGTATATTATTCTACCAAAGCCTTTTTCAACCTTTTTTATCTATAGCATAAATTTATATAAACAAAGTTAAAATATTTGGTAAACATCGTGGGGCATGCCTAAGACCTAAAAGTCTACAGCATGTGTCAGAAACAGCTGTGCACCTACTTGCTGGTAGGAACGAAAATTTTCACAAAACAGATACAGATATCTGAGCCCAAGACCTAGTTATTGTAATGCCTACTGGTTGTTCTTATAGTTCAACGGAATAGCCAAAAAACTTGCCTTTTTTTTAAATGTCAAACCCAGCTAAGGACAGGTTGTAAAAACATCGTTTCATTCTAAAGTCTTGACATCTTCTACATTCCAATTAATCTGATATATTTCCAGAGATATTCAAGTTCTTAATTAATGTTTAAGGTAGCTCACAAATAGAATAAATACATACATATCGTTTTCTTCCGTATTTTGCTTACTAATAGAAGAATGATGTAAACAGACAGACTTTAACGTCAATGTTTATAAATATAAAATAGGTTTTCAGTTAATTTTGTCTCTCAATGTAAACATTCTGGACCTAAATTTATGACCACCTATACAAAAAATAAAGGTGCGGAGGCGAATCATTCGTAAACACAATGAGCATTGTACAATGTACAGGTTTATTCATTTTTACATTAAAATTTGAGGAACGATGTTCAAACGTTTTCGAATCATGTCAAGCCGAAATGTTCTATTTCTAAAAAGACAAAAGACGTTTTCCCAGCTAGGAAGAGTTTAATTGGATAATTTAATTGTGACCATGCAGGTTAGAAAAACGCATTTACTAATAGGAAAGTATTAATAATAATTATAATATATAAATGTATGAATAAAATTATCACTTTATATAATACCATATTTAAATATTGACACAAAATACATAGTTCTAATGCTATTTTCTTTCTAATAAAAACATTTGGTTAGCCAATTATTTGTCGGGAAGTCGTTTAATACAACGTAAACATCGTAAAATGAATTTCATTTTCATGGCTAGATTATCTTAATTTATCATAATTGTAATGAATTCATCTGCTTTGTGGTCATATAATACCATTATTTATTTATTTCGTTATCATCATTAGATATATATATTATATACGTATATGTAATTATTGTGGAGAAAATACATAATTTTATTTTAAAATCTTAAATGAAGAGAACACCCAAAACCCTTCAGTATGTTCTTCTTGATGCGTAGACAAGAAGGGCAAACAGGCATAAACACCTTACATACCGTACCTTATAAGATATTGTGTATTTGGAATATTTTGGTTAAACATTCTCGAAATTGAAAAAATACATATGAAAGGTGATTGAAAATAGATTTGTCTATACAATCGTGAATTTTCACATTTAATAGATAACATTTTTGGCATGCTCACTGTCATAGCAAGCAGTGTAAGTTGCAAAATTAAAAACTAACATAAACCTATAAATAATGTGTAAACATTACCTCCGTGATGCGCACGCGTTTCCATTTCTACGCAACTTTACGACTACTATGGACTAAATCTTAAGAAGTATCTCACTGGAGCTTCATATTTTTATTGCATCATTGGAATTATGGCACCGTGCCAAATCAATTCGAAGTTTTTTTCCGTTTATAAGATGTTTGTATTTCAAAATTGTTAGAATAATGCAAATGATTATTGTTTCAATTTTAATCAAGATTTTTTTACGTAAAAACCTGGAATCTCTTAATATTTATAGATTAGGTTTGGCTATTTACGACAGCACTAATAATATTATTGCATTTACGAAGTAACACCCCGTAGGTTTTATGAGAAGCGTGATTATTTGTGTTTGAAACTAGTTGTTCATACTGACTTTGCTATGCGTTCGTATCACGAAAGAAAAAGATATATTGTAACAATTATTATATGAATATTTTCAAATGTGTATAATTTGGGAACTTTAATACTTCATTGAGCAGACGTTTTAATTCAACCGGTAACGTGAATATGAACAAAACACTTTTTTTACACTTAGCATGAAATAAAGTACAATTAAAATAATTAAATAATAACGGGTGGCCTTCCAGGCAACTGTAAGGAACCGAAAAAAATTTATTAAATAAGGTGAGCGCTAGAAGTGCTAATCTACATAATATATATATACAATTACTCATTTAATTGTTTTTAACAAACATTACATAAAGAATGGACAAAACAAAGCAATAAGTATATAACATATAAGATAGGAAAAATATAACTAATTGTAATCGATACTGAATCCAGGATAAATGTACGGACTTTGGAGAAGTAGAATATTATTATATATCCATACTAACGCTAATGTCTTTTATACGATCATAGGTTTCAGTCAAAATTTAGCATCGTGTGGGCACGAGTGTTTCATTTCTTAAAATCGCATTTCGTGTGATATATTGCTTGTTAAATCGTTAATAGTGTTATAAATCTGTTTTCGTCAAAATGTATCGAAATGTCAGTGATGGTTATATGCAGTAATAAATGTGTATTTAAAATAATATTATTGTTCTTTCAGGATGAAAACCGTTCGCTAGTGGAGAGATTGATAAAGTACAAGGCGAAAGATGCTGACAAAATGAATGAAGAAAACGAACATTTTCTTAAGTATGTATTTTCGTATTTATTTGCACGTAGTTACGATATAATTTAGCTGTAGACATTTTTATATGAATTTTGAAGCACAAATAGAAAGCTAAACAGCGAAGTTTTGCACGTAGAATTTAGATTTTTGTCCGTTGAGAGATGTTTGCTATTTTATTGTAAATGATGCACTAGTGACTAGACTGTTGGAGTTATTGTATGTGCTAGAGTAGTGTAGCTACCAACGGCTCGCTAAGAACTTAGATTTTAATTAAAATGTGCATATAAACTTGAGAATAAAACAAATATAAGTTTGAATATTGTTTTAAAATTTTAACATAGAACTAGTAAAAACTAGTAAGTTATACTTTATACTCAAAATGCTTAGTGTCCCGTTGGCGAATGAGGGGTTATGCGTGTGTCACGCGGTATAGCGCCTGCCTAGTTTACGATTTATGTGTTTTGCTTTTTTGTTAATTTTTTCAACAGGTCAAGCAACCCTACTGCGTTTTTGATCAACACATTTGGTAGAGTTAGTTTCGGGTGAGTTTGACATATTGAATGAAGATATGGTGGTATGACGGTAATGTGGCGTAAACTCTCCATTGCGTTTAGCCCGCACCGTTTTTCAAATACGATTTACGCAAGGGTTATAGATAAACGAGAATGATAATATTCAGAGATTTTGGGTGATTCAGAAACGAGCCCGCCTGACACCTATGCGTCAAATATGTATATGTTTCTGGATCTCACAATTTCGTGCTCTTTTCCATGGTTTAAATGCAGCAAGTTTAAGATAAATTAATTTATTATATATATTTTTCTCTTTGGACTTCGAAAACCTATTGCGTATTCCGTTGCGGTTGGCTAACTCATAATATGTCCTAACTGCACTCTGAAACTGACTCGGATTTCTGAATTTTTGGATTTTGTTCTTTGCATTTGTGATGTTTGGTTTGAAATTTGTTCTATTTTCAAATGCCTTATTCTATCTTTTCTTGAAATGTCAACGAAAAATTTCAATAATGATTTTGTGAATTGGATATTAAATCAAAATTGTTTGCACTACACATTCGCCAATAGCGTGGATCCATTTAACTCAACATTGTATTAGTTAAACAGGCTTATTGCATATAGATGTCGCCACTTGTAGGATAAAGTATAACTAATACGTGTTTGTGAAAACGTTACCGTTGAGTGATTTTGAGGGTTAGTCAGGATGGGATGGTCAGGAAAATCCTTCTTAATTACTTTAAATGATGCATTATAAAGACAACATTCACATAGATTTTAAAATGTTTCACCACTTACAAGGTAAAATAAAAGATATTTGGAATCGGCTACAAATAAGTAAAGCCTCTGTCCTATTGCTACTCGGCTACTCTATCAGATGTGAAAAATCTATGGTACGATCGAAGAAAAATAGACAACATACATTTTATGTGTATGGGGGGTTTAAGTATTACGTAAGTACTATAGAGTAAAGGGGTGATTTTCATATTTGGTGATTACGTCAACAGTAATTATACAATACAATAATTATATTTACTGTTTTACATATATTACCCACACATTGTCTTTGCTTAAAGACGAAATACATTTTCGAAGATTCCTACAAAATCGTGATTTTTTTGAGAGCTTTGCTTACTTTAGCTGACAAGAGGAGGGGGAGGGGGGAACAAATTGCAGTCAAAGTCAAAAATCATTTATTCATGTAGGTTAACCACAATATACACTTATGAACGTCAAAAAAAAGAAATATACATTAAATGCTTCTCATTTCACATTTACTGCCAGTTCTCAAATCAAGGGCGTAGAATGAAATAGAAGAACTGGCAATAAATTCTTGCAATAAATCTGCTTATATAATATACTTGAACGGCCACTAATCTAAGACCTAACTTAATGTAATCAAAACTATAATACAAATATAATTAACAATTAAAATCTTGTTCAAGACAACCATGAAGTCTGAAAATTGTAATAGGCCTGTTTAAATTCACGTGTGATACTAATAACGATATTTGATGTGTACATCAATAGCTAGAACCTTAAGACGAAGCCTCCTGCGCCTAACTAGGTTTAAGCTTACAGCATGGTGCGAGCTTTGAAATTCCTTTTATATATTCTAGACGGTCATATGAGGCTACTTTGTAAGTTTTTAATTAAGGATGAAATTAATATCGGTCACCGAAAATGTAATAAACAGTGAAAAGTCTTTATAACGTCCTGCGTTATAACGAAAAACTCTATATAACGTTAAAATGAGTTCTGTTTATTTTTAACCCAATACCCATACATTAATTCTTCTATCCCTATAACGATACCCCTTTATAACGCATAAAAATGCTCGGTCCCTTGAAATTCGTTATAAAGAGTTTACACTGTATATGTATAAAATAATATAGTTTGTTTCATTGGGTCTCAAGTATACAATTACAAAATTAAGCTTGCGCAATTTGAGGCAGAACACTTAGGCAATTCGATATCTTCTGCGCATAAATTTGAAAGAGTGAAATTGTAAAAAAAAATAATGTGAGTGAAGAAAATTGTACATAATTTAGTAAGATGCGTTTTGCATGTTTATACCGCATGTGGAATGAAATCTAACTTAAATCAAAATTTGGTTTTGGGATGCAAGGGAAAACGAGGCGACGAGCTTACAACGAATGCTTGAAGGATCTGGCAAAGTCCCATTCATTATATTTAATATATTAAAGAGATATTTTCTTTTCCAGGAAAAAGAGTGATAAAGTTAAAAAAGAGCTGGAGGAAGCAGCTAGAGAAGGCGGGAGTAGAAGCAGTGGTTCTGGAGGTAGTGACGATAAAATTATGGATTCTTTGCCGTACTATGCAACGTCTCTACCGAATAAAGTTGCTTTGAGATTTGTAAGTATTTACTTTTTATCGCTAGAAATACGAAGTTGGTTCTAAAGGTAACTCACATACGGTATTACTCGATCGAGCTAAACTGTCGAGTAAAACCCATGGCATGGGCTTTCGGCCACACATTGAGCATTGTTCTATAGAGTGAGGCGCGCCGTTCAGTATTCATCGAACCGTTGGAACCAAAGGATGTCTGTGCAACAAAAGAGACGGTGGCTGTATTAGCAAGTCTCACAGTGCTTTATAAGAAAATCAAAGAAAATGAAAAGAAATCTATCATAACATTCATTTCTATTATTTCTGTGGGAGTAATCTTTGGACTTGACATTCCATAAACACTCACACTGTCTATCTGAGAATCGAGAATTTTATATTTTGACGTACCCCTAACTCCCTAAGTATAGAATAATAATAATCGCATTGGATTTTGACATTCGAATGTCATATTTCGCGTTTAGTTTCGGCCTCTAAGGTCGTAATCGATAAGCATGCGGCTCTTCACAGCCGTGAGTTTAGTAGATGGATGTTTTGTTTATACCTTTTTACTTGCTTCCTGGCAGTTTGAGTGACCATGGGCGGCGGTATCACATACCATCAGAAGAGCCTCCTGCCCTTTTGTATCCTATTACATAAAAAAAACATTACGATTAATTTAACTTGACGATTCAAAAGTGTACTTGGTTACCCACTTGAATAAAGATATTTTGAGTTTGAGTTTGATTACAAAAGATACGAAATTCTTAACATTTATTTTTAATTTCAGGATGCTCATGATGGCGAAGTGAATGCTGTTAAGTGGAGTCCAACTGATAGAATTGTTGCTACAGGCGGAGCTGATAGGAAAGTTAAATTATGGGATGTGTCTAAATGTAAGAATTTAATCTTATTTAAGGCTTTTTGAACTATTGATTTGGAAAAACGGATTTATTATTTTACAAAGCTAGTAAAAATATTGATTGAAAAAAAATTAAAAATTTACTACATGCAAATTATAAAAAAAAAATTTTTTTTTAATATTAATTAAAATACTCTGGACTGAAATTTGCTAGGCTACCCATATGTATTATATTTATTGACATATTAAATTAAATATAAAATACGTTTCATTAAATAAGCATCTCGGTGAAGGTCGTTGTATATCGGGATCTTAGACCATAGCCTTATTTTATTTTTCAACGTAAGGAAAGATAGAAAGTAATATCCACGATCCACAACTGAGCGTTTCCTAAGAATTTTTTGCCGCGCACCATCACTATGTTGCCCAGCTGTCCACTAAAATATTTCCAAACCTGACTGAGGATCCTTCAAGAAATAAGCGTACCAAATCTCAAAATACCGGTGCCGCACGAGCGTGATTGTGGGCGGCTGTCTAACTTTACATTAAATGAGCTAATGATCCCATATCATCATTCAATACAGATCAATATTTACACATTGAAATGTAGTACATGGTGGCTTTAAAGAAACAGTCACATATACATATATACGTACAGAATACAAATAGCACAGCACGCCAAGATATTATACAAAGATGAAAACTGTATATATCTTCTGTGCGTAATTATTTCGCCTCCTAAACGATTCCTTCCTTGTAGTGCCTTCGAGAATGGTTTAGTTTTACAAGATCTAATAGAATTCAGGATAAAATACCAAAACCATAGTTATTAAAAGAAAACAAACAATAATAAAATTTTAAAAATATAGGTATATCTTCTGTGCGTGATTGTTTCGCCTCCTTAACGATATTGATGAATTTTGGTGTGTTCTAGTGCCTTCGTGAATGATATTAAATCTGCTGGTAGTAGGCCAAGTAGCCTATTGGATTGCGCGATTGTCATCCCTGATGTCGTAGATTCGAACCCCGGCTGAGCACCAATGGACTTTTCTGTTTATCTGCTCGTTAAAACCCGTACGGTGAAGAAAAACATAATAAAACAGCTACAACCTTCTTGGCCCCAGAATTTTGTATGTTTCGTGATATGTTTTTTCTTAGTAGGCGAATAGAATAGTCTTCTGTGCCTGACACACGCCGTCAACTGAATGCCGATAGACGCGGCGCTAGCGAGTAGCGCAGCGTAGTAATATGTTGCTAGTGCTAGGTGCAAGGATATTTTGCCCAACGTAACATAAATTCATATGAAATTTGCGAACTACTGTACTCCAAGATTTGCTTGTAATGTTTTACCTTAAAACGAATAAAATATTTAACTGTAATGATAAATTTAGTTCCCGGGGTTCCCGTCGGCAATGAGTGGTGGCGCGGACTCTATAAGGCATGCCAGTTTTCTTGACGATGTTTTCCTATACCGTACGAGTGAATGTAAAAATGCTCACATAAAAAGTAAAGTTCAATATTGCTCAGCCGGGATTATCTACGACCTCTCTAGAGGTTTCTCTTTACCCACCTAGGGGCCATTTACGTATTACGTAAGCACTATAGGGGGAGGGGGAGGGGGGGTGTCATAGATTTTCTTTATTGGTGATTACGTCAACAGTAATTAGTTACTTTTTACACATGTTACCCACACATTGTCTATGGTTGAAAACGAAATGCATTTTCGAGGATTCCTACAAAAAATTAATACGTTTATGTACTATTATTTTTGAGAGCTTTACTTACTTTTGCTGACAAGAGGAGGGGGAGGGGGGATAAATTGCAGTAAAATTGAACGGCTAGACAAAGAGATATTTTTTTTTTAGTAGGTACATCAGAAAACAGAGGTACCCTGGTCGGATCAAATGCTGGTGTGATGTCAGTGGACTTCGATTCAACTGGTGCCTTCATTGTTGGAGCTTCGAATGACTTCGCGAGTCGGGTGTGGACTGTTGGTGACCAACGATTAAGGGTAAGTACTTTCCATTAACCTACAAATTAATTTATAACACATAAATAAATATTTATTAGAGGTAATGTTTCTCTTAAGAAATTAGTATGTATATTGTTGTTACTTATTTTAAAAAAATTGTCGTATAAAATACGTCTTCGTTTACGCAAGTCAGTTAAAATAAAGCTTCTTTAACGGTTAGAGCAGTGTTGGCCTAGTGGCTTGGGTGTGTATGTGTTCGGATCACGGCAATGTACAAATGGACTTTTCTATGTGTGCATTTAGTATTCGCTCGTACGGTGAAATAAAAACATGGTGAGGCATGATAAGACCCAAAAATCGACGTCGTGTGTAAGGCAAAGAATCACCTAAATGCCTATTAAATAAAATAAGAGATCACGTAGATACAGAAATCTGAGTTCAAGAACTAGAGGTTATAGGTAATTATAGGTAGCGCCACTCGTTTTCTCTTTTTCTCATTATTTAAATAATTTATGTGCTGCCGAGTTTTTTATGGCAGTGAGTGGTCAGCATATTGCCTATAAAGAAGTTTTATTTAATTGATGCTGTGAATAACTATAATATCAGTCATAAGTACTAACTTCTATTTTAGGTTTATAGTATGTTTATGATTATCACGGTACTATTTATGTATCCATGAAATATATATCATTAATCTAAACAAATTTCTAGCAAAGGACCAGTGCAGAAACGCTACCTCCATGATTTAAGAAATTTCCGTTATAAATTTGTAGATGGCGCTAATGACTATTATTAAATTTAATTGATGAATTTACACGTTCAGAAATTTATCAGACACTTTCAAATTAAAACGTATTATATAAAATTTCTGTTTCTAAATGAACTAAATTATATTGAAGCAAAAACTAAATCAGTCGTATGTCACTGATATAATTTTTTTCGATTGCGTTAGATATTAAATTGAGAACAACCAAACATAAATTTTATTCAGTGTGAAAATCCAGGCAATTTCCTGGAAATCAAGTCGCAGATCCCATGGGAACTTTTTGCATTGTAGAAGTCACATTGGTCCGCCAAGCATCCGTGAATATACAAAAAACAGTGTATTTGATAATAAATTCATCAAGATCGAAATCAAGCAAATCGAGTGTTCAAGTATTACGTAACGCGTTTTTCTCCTTTTGTAAAACGTTACGATGCGGGGCGGGGATTGAATTACGCGTTATTGTTAATATTAGTTTCGACTTACACCACATAGTAGTAACTAAGGAGACAGAAGGTGGTCACGAAACGTTTTACTATACTTGAGTACAATAAAAATAATTAAGAATACAAGTTTGCTAAAACGACTTCGGGAAAGCTCTTAACGGAGTTGCTAAAAATTACGACAGTCATTTTTCATCACACAATTATTATAACCAAAAATCTCATAGAGAATGATAAATTAGTACTTCATTTTGAAGTGTTGATGGCTGATTTAGTTTTTGTGAATAAGGGTTTAACTTCTGACATTTCATAATCAAGATAACTGTTAAATTGTGATTTATTAACGCCATGTAATCCAATTGTGTTCTAATGAATTACATTCTGTTATATTTTTTCCATCACAATGAAGGAAGATAAATACTTATATAGACTGCACATTTCAGTGTCATTGATAATTTTTAGGCCTTCCATTCCCACGAACATAAATGCTTATGGTTTCGCGGTGTCGGTAGCAATAACTGTTTACGATAAAAAATATTATCTTCATGACATAGATATGTTACACAGTTGTGAATTATAAAGTTTTTATAAAAGTTGTCATTGTTAAAGATAGAATATAATAAATTACAAATTTATTCTTGAACTTTATAGTTTTATTGTACATAAATGGTAGTTTATCAATTATTTATAATAGTATTATGTTCACGTTTTTATCGACCTTTGATGTACGGTCCAATGAACTTTCAAGATCATAATTTATTATAAATAAAATGATATATGGATCATAAAAATATTTGTAGGGAAAATAGTCCGTTGTACTTATTACTAATTGACCATTGTTTGTTGGCACTTACCGCGCTAGTCTTCATATTATATCGCAGAGGGTACAATAAATTATACTTATATAGCATAAATGGGGACAGACTCGCAGATCAAATAACTATTAAGTTATTTGAATAAACAGAATAAGACAGGCCTATACTACTTACACTTGCATTGCGAGCAATAATATACGTTAGTTGGTGGCCGCACCTTTTCTATATGTCACCGTAAAATTGTAAACACCGTTAGATTGTAATCTATATCGCGACATTTCAAAATTTTCGGAACCCTACACTAATTGAAACATGAAGTTAATGTAATGTATGTCCATTTGACAAGTAATGGTTAAATTAGGTTCAACTTTAAAATTAACAAATGAGGAAATAATCGATTCGATTAATTTACCGAGAATCTCACATCACTTATAACCAATAGAAAACGAGAATGTCACATCTCTTATAACCAATAGAAAAGTAGAAAATGGCCGTTTCACAATTTGACGGTTTCACTTCGATAGATTACAATCTACTGAATAATAATACGTTAAATTGTAAGCAGTACGCTGAGGTTCACAATCTTTCGACAGTTTATAATCTCGCGAGACAGATTACAATCTAACGGTTTTTACAATTTTACGTTAACATATATACATTTGATTTAAAAAAGTTAATTCTTATAAAAACATGTCTTTTGGATGAGAAACAAACTTTTATTATTGCTTCAAAGAAGTCCATCTATCAAAAGCCTTCGCAGGCGTACTGTGCCCACTATTTCCTATATCGCAGGAAGCAGGTTGTTCTAAAGACTGGGTTCGAAATAAGTACTGCCGTGTTCAGTCCTGATTTTAAGTAGATGAATGTGATTATTGTTAGGCTGTGTGGGATTGAAGTTAAGCATGTCTACTACGAATATAATTAGAAAGCGAACCTTTTTGGTTCCAAATACGTGTGCTGCCTTTTTATACGCCAGCCATTCAGAAAGTATTATTCGTATATATAACAGAAGTGGTGACTACCACGATAGCGGTTAATACTGTAACATATTATACTATATATCATAATGTAAATATCTTGCGTGGTGACCCTTGATTTGATTCCCGGTTAAAAATATTGATTTCGCATGTGTATACATGGAAGATATAGCAGACTGTCGTGGTTACGGAACAAACAAACACTACATTTTTTCAGTTCAAAATGGTTATTTCAAAAAGATTATCCCTATTATATGAACCTATGATTTACAAAATGGCTCTATAATGCCGAGATTCGACGCGAAAATGCTCAGGTAGTTTGTAATCATCAAAATTGCGAGAAAAATGATTGATTGTGTAACAATATGTATACCTACGTGGATGATATTGTTGAACGGGGGCGTGGCACCGTGCAAGATGCCTATTAGCGCATTGTTAGCGCGCGTTGGCTGGTTCACTTCGTGATCCCGACCGATCACTTCCGACAGTTTACGTGAATATTCGTGTTACTATTTCTGTGTCTAACAAATATTGTTAGCAAATAATTGTCTATGTTTAGAATGATAAAAGGATTTTAATAACAAGCATCCCTTAATAATAACATTGAACATTCGACATACGTTTTAATTTCAAATAGCATGGGGAAAGAATTCGCCAAATGATAAAAAAATACAGAAGTATAATTAATATTCACTATAGATTACTAAACTTGGGAAAGCCTCTGTATGTTTGTTTTTGATTACGTCACACCAGTGAGCTACCCATTTTATGGTTATTTTTAAAACAACAAGTCTTTGCTTCTATATAATATTAAGTTTTAATAGAATAACTGTAATCAAATAGCTGTAAACAATGGCTTAGGCATCAATATTGTTTATTAATGAAATTCAAATCCGGTGTCTGATTGAAAACAATATTCAAATTGGTTACAGTAACAAATCGTTTGTATCAACGTTTACAATATGTATTAGGGTGATTGATCGGGGTGTCCCGCCTGTGCCTTACCTGTTTAATCCCGTTTTGCAAATAAGGAACTGTCAGTCAACTAGTAAATGATAATGCGGTTCAATAACCGTGACAAATGAACCTGGTCCCACCCACTTTGGACACTGGTTTACGTGATTATATCGATAGTCGATCATTCTTATTTTTAATTATCACTTCCGCCCATTGGTTAAAACTATTCGTTCTTATTTCAAATATTAATTTCCGCCCATTCGTTACAGTGCAAATGCGCCATCTATTTATAGTATGTAATACTTAACAAACATGTTCAGACAAAATACATACAGTTCGGATTACATACATAATCACGTATCAATCTCGTAAGGGAAGATTGTCTTGAGCAAATAGATCTGCTATTCCAGGTTATAGAATTATAGTTTCCGTGTTTGATTTCGCATTGGGGTCTGCGTGACCACGATCGCTCAGGATGATTCTGATGCAAACACAAATTACACAACGAATTCCCGTAACCGAGAGCGAGTAATCGCCATAATAATAAGCCAAAATCGATGCATCGTGAACGCACAGGCTCCGTACATTCCTCAGTGATTTACAATCTGCTAACAGATTTGTTGATTCGCCCTCAGCACTGACACTATCAATTTTTGTCATTACCCAGCTACTGGCTGGCATTACTTGCACCACCATGTTTTCCGTACATTGTATGTTGGAACGTTAATTTCAGAGAATTCCTCTCATCACGACCCGATAACAGGGTATCGAGCAGTAAAAGCAGACCTTACTATTTCCATTGTCCAACTGTGCTCTTAACTGATGAAATGGACGAAGGGATTAATGTATACTATTACCATTCTGTTTACAATTCAATATGAATCCTAATTAGAGCAGATTATCAAAATACGTACACAATAATATTTATTAATTATTATATGACGGCGCAATGTCGTTGTAGTTGGAGTAGTTGCTTCAGCTAATAATAACCTAAGTTACAGGGCTCGAACAGCAATAAACTAAACCAGGGACGCACCATCCTCCTAGGTCTGGGCCTCATATTTCTGTATTCGTTTCATGATCATTAAACTATAATTTTAACCCTTGTGACCGATATAGCAAGGTATTTTATTGTCTTGAACTGGTATTATGTACTTTATTTCTTTATTTATTAAGAGTTCGTTGTATGTACAGAAATATAATACAATTGGTATAATTAAATAAATAGAAGGGCAACTGGCTTCCTTACCGCTCTTGGAGCGATCTCTTCCAGACAACCACTGTGAGTTTTTTTTTAAAATTTAAAATAAGGTAAGCCCAAGAAAAGATACGTAAGATATATTATAGTTATTTATACAAAACTAATGGAACCAAACAAAGCAATTAAAACATAAATAAACAGTGAACAGGACAATAATAAAAAAGGACATGAAAAGGAAATAATCCACATGAATCATGATAATTTCAGATCAGTGAGTGCAAACTGATCTTTAAGTTGAAACTTAACTGTATTTGTAAAATGCCTTGCATTTAGAGGAAAATGTTATAAATTGCCCAAAATTACATTCTGCCGTTTTAAGCCGCGATGTCGCTTCGCTGATAAGATCGTATCTCAAAGAATAAGTCCCCTCATTGACCGTCGTTAGCAACTGAGAATAGCCACGATGTGTATTGTCCACATCTATTATAAGTGACCTCATTTTCATCCCGGAGAAAGTGTGCCCTAGTTCACATTGAAAAGTTTAAAGACATTTACACAACAATAGAATCGTTTTGAAACTAAAAGTACTACCAAATACTGCAACTCTTTGATTTGCCTACCTGTACCTGAATGGTAACATCTGCGATCAATGTTGTGCTATTGCAAAGTCATGCGCTTAAACAATGAAATGGCTTCGATAAACATGATTTGACCATGTACGGACGTTGGGGCATAATTTCACTATGAGCTCATTGTATTTGTATTATCGACGCACTCTCTCTTTCAATATCTGATAAGTACGGGAATTCTACCTGCATCAGCAAATCAACTAACATCGTGTTATGTCAAAGTTTGATCATAACCACCAATGAAACGGTTCATTGACTTGTCTATCGTATCAGTACTATAATATTATATGAAATCCTTTATTGTTCGAGCAGAGATGCAGACTGAAATTCCACCCACGACGTTCTTCCTTCCACAACTGAGTGTTTTAAGGCAGTTTTTGCCGAGCAGCACCACTGTGAAAGCTGCCCACTGAAGTATTTTGCGACCAATTCGACTTAGGGTACCGATTCTTAAAAGGCCAACAATGCACTTGCGAGCCCACTGGCATTAAGAAAATAGACGCACATGGGCATCACTTAACATCAGATGAGCTCGTTGATCCCCTGTTCTGTAAAAAAATCGTTATTTAATCTTATAAACATTAGTATACGTGATGTATATTAATTTTCGCAACTAATATTTTTTTACTGGAATTTTGGAAACTAATACTTTATAGGTACGTGACGACGTACATAAGATCCATGTGAAAGCAAGAATGACTTCCTTATTTCATGTTCTGATAAATCCACCTATTAATCCTACGTATTAACCTAAGTTCCATTTAAATAACCTGTCGATGTTCATTTATAAGTACTAAGCTAGTTATAATATATCATATCCGTTATGCCGGCAAGATGTAATCTAATTATTTATTGAATGGAATCGGAAAGATTTATCAAAGCCCATATCGATAAGTTCTCTGAACTTTGAATACCTTAAGATTCCATAAATAAATTGTCTTATAAACGGTCGTCTCTGTCTCATCAACGAATGAATATTTCATGAAACAACTTATTTACGGTTTCATCAGTATTCAGTGGTTTTATTGTTTAACTGTTTACTTATCATGGAGTCTCACACATGTTACATTTACCGTATTCTTCTTATTACAATTCTCCGTGTGCTTCACATTTTCAATGCCGTGAATATATTATGATAAGAGATTGTTAACGAGATTCGGATTTTAATTGATAACTATCAATGTTCTAGTTAGTCGCTGCGGATGTTCATTTCTTATATAATGATTATTTAAATTATAATCAAATGGTAGGATCTAGGAACAGGATGTAAAGGAATTCAAAAAAAGTTCTAGAAGTAGTCAGATATCTTTCATACGGCCTATAATTAAAATAAATTGCTGTATTTTCTTCTCGCTAAAACTCGAGAATGGCTGGACCGATTTGACTCATTTTGATCTTGAAATATTTGTGGAATATCACAGAGGGACATTCCTTAATCTTCAGGTTTAAACTGTTGGGAACATGTAAAATATATAATAAAAAAAACCTAAGCATAAATAATTTAATTTTCAAATACATTGTTTTTGTTGTCGTTTGTTTTTTTAGAATATACAAATTTGTGTTTTAATTAAACTTCTAGAACAATTTTGATGAGTATTTAAGTGGATCCGAGAATGGTTTCGATCATTTACAATAACATGTTTATTTGTTTGTTTTTTTTACTTTCAAAAATTTTGTATGTAAGACCTGTAATTTTGTCTGCAAAATTGGAATAAGTAACACATCTTATATGTTCTATTCTTGGCTGACTGGTTGGAGCTGACTTATTTAGGAAATTTTAAAATATTTTTTTAATAAACACTGATAAACTAACAACCTACCTAGTTCTCATTTTACCTATATTATGCTATTTTTGATAACTACTATACAAAAATTTGGAAAAATCAAGAACTTTTTTGGTACTATACAGAGGTGGCCTGGCAAACACTACAAGTTATTCAAGTCAACTACAGTCTTCGTAGTATGAAACCTAAAACTATGTTTCAAACTCATTCGAGATTACATTGTTTGAATTTTTATCTCTAATCATACGTCAATTCGTTTTCCAATACAAAACACATATCTAGAAAGTTAAGATTCAATAATCTTAAACATCTAAACCTAGGTATTCTAGAATAAATCGAAACTATACCTACTACCGTCATGTGTGAATACGATGGAAGATAAAGCTACAAAGCGCACTCTTCAAAAGAATTCAACACTTTCTGCTCATTAATAGACGACTGGTGACGCGTGTCTATAGAGTGCAACTTCGGACGTGGTACGAGTATATATAGCGTCTTTGTTGAGCGATGGCTAAAAAGACCCTATTCTAAGAGTTGAAAGAGTCAGTTCTGTATGTCAAAGAATGCGTGTACATTTAAATCCTTTTTAACTGCCAAAAGGCTGTTCGTAGTCGCGTGCCGTCTGCGTTGATCTGATCGCGGGCACGGACGCTGACGTGACGTGTGCAACTTCACGCGTGATCTTTTCAAGATATTTCTTCGATTATCTCGTCGTCAAATTGGCTTTAAGCTCGTTATCAAATTCTTTTAACTGCGTCGCGTGTTGCCACGATGTGAAAGCAGTTTGTAAGCAAATTAAGGTTTATATATCAATAGGTACTTAGTAAAAAAAGTATTGGGTCATTTGCGAAAATTGGGCGTTAGATAAATTTTGTCTCAACCATTCTTCTGTCATGAATAAGTTTTATTTATTATTATTTATCGTATAGTGTATTGTCTCTGTTCTGTGGCAAAATCTGCTTCACAAATTCACTGTATTGAGTTAGTTAAAATTTTGAAGCGTTATATTTATTTAATTGTAGAAATTATTCGTAATAGAGAGCTGCTGAATTATGTATGCACGTTATATACTGTCATATATTTATAAGCTTGAATAAGATATGATGCATGGAATATGCTTTGCGAATAATTATCTTAATGTTTTTTGTTATGTTATTAAGTGATATTGATTTATAGTAAATGTTTTTTCAAACATAATAAAGGTAATTGTTTAGAATTTTGCTTTAGTCATTGTAGCGCTACGCCGTAGCTAGACTACGCACCATTTAAATAAAATTTGTGGTTGGAAATTCAATTCCCTAACAATTTGATGTAAGAAAATTTTTAAGTAAACAATATCTGTTTGCTTTTTGGTTGGTTAGGTTTGTTTCAAGGGTTTTAAATAAAATAAAATATTATTTCTTTATAAATTTATTTCGCTGTACTTTTTCGACAATTTGGACGGTTGAAACTGGTACTTAATATTATTTGAAATAAATTCATAATAAGGCACTAATATCCATAAAAATACTATCGGTTCACTAAATATAGAAAATAGCACATTTTATTATAGGTAAGCAACATTTTGTTAACATTTAAGATTTATATTATAGGTATAATTCGTAGTTGAACATAAATTAAGTAAAAAAGAAACTATCCTAGGAATAAATTACTTGTATCGGAACTATGATAGTCTTCGTATCGTTTCTTGACTCGGTCGCTTCATTGATTATCTACTTAAAAGGTACAAAAATGTTACTTTTACTTATAACTATCGTGAAAACACTCTTACGCTACATCGAAAAATATGGTACAATACATATTATAATTCCTGTGGACTTTTGGACGTATTGTGAACGAATGAGCGACGTCGTCTCGATAACGACTACGACCATTGTCCCGCTGTCGACTTCAGGGATGGGGACAAGCAAGCGCTCACATCCAGAACAATCACGCAACTAACACACTATCCTCTCATCATTCATCCTCTATCACAAACGCTTCAGTGATCGTCCCCGTCTCTATGTCGCGCAAATCTTTTTCGTTTTTAGATTCGCTCCTATCATTAATAACCGCTGTCGCAGGTCTTCACTCGAAAGTTTCTCTGAGCCAAGACTCGACATCGTATTTAAGCTACAGATATACTACTATTGCAAACGCTATTACGTCGACATTCATATAATAACTCAGAAGTGCCTCTGGTGTGCTCGAGAGAAACTAGGGTCGTAGACTTTGCAAAGAGATGAAGGGGCATTGGGACCTGGGAGCAACTCTGCAGCTTTGGCGGCAGCGCGTCTCCTCTGCCAACTGCAGGTCCATGCGGCAAGTACGACTAGTTGTGCAGCAATGAATGCAGCAGCTGCTAACATAGCCCCAGATGCGTTGACACAAGTAACATCGGTCTCCCTGACGTACACTGAATCTTCTGTGACATTCTTAGCTCGTTGTTTGTCGAAACCGAATTTGTCTGTGATTTGAATGGTTTGTACCAAGAGCATATCGTCAGTGGGGGCAGCTGATGTGGAACGCCTCTTCCTACGTCCGTAAGACATAACGGATCTTAATTCATTTGGCCCACCATCACATTGAACTGGTTCACAAGTAGGCATGCATGGTGTCACCAAAGCCCGGAATTGGACAACCTCAGAAGATGGGAACTTGAATGCATCGAAGTTGGACAAAAGTATCTGAAAAGATAAAATTTAACCATTTTATTCTACATACCAATACATTTGAGGCCATTTGAATGGATTAAACCTGATTTTAACTGTACCTTGCCGGTTGATGTAGACTTGAACAGAGGTCCCATGATGAAATGATCAGTGGGGCAACCGTCGCTATCGATAAGGGTGATTTCACTGGAATCGACACCGTCCATAGCAACCAGCTCTCGTACAAAGATTTCGAAGGGTGAGTTGGGATCCATGATCTCAAACTTGAGAGCCTTAAATAAAAAAAGTAAATTGAGTATCATACTATTAGTTATAGCATAGTATTACATGAAATAAATAACTTTAGCGTCTATATTTACCAAAGGATCTCCAACTTCGGCAGAAACAATGGTGTCATCTCCGCTTCTGTCGGTAATCTTCATTGCTACATTCGGTGAGTCGACAATGACCTCCTCGGACAGACCAGTCTGAATATCGCCGTGAATTCCAAGATCCACTTCATTAGCAACGGTCTTATTTGTTAAATCATACTGACAAGTCACGGCTAATCCGAGATCAGAAGAGGTGACGATCGTGTCGTGATGCTGAATTACGACGTCATTGAGATATCTGTAACAAATGTGAAGTATTTATTAACTCTTACTCGAAGAATAATCCCACCTAAATATGATAATTATTAACATCAAGCGTCCGTCAGTAATAAACTTAGAATAAACCTAGAGTTAGAGGTTTTTAAGAAAATACTACTATTAAGATAAGAATTACCTTCCAAGTCCGTTTTGTTTAACGTTACACTCAATGTTGTTGTAACCCATATGCAACTCAAATTCCAAACTCTGTTTAACATCAACCACACAAGAGTTGGGGCTTCCTTTAGCGTAAATTTTGCCGTCGAAAAGTTTGGATGTTTGAATTTTGGCAACCATGTCACCAGCTCGGCAGTCGATAGATACGTTATAGCAGGAAGACAGTTCGTAAGTGGCGGCTTCTGGTACTTCAAGGTACGGATCCTAAAATGGAAAATAATTTAAATATGGTGTTCGACGTGCCTTCATAATGTTAATAAACTTCTATAGAATCATCAATCAAAGATACAAACCTGAATATCAGCAAGAGTTGCTTTGGAGTGGTGAGAGAGTCGGCATACGTGATCACCAGTATCGCCGTGGTCATAAGAGTGACAACGGAAGGGTGAATTTAAGCATAGTTCACGACATTCTTCTACTGTCTGTACGTCTTGGTACACGGAATCGACAGTCTTAAGAATACGGCCACTCATTTTTTTGAACTCGCAAAGTTTCGTTGGCTCTTCAACACAGTTGTTCTCTAAATAGTCAGTATCTGCAAGAGGAAATCGATATTTTAAATGGGTACTATTAACATGAATGTGAAGACAAGGTTGTTTTAACTTTGAACCTTATTAAACAAAGCTCAAGTTGTATGAAAGCTGTAATAAAAATTTTGTACGCACCTTCATTCGGCTGGAAAGCATTGGTGCCGCCCAAAGTAATCCGATCCATGTTTGATAGAACACACTCGCCTGTTTTGTTGTTGTAGTTCGCCGATCTATAACAAAGTAATACGTTCTTTAAAAGGCGTTCTATTCTTTTTGTATATCCGTGTGAACTTTCCCAGAGTTAACCTCATCCAGTGACACCTTTTATTCGCTCATATGCTTTAACGACTATATCTACTTGTGGTTTATGAAGTTGTTTTATGGTAACTCGATAACAAGCCAATTATACCACAAAAAGATATGCCTAGTGAATAAGCGTAGCAGAACGTTACTTAAGTATAAACAGCTAGAAACTCATGTATATCTGCCAGCCATTATGAGCATTGTTATAGTTTCTAACAAAAGTCATTAAATCATGTTAGTGGCAGTCCATAATGTAAGGGTTTGCTTAAACGCATATGGCTCGACTGGTTTTATTGCAAGTCGCTTCACGGTGTTACTTATGTAACTGTGACCTCTATAGCCTTTATTACTTTATAGTGACCACCCAAGGACAATATTATCGCATGTTCATCTGTATCAATATTTTCTCTTGATTTACAATCGATCCTAATCATATGACCCTCGGTCTAACCTGTGCCAATACATCCTTTTAAACTAAGCTACATCGAACAGAACACACGCCTTGTAAATTCCCTGTGGCTGCATATCTTCTTTATCATCAAAGAGTATCTAAACCGATTTTATTTATAAGCTTTATCCGCTTAAGCTTAAATCTTGTATTACAAGAATTAACCACCTTGGTTTCTTTTCAAAGTTCATAGTAAATCTAGGACGTGATATTGTGACATTTATGGATTCATCGTATAAATTCCACTTGGCACGAGATGTAGGTCTTTCAATAAGGCGAGGGGTATTCAGTTTATCGCTTATTGTATGGTGAAAGTAGGAAGTGATAGGGCAATCCTCTCCCACACTGGGACGTTAAGCATCCTCTCGCGAAAACGAATATTTGTCGTGACTGTCGAATCGCGATGAGCTCTGGTGCGCGTTGCTTGACTAATCGTACATTATTCATTTACACCTAAGAATGTTCGTGCTTATAAAGTTCTATTGCAAAATTTACGATCATTTACTGTACAATTTTTATTATACAGGACGAGCTTCAAGTTCAATTATACTAGTAATTATAGTTTAATCCTTATTTCATTGCTTTCCATCAGAAATACTTAATCGCCGTAAATGTATCATGTCTGTTAAGTCTCGTATGGGAAGATTTAATTGATATAAAGCAGTTGAGTGGCGTAATAATGTTTCGTTTGGATGGATTAAAACTTATAAAGTCGAACATGGAAGCATGATCGTAAAACGGATTTATCGTCTTCACTGGATCGTAATCATATGTACTGCCCGTGTATCTATGGAATAAATGCACTCATTTCCTTTTACCCTATGTAATTTCTATCGACGTTACATCAGTATTACAGTAGATTTAATTAAAGTTCCACGCAATAAGAATGATTGGACATCTAGAAATCAAACGAGTAAAATATCTTGATAAGACCCTACCTTATCTGGATGCTAGTTTATTAAAAATATCCTTTTAATTAGCAACAGTAAAAACATGCGATAGTGGAACATCATTTTTAACCATATAAAAAGAGGGTTTTTTCGTATAAATCGAGTATAGCATAAAGATGTTGCTAACAATAAAACAAGAAATGATCGACGCTATTAGATTTTAAAGCAATGTGCATAACCACAATAATGGAACAGAACTGTTTCTGCCCTATTCAATTGAATACGCTTCAGAAACAACACAATATAAATCTTACTTATTCGCGGAATCTAAGCATTTTCACTTCCTCGTCGAAGGGAATACAAATAAGTAACAGTATTCAATGAAGATGTTATGACCTTTTCTATGCAATGCGATGCCAAGAATACTAGTACAGACTGTGAATTATGAACATTTAATATTTGTCCTCGCAGGCCTTTGAACAAACTTGGTACAGTATTATGACTAAGGTTTTTCCTTATTGCAATTTCCATATACTTCAAAATTAATGGAAAGCAAATTACATACCTGCATACAAACTCATTTTCTCCCAGGCAGAGGTCAAGGCACATGTGCCTAGAGCTGACTGTGTGTGTTTTCTTTCCGCGGCCTTTGAGGTGGTAGCCACGCACACGATCAAAGCACCAAGCCCGTTCACACGGCTTAACACCAAGGCAAGATTTTTGGGCGTAGATTGTGAATACAGGGAATTGCGATTTCGTTAGTGCACCTAAAAATAAAATTTATGATGAAGTTTTCTAAGAGACTTGAAAGACTTCTTGTACATTTAGATGATTTATGCTAGTTATACAATCCTATTTTATAAAGAATATCTGCATTCAGCAGTCTGCCCTTTGCCTAATCGAATTATAATGTACATAACTTAAAAATTGTACTTAACGTACTTAAAAAAAGTTGTAAAACACGTACCTGGTAGTTGGTCAGCATCAGAGCTAAAGAGAACGCACAAGCCTGTTTCGTAGTTCACAGCGCGGCAAGTGTCATTCGATTGACATTGTTCTAAACAATCTGTCAACATTAAAGTTCCAGGGATGTCGTCTAGAATGTGTGATGGCGCTGAGAAAACGTATCTGCGTGAAGAAAGATAAGATTTAAGATGTTGCATAATTATACTAATCAAAAGTTCATTCTTATCATTAAATAAGTTTTAAATGCACTTTTTTTATGTCTAACACGAAATGGACTATCAGGATTATTATTGCAGACAGTTAAATGAAAGAAGCAATTTAATCAAAATTAAGGCGTCATTATTTTACGTTTCTCCGTAATAAGATAGTATATGATTTTACCCAGTGACTAGTTCGAATCCAATCATTTCGGAATCACATTCTTCGAGAGAGTTCGCAGGTGCCGATGGAGCAGATATTCCACTGGGTGCTGATGGTGGAATACCGGCTGCTGTCTCTGGTACAGGCGCCGGTTGTTCATCTTCTTCTTCTTCTTCAGTGGGATCGTCTTCAACTTTTTCAGGTGGTGGAGCGCCGGGATTCTTATACTCTTGGGGAGCATCTACCACGGATGGTTCGGGAGATTCTGATTCTATGGCAAGGTTGTCTTGAGGCGGAGCATCGGCTGCCGATCTTAAAGTCCCTTCGAACTTCTTAGCGGCTTCCACAGCGCACGCTAATATCGCTAAACTAATTAAAATCCGCATTGTTCCTCTCGATAAGGACCGTGGCAACATCTGTAACAAAAAAATTTAATGTTATTCAGGAATTTTTAGTAAATTTTTAATGATGTGATCTAATTGTAAGGATTACTTATTCCATAAGATAAACACGTTGCTCATTTAAATTCTGCGGATACTGTTGAGCTTTTTGCCGGGACTATTTTCTCAGTATTGTTATTTCGTATAATTAAGACACTACGTTGATTATTCCGTAACCTGGTCTTAACTGTGAGAATGAACGTAAAACAATTACGATCTCAATCTAGGGGCGTTAACTTTTGAATCGTCTTTCAGAGTAATTAGGGTTTAATATGTCGTATACTAATCCTTCATGTTGAAGTCTGCTATTTAAAAAACCGAAAAATAACTGTACTCGTTACGAAAAATCGGCCAAAAGCTTTCACATTCGATATTTAATTAGAATGTGACCTCGTTTTGTTTCATGATTGTTTTAATTAACACGTAGAGAACGGTAATTGATAACCATTTAGAAGGCAATAATGTATTTGTGTGAGAATTGTAAAGCTCTTATTAGAGCAAGTTTTTGTACGCTGTTACGCTTAGTCTCACAATGTAGTAACGGTATATATTAAAGTGCTGTCCACAATGGTCAGTGGCACCAAGTTTATGGTTAAAAATTGTGATGCACATTTTGATTGAAAATTAATGTTAATTATCCTTCGTTAAAAGTAATTATTTCTTAACCTTTTACAAATGCTATTTACTATTGCATCTTAAATAACGTCATTCATACAAAAACTTGTAAAACTTTTTACTTCATACGATAACAAATTAATGTTTGAAATATCTTTTGTAAGACATACATAACTAGATTTTCTTTAAAGTTGTATAAACCTAATGAAAATCTGGGATCTATTTACCAAAAGCCTATGATTGCTACTGCTTGGTAGCAAGTAATTCCGAGAACACGAACTGTTCCAAAATTGAATTATGGGGAGGTCTGAAAACATCTTCTATACAAAAGTAGTTTTTGTAGCGTGCTCCGCAAATCGATTCCATTGAACCTATTGTTGAACCTCAATAACGAGCTTCTACTTAACTATACATAGCGGTATTACATATTGAAAAATAATGATTTATTTACGGCTAGCGAACCCTCTTTGATCTGCTTCTAGACATTGTAGGAATTTGTACTATTAACAACCTGTATATAAACTAAATCTCTTTAAAATTTTATTATATATTTGTATAGAGTCATGGTGGAATTATAGATAAAATACACATTTCTTGTGTATGACAAAAAGGATCCGTTCGATAATTTGTATCTAATTATCAGCTAAACATCAAAAAGTGTTAATATTATACTGTGTCTAAGCCATAAAAACTTAAAAGGTGTCGAACATGCCCATTAACATTTGAAATGATATCTAAATAATGAATATTGACAATAAAAGTGGGTGGCATTATTACATTAGCATAATAGATGTGAAGCAAAAACATGACTATTTGCTCCATTTCATAAAACCCGTAACCGCCTTGAAGATTACTAGGAATGTAATACAATTTAGTTAGACACGGTGCGGGATTCAACTATGACGTATAACGTGTATGTTTTGTATGAGTTTCTATTTGTACTGTCATGTAAATTACGATTTATGGTCCAATGTTTGATATGGTTCTCATATTTGACAGGATTACAGATCATATTTATTTAATTCAAGCGGAAATTGAGAAATTAATGGAGCGCGCGTACTACAAACGAAGTTTTAAAAGGTTTATATTTATCCTTGTAAGGCTCAGGAAAAGAGCATACCAAGTCTTAAAAGACCGGCAACGCACTCGCGAGTCCGAATTGAGAATTGAGATTATTTTACATTACCATTCTGTTTGTCCTCTGTTATATAAAAAAAAAATATTAGAATTTAATTAGTCTTTCGGTGCCCTAATTAAAATTATCCTAATGCTCGTTTATCGTGTTCGCTGTAAGCGAATCGTGTAATTTATACTACGTATTTGTATTCAATAACAGAAATTATAGTAAGACTATCTAACGTCTATTAGAGAGACCCTTAAAGGGTTTTTAGTAGGGCTATTGTGTTCGATATCACTTGCGAATGTGTGCTAGCCCCAAGCTGTGATCAGATGGGGTCAGGCGCATTGAATGAGGCGGATGCCTCCAACCTGCTATTTACGTTTCACCATACTTGTACTGGTTGGCACACTATGGATATCGGCTGATTTCTTGCTAGACCTTTAAAGACCTCAATCTGTTGTGCCCCTTCTCTAATCTAGTTTAGATCTGGCGTTTATTGAATCTAGTAAAATTTTCATCTTAGATTGGCTCACATAAATTGTATGGCGCAATGACTGGCGTGTGTATAGGAAAAATAAAGATTAACCCGCGACTTCGTCTGCGCAAGATGAAATATTTGTCTAAATGATGTAGCGTGAAAGACATATTTTATCAACTTACTACTAACTACCAAATATGTATTTGAAATAAATTATACATTTTATTGTATTTATGGTTAACTATTTTGGCTGTAATAGCTTACACATAAGATATAGATATATACTGTGGGCTTTTTTGTAGGACTTATTAAGATAAACATTTCCATCATACATTACATATGTGTAGCTCTAGCGGTTTTGGCAGCGCACGCCAGAATAGCTCGCAGATGGTAGATTTTGTCCTAGGGGCCATCCATAAAGTACGTCACACGAATTTTAGGACTTTTAAACCCCTCCCCCCGTCCTTGTCACAGGTTGTCACATTTTTATAACCCCCCCTCCTGATGTGACGTTACACATTTTTTTAATTTATGTATGTATTTAAAAATAATCGAGAGAAAACAGATATTTTCATTTAATTACTTAAATATAGATCAAGTTCGTAAATTTTTAATTCGCATCCAAACTTTGCGTAAGTATTTAAATTTTTAACATGTGACGTCACAAAAGTATTGACCCCCCCATGCCCCTTGTCACACGATGTCACACTTCGGTGATACCCTCCCTCCCCATTAACGTGTGACGTACTTTATGGATGGCCCCCTACTTATAAAACATCAAGAGCAATTCACTCTATATCTTTATAAATTGTAGCTTATGTGTTATTCTGATGTATAAGCTATATTATTGTAAAGTTTCATTAAAATCCACTCAGTAGTTTTTACATGAAAAAGAAACAAACATCCATCCATACTTACAAAGTTTCGCGTTTATTATATTAGTAGGATGTCTTACCAATTCATATTCATAATACACTATACTGGCATAGAACTGTCAACAATGAAAGTTGATAACCTGCGTCTAAATTTAACCATTTACAACATCAGTAGCACACTCATTTACATTGAATGAGGTTCTTATTTGTTGCTCTTAATAAGCCTGAGATAACATTATGATGATATGATGGAATTGTGAACCCGCCTTATTAATGTGCAGGCGAAGACAGGTGTCGATCGCATGTAATTTATTACTCACTTCACATTTTGATGTACTGTGTGAATGTTTGGTTTACTTTACGATAGAGCTCGATCATTTCTATAAATGTACACTTTTTTATGTAATAGGAGGCAAACGGGCAGTAGGCTCACCTGATGTTAAGTGATAGCGCCGCCCGCGCAGAAGGCGCGCAAGTGCGTTGGCGGCCTTTCAAGAATTAGTACACTCTTTTCTTGAAGGATCCTAAGTCGTAAACAGTATATTTCACTAACTATATACTCTGATGACACAAATTTAACTTTAAAATACGCTTGAAATAGAACGTCATCTTATATTTTTAAGCTTAAAATATTCACAAGGGAAGTAATTATAAGATAGATGAAAAGGCAAGGCATGAAGTTGCGGCTGACCACAATGCCGTGCTTTAACCATTTAATCAAAAACTTAATTCGCAGCTTACCAGTGACACAATATTTTCCAGTTTTTCATACATTCTCATTTCCTGCTTACGTTTTCTTCATAAATGCCTGGTAATTTAATGACGATAAGAAACGTTTCTAACATGTTTAGCCTCGATAATCCTCCCGGGTCAGTGGGTTGATCGCATCGGAGGTCGTAAGGCTCAATACTGGATCGCGATCTCCTTACTAGTTTGCTAAGCCTGGTAGTTTTATGAGTATATTTAAAACGTCTCTGGTATTATATGACGCTTGAAATTCTTTGAGAGAGCACGTCAGATTTTTCGAAAACAAAACACTAATTTTTCATGGTCTTAGAATAAAAGGCGTCTTCGCCTCATGTCTAAACATTAAATGTATAAAGTCTAAGGGTCGATCAATGTATCACAGCCACCGCCTACGAACTTGCGCACGATTACTTAAAGCGTTCAATTTAGATAAGCTTAAACAACAAACATGCCAATGTCGTGTTAAACGTAAAACATCTTTGCTAAATTGCAATTTAAGGTCCATACTATGTGACTATGCAAGCATTACATTTGCCTAGAGTTTATTTGTCCGTAATCTTCGTATCGTTATGCTAACATTTAAAGGTTTTGGTGAAGCAATAATTTTGCCTATTAACCGCGAAGTATGCTTTAATATACGATTTGGCATAAAAAACTAATTTTCCGACCATTTTAAAACATTTTTAATGCGGTGAAAGAGTTCATATTGAATAAAGTGAGTTAGTGTTTCAAAGGAGTAATAGTACCTTTAGTAGCAAAGAAAATCATGAATTCCTATAACTATTAACGACAGGTAGACAAAGCCTACAATCACAAATGACCACCGTAAAAACCTGTCTAGTTTTCTCCACGATTAATCTCGCTAACTCATTCAAGTAGAAGATTCTAAACGCTATAATTTCGTATTGTTCATGGCGGCTATAATAGAAACTAGGTTTTGGGTGCACAGTGCATCCGTCTTTTATGTCGCTTTCTTTGAATTGCGCAGATTGACCTATTCGGTTTCTTTGCACTTGTTACGCTGTTTTTCTAGACTTATTTTAAATCAATTTATTTTAACGTTTCTATTTCAAAACTCATAACACAAAAAAGTACGAAATAAATCGCGCGTCACAGACATTATTATGTCAACGTCTCTAGGGACTCATGGAGCGCGGAAAATATGATAGAATTCTGTTCATACCTTTTTTTTATAATAGAAGCTCATAATGAAATAAAAATCTTCGTAATAATGATTAAATATTTCATGTCAAAGTATGAAGCAACAATAATGATAATAATGATCAGGGACAGTTTTAACTATTCTATTGTTCTATTATTTATTTCCAATTAAAAATTCCAATGCACCGGATATGCGAAAAGGTTTAAATTTAATAAAAATCCAACGTTTAAACGTTTGATTATTAACTAAAAATGTTCGGTGGATTAAATATTTAGGTTATAAATAAATGTATATGGTATGTTCCAAAAATCTAAATTGAGCTTTAGTTACACAACAAAAAAAATTAACTAACTTATAAACGTAACACCTACCAATTGTATCACTAAATTATAATGTTATGTTTAATTATTAAATTATATTTTAATTAAATCTAAATCACACTGTATGGTAAGAACTGTAAGTGAGAACTAAAATCATACTAACGTTTTTTAATTTACATAAAAATAACTAAAACTGTTAATAAAATAAAACTCACGTGTCAGTAAACACTTGTTTGATTGACGTTACACGAGTTAGAAGGAAATATTACTTTAAATCAACGACGATTTTCACTTCAAATGAAATAAAGCAATAAAAGTTTATAATGGAAGCGCTTACGTGCCCGAGGCGGCACGTTCAGTGAGGCGCACGTACATTTTATTTATGTATTGCAATGGGAAATCAAGAATATTTCATTGTAACGGATGAACATAAATTATTGTCTATTTATTCAATATGATCGTTGCTATGTTTTATTTGTTGTGAATTTACTTACAACTCTAAGCCTGTGTGGTTTAGAGTTCAGCTCTCAATTAGAACGCGGTTACACCCTAACTGTGCACATATGGATCTTGCAATTACAACCTGCGGCCAAGAAACTACCCAGGTTTAGACCCAAAAATCTTGTTAGGCACAGACCATTAATAAGCGGCTAGATTCAAGGCTTTATGTTTGTCCCCTGTTAAATAAAATAAGACAACTACTTACCAATAACTGAAAACAAGGAGACGAATATATTCTGATGCCTATACAGTTTTAGTAGCGCCACTGAAGTATGTATTCGACTATAGAGATATTACGACAATACGTTGCTTATAAAAGATTGATATTTTTCGTTTTTATTCCCCTTATTACTATGCTATTAAATAAACATTTTTATATAAATTATTAAATCTATATTGGTTGTTCTTGTTCAAAAAATCTGAATAAAATATAAATAAGAATGATCATAAACGTCTCAAATATTAGACAGGAACAACGAAGAGTCAGCCGCAGGCATTTCAATTGCCTATGAAGCGGACTCTAAGACTTGAGTGATATTTCAAACGGCGTTGTAAAATGTCATATACGTAAGCCGAGCGGGCATTTATTACCCCTAATGGTTTTATATTACCTATCTCGTAAAATTGCGGATGTATGACTGTTGTCAGGTAGATTTATTTTGTGTATGTTCTATTTTATTTATTTACACTTCGTTGCAAATAAAAAAAACACAATACATAAAAATTAAAATGCAACGGGCGGCCTTATCGCTAATAAGCGATCTCTTCCAGGCAACCCCAGTTAAAGAGAAAAACTAAAAAAAAAAGAAACATGATGCGTGCGAGAAGTGCAGAAACAAATGTTATATAAAAAAAACGCTTTACGCTTTAGTATTGAAATTATTCTGTTCTATTGCTATTATTATACGAATTTCTTAACGTCATCTATAATCACAGTTGACCTATCTGTTAACAATCAACTTGAAAATTCAATTTGATTTAATTAAATAATTTCACAGCGGCCTATTATTAGATTCAGTTTGGGACGTGTTGTCGAATTTCTTGTAAGAATATGATACGGTCTGCTTAGCCGGTGGGATACTTGTGGCTTCGAGTTATAACGGAAACATCAATCATCGGTAATTTGATTTCTATGCTCAATTATTGCGTCTGCAGAGGTTGGAACACAGCATTACCAATTCTCGAGTATGGAAATTTGTTCCTACTTAATCCTCTAGCTAGTTACAACAAAGTGACTTGATTGGGACTTTCTAATTACGAAGGGCGTCAATGATACAATCCTACATTGCAATTACGTATGTACCTATTGTAATGAGACTACAATTACGAAATTTCTTACATTACTAGGTTATAAGTTAATTTTGAAATTAATTAATTTATGAATTCTTCAATAATATGTGCAAAAAAAACGTATAAAATATTTCATCTATACACATCGTATATACATTAGAGTCACAATTTTGATTATAGAAAAACTAAGACTTCAAAGATATATATAAAAATAGGCATAGATAAGGAGAACGTAATTTCTCTATTTATACCTAGAATAAGTCAATAACAAAAAAATTGTAATAATGATATAAAATATATTAATTAGTGTTTTTAATTTAATTATGAGGACGACAATCTACCTTTAGGGGGCATTACAAGTGGTAAATGGAATGAGTAACGTATATTTATTGTAAACTCGGTGTGTTTTATTAATGCGTGTATTTTAGCATAAAAGTCACGCTTTACATTGTACCCGATCTAATAAAGCAACAGAACGGTAACCGATTCCCGGAAAAGATGCTTCGTTCGTCACGTGACAGCTGTCACGAAATCCATTCGAAGTGAGCGCGATAGATCGTGCAGAACTATTCTCAATGGAGTGCTAATTGTATTACTGTTAGGCGTGATTCTTGTCTTGTGGCTTCGTTTTTCTTATTAGTAAACAAAGTTTAAATATAGTTTATAGGTCATTCCTTAACTGTGGAGATTTTGATAAATATCTTAGTAATTTTAGTGTTTAAAGCTGTTGTAAATAATGTGTTGGCCTAGTGGCTTCAGCGTGCGAGTCTCATACCTAAAGTCGAAGGTTCGATCCGCGGCTGTGCACCAATGGACTTTTTTCTATTCATTTAACATTTGCTCGAACGGTGAAGGAAAACATCGTGAGGAAACCGGCTTGCCTTAGACCCAAAAAGATTAACAAGTGATCGTGAAACAGATACAGAAACCAGACCTAAAAATGTTGTAGTGCCATCGATTTTTTTACTTAAACTTGATATGCAAGCGAATAATTAAATCTGTATCTAACATTTGATTAACAAAAAATAAGTTTTGTGCAAAATATTTTTTTTATTAATATTTTGGGTTCTAAGACATATCTTTGGGACAGCTGTCAATGAACGATGGAGGCTCTAGTAGCTGTAAATACACTAATGATTAAATATAAAGACCATGACAGAGGCGCTTTGCAGCTCGATAATCACAAGTAGCGCATGACGTCGCACGCGCAACGGTCACGACCGCCGCGGGTGACTTTATGCGTACATTCATACTAACACTATAGTTTAAATTCTTAAATCGTGATTAGAGCCATTAACAGCTATTACTTGACACCTTGCCACCACCTCTTTTCACAGTTATCAAAGATACATCATATATACATAAAAATGAATTGCTGTTCGTTTCTAAACCTCGAGAATGCCTGGATCATGGCTCTTATGATCTTGAAATGGTTGAAGTTCAGAGAATGTTTAAACGGTGGGAAACATAAATAATAAGTAAAGAAAATACTTAAAACGACAATTGAATTTTACAATAAAAACTGTTCCTAGCTGGGATATATTGATGTATTTCGACTTTTTAGAAATAAAATATTTAAAATGGTCCGATCTCTTTGGTCTGTTTAAACAAATAAGTTTTGAGACAATTATAAGTAGAGATACGAATTTCACCCGGTCATCAAGTATTTTATAAAAATCACTACAAAGATTCTTAAATATATATTCTATATATATATGTGTGTATGTGTCAGAACTTCTGATTTATTATAATATAACTTTTATTTTATATCCTTATTATAAAGCATATTTAAGTTTTATAATCAACATACTTAAAATAACGGATATCAGATATAAGCTGTTAAAGATTTAAATTCGCGGAATAGCGTTTGGTAATTAACTGTTATGTTATAAATAATTATAAGGGAAACTAAAATGTTGCAAAAACGGTAGGTATTTTCGCCCTGCCGTGCTCTACTTCGCGTCGAAAAATCGACGAAACGAAACAAATTCGAAATTTCGTAGAAATGTTTCCTCTTATTTGGTTGACACGCGCCGCAAATGCACCGCGATTAAATTCGATTTATTTAAAACTATTTCACGATCTCTTCTTCGCCTATAGAATGAATATACTTTTATTTATATTATGAATTGTATTCATTGGGGTCTTTGAAGTTTTAATTTTATGCAGCCGTCTTCTATACGACTTAGTACCTATAATTTGCATTCAAGCGATAATAGTGATATCCACCAAAGAATGATATACGTATAAGGGAGGCTCACTGACGTAACTTATGGCCTCTGATTACAACACATTGGTAACCAAACGCAGATAATCTATGTAAAGTCAAACATATGTATATGTCCTCGTGTGCGGTTATATTTTACCTTGCATAGGGAGTGTCGACCGCAAGGAATCCAATGGCTGCTGTAATGACAGGCAGTACGTGATAAATTCGATTTACAGGTTTGTTTCAATCTTCCAATGCCGCTGGAGCCTACGGCAAATTGCATTGCGGCTTTACCGGTGTCCACAAATGATATCTATTGGTCTGACAAGTTTTTGAAAATCGAAATAAACAAGTACGAACGGTGTAACGGCACATCGCTTCCGCTACATACTGGATTCTAAGCGCCATGTAGTTAAGAAAATGTATGAACAGTTATGTTAATTCAATATTTAAATAATGCGCATTCATCATACCGAGTGGTGAAATAAACTCTATGCAGCGGCATGAAGTATGATTATGAAGATTTAAATCTTTATTTACTGATCATTACGCAACATTCTTAGATTGTCGGAGAGCATTTATCATTTATAAATACTTCGCGTCACAATCAGCTGTATCGATATTAAACCGTTAGGATGGCTGCCTGTCGATAATAATCTTAAAAATTTGGACTGGACAGTGATCAGAGAGTCATATGTGGAACGTTCTACTAACATATTATAAAGTGCATTCCCAGTCCTCTCACGATGTTAATTTTCGTTGTCCTACATTTGTTATGTAACCCCGTATTAGTAGTAACTAATTGGTAAGAGTGAAGAGCCTGTACGGTACGTTCGACCGGTCCATAACGGACATCTAAACTCATTATCGAACAAGTAATCATCCAAAGTACCCATGAACCTCACGCTCGACACCAATGCTATATTACTTATTTAATCTTATGAATAAATCGGGCGAATAGGCGCCTGTTTATTCACTTAATGTTTACAAGTATAGAGCGGCGTATTATACTTTACGATATATATATTTTTTTATAGAAAAGGCGACAATCAGATAGAAGGCTCACCTGATGTTAAGTGATACCGCCCATGGACACTCTCAATGCTAGAGGGATCGCGAGTGTGTTGCTTTAAGCTTGCTTTGTTTTAAGAATTGGAACGATCTTTTCTTGAAGGACCCTAAGTAGAATTGGTTCGGAAATACTTCAGTGGGCAGCTGGTTCTATAGTAGTGGTGCGCGGCAAAAACTTCCTTAAAAAACGCTCCGTTGTGGAACGACGGACGTATTTGGGTGAAATTTCGTATACATGCGCTATTTTATAGCAAATTGATTAAAAAATCAATTTAAGTTCTACGTCTGTGTAGATCTGAGTTATCGCAAGTTATTAAAGTATATTAATGAACAACCATTGTAGCGTTTAATCCAATAGGGCGGGCGGGGTGGCACGACCAACCTCCGCCTACTGCACGCCGCCATTGTTCCCGCTAGCCCCCGGATACGATATCCTAGCAATTCCAATTAAAATCTACTTTATGATCCACCTATCTCCTCTAATAAATTAAGTACAGTTCCAAGGTATAACTTTGTAAAACTATTGTTCGAACGAACCTTTCGTTACAATTTTGCAGCATATCCTATGTTTAAGTCATGCTTAGACTATTAAGATTAAACATTATTTATCGTTAAACGGATGAATATAAATAGATGCATTTATCCTTTAATATGTTAAGTATGACGGGTTTTTAAATCTCCTAAAATTAAACACCTCCCAAATATTTTTGTATACAATTATCGTACGATATTCAAATTTGTAATATTTTAGACAAACCAAATTTCTCGCTCATTCCTTCCAAGCTGGCAGTATATAAAGATTGATTCAAATTTAAAGTTTGCTAAAAATAAATTCCAGGAACAATCATGGGTTGATTGTCCCCAATGCCGTTAGCCGAGTCCTCAACGGTTTTGCACGCACCATGCAAATGGTGGCGAAGTCTCCGTCACATTAAGCTAATATGTAATTGATTGGTTTCCCGGTCTCCTGTCCCACTGATGGCGGATACAAAAACACTAATGTTATAAAGTTATAACGGTGAATGCACTGTTCCGGCATATCGAGAAGCGTTCCTAGTATGCTTACAATTTCGTTTTATTCTTTCTATCAAATGTGTCGTTTGTACAAGTAAATTATCTATTTATTTTTATAAAGACTAGCGGACCCAGCAAACGCTTGTTTTGCCATGTATATTATTTCTAGAATACATTTTTTTAGTTCAATAAAAATGACTATCTACAATTATAAAAAATAGCTAATATAAAAACAAAAAAATTGTTTAAAAAATTTAAAAAAAAATTGTGGGGTGGAAACCCCTTATCACTTAGAGGTTTGAAATATAGATAGTAGCCGATTCTCAGACTTAATGAATATGTATAAAAAATTTCATAATGAGCGGTCGAGCCGTTTCGGAGGAGTATGGGAACGAACATCGTAACACGGGAATTATATATATGTAGAGATGTAATATAAAAACTACAATTATAGGCTTGAATGAACTTAAATTTTTGAGCTATCAAATGTATTTAAAATACAATAAGGTTTAATTTAAACAGATTATTTTCGTATTTACAAAAATTATGCATACAATTAAAAAAATGTATCTAACAGTATCTCCATATAATAAGCCTCAATTAGAATACAATATTTAACAAATTGTCTTAATTACGATCAGTTTTGTTCAAATGAACGGTCCCAATAAGTGGGACGAATTTGCTATAATGAGATAATAGCCACTTGTTTATTGATCCATACTAAATTAAAAGTCTATCACTCATGGCATATTATCTCGTATATACTGTCAATCAATCTGACGAAATAATTAGTTAAGCAAAAAAGTGCCGCTCGAGGAGCTGTTTTTAATATGAATGTGAACAATGGTGTATTTAAACGTTTATTGGCCACTTTAAATAACGATTTTTGTATGAGATATTGGCGTTCCGGACATTGAAATTTCAGTTAAAAATACAATTAAAAATCGTCAATAATGCAGGCTCTTTAAAAGATCATATTTGTAATTTATGAATAAGGAAAATATGATCTATACAAATAACAAATGTAAGAAAATAAACTGTAAAGCTTTTAACAGTTTGCAGACTATACCTTGCACCAAAATCTGCTTTTTGGAAGGAATTTTTGTGACCTCAACCATAAATGTTATGTTTCAGACAATTTATATTAAAAACCTTCCTCCTGAATTACATTATTTCTTGGTGAATCTTAAATCTCATCGCGTTCATATAAATAGACAGACGCTATCAGGTGGCTTTTATTTACAATATAATGATGAGAACAGACAGCCTAAAAGATAAGATATGTTATGTCAAAGGCACTTGGAGTAAACTTTTCTCCATATATTAAGGTTTTGCATATCAAAACAGTTGTAAAAGTCAAAACATATTAATTATCGGCGCGTCATCTCGCGCCTACCGTTATCAGCAATTGATCGTGTGCGAGGTTTGTTTGAGCACACACTATCGCAAATCATCGTGATGTAGTTATGTGGACTGAATAGTGGGAAACTGATTTTTCTGACACTGATTTATACTTTGCGAAGGCTTTGAAGGAACAGATTGTACGAAAGAATTTCGGATAGGAAATTAAATATGGTTACTACCTGTTACTAATAGAAGAAATGTTGCTTTTCATTGAATAGGGACACCCACAGCATCCGAACATTATGCAAGCATGAGTGGTGTGCCGGCATTTAAAAGTGAAACAAAACTAACGGATATGGGATGCAATAATGTAGTAAGAAAAAAAAGGAGAAAAAAAAACTTTATTAGGCGTAATAAAAAAAGATTTTTAGTTATAAAGAAAGTGCACTAGCCTACACTAGGATTCCCTGTGTCGTGGGCTTGTCTATTCCTTTTGACATGTTAACGGTACTTGGCAATAATTTCTACACTGACACTTTATATTATATATATTATAATTAAACTATTGTTACACAATAAGAATATTTTCCGATTCAGCATAGGATAGGTTGAGAAGTTAGTGTCTACAGTTAAATAGAAGAGATTTTTTGCTAAAATCAAATATGTGATCTCACAAATTAAGGTAACTCATTGTCAATAAAGCGTTTACCGGAACAAGCGCGCGGTGTTAAAGTGGAGCAATGTATTGCGGCCACGATGAGACACGAAACGATGTCGACGAATCCCGTTGTGACGGACGCTATTACCGCCCACAATTCCGCGCACGCGCAGAAAAAGCGACCCCAACGAAGATGTCGCGTCTTGATAACTGACTTGACAACACCTCCCAGACATCTACTACATCAAACGACTTATGTATTCTAGACAAGCTGTTGTTGCTGAGACGTATCCTTAGTAATTGAAGTTTTATACACATCCAAGACTTTTATAGTCTAGTGACTGTCACCCAATTATAGCCGTTCAGTGCAACAGCTGCTGTAACACTGAAGTATTTTCGAACCAATTCGACTTCATGAAAAGAGCGTACCAATACATAACAGGACGGCTACACACTGGCGAGCTCTATGTGAGTGTCTATTGGCGGCGGTATCATTTAACATCATGAGGTAACCCTTTTTTATAGGATATATAGTAAAAATAGGCAAACGAGCCTACCTGACAACTAAAAAGGGCAGTCATCTCCCATGGACTCCCGTTTTAGTGGGTACGTTGCCGGCCTTTGAGGGACAAGACTTTTTGAAGTGGAACTTCTTTAGGCGCATGAGGGTAAAGTTTTTACGGATGAAATGCAAGTTTATAATATTAGCGTCACGAAAATGTGCAGCGTTTTTGTCGAAGAGACCGATTGATTTTTTATGTAACAGAAGGCAAACGGGCTGGAGGCTCAAATAGGAGTAAACGAGACTTATAAAAGAAGAATAAACAACATCGGGTTCGTTATAACTTGAGGTCTCGACGCTATGTGCATTTTTAATGTCGCATTATCCGGGCAGCAAAACCCCAGATGGTATATATGATTACAATAAGGCTGTCTGCCGACACACTTTTCTCCTCCGTTAAGCAATTTACACACTTGACATGCCTTAACACTTAAGCGTGTTTCATTTTTAATTGGTTTCAACTACGGTAAAATCAAGTAATTGCAAATATTTAACGGATTGTATGTAGAACGTTAAAAAATAATATTTTTAATCCATTGCGCAAACTTTTATTCTAATTACGGAATGCTTCGGATAATTTACAATTAGTGGTAAATTATCTTCAAAGCATTTATCTTGGCGATGCCGCTCAAACAAATAGCAACATAACGATTGGACACTCGAAGCAATGTCTCTTGTGTCGGTTTTCCACGTTGATTAGTCGTGGAATCGCAGATGTTCATAATGACTGCACATTTATTTCTTACCGTCCGCTGAATGAGGCTTATTTAGTTTAAAGCTAATACTCATCCTGATGCGCAAAGAATAGAGGATAGTACGGATCTGCACTATAATGGGCAAATGAGATAAGAGCATACCTGGACGGGCTACCATAATGAGAGGGTTAAAGGTAGGACGCTATCTAGTAGATCTCCGAGGAGTCGCTTCCCATTGTCAATTAAAAGCCCTTGGCGCAGATTGCGACCGATCGCCTTTTGTTTTCCGATACCTCTCGTGCCCTAGGGTGGCTACCCAACATTTCCTGTACTGGTCAGTGCATTCGCTAAATTAACATTAAATCTATTTATATTCAAATCATAACTTGATCAATAAGGAAACAATAATATTGGACTGATTGAATCTCTGTTGGTAATCTGAATCGCTCTCGGTCATCCTTGTGTATTCGCAACGAGATTAGCGTTATTGAAGCTTATCAATCACGTTTTCGCCCACGTAGCCGTAGTAATGCCTGAATAGAATATTTATTAAATTTCCGGAAGTTCATATATCTTAAAGTATGGGTTTTCCTAATCAATACTTGCTTGAGTGCTATGAACGGATACATTACATTCTCCTATTGTTCTTTACTCTAAAAAAGGTGTTAGAATCATTAACAGTGCAAATAACAATCGCAGTGTTCACACATTTCTTATTTTTATTGATTAAAAGAAACTAAACTGAATGACATATATTGTTGAGTTTTTGTAAAACTCTCTAGAATTGTCTCGTTAAATATAAAAGCTCAGGTCCATTGTTCTTTGCGGCACTTTTTAAAAAGAATATCTTAAATTGAGGCTTTTCCGCTCAATTACGGATATTGCGTGTTACTTTAATCGCGAGAGCCTATCGTTTATCTTTCGCATACATTGTTTCGCGTGTCTGCCATCAGACGTTTAAAAAATAACGAAAGAAAAAAGTCTTTTACCAGTAAGTGATACTGATATTATCTAACTGGCATTTGAATAGAACTATTTTAAATAAAATACTCGGGATTTGTTTTAGTTGTACGATATTCAGAATTTGTTTAAAATTATGAATCGACGTTCTGCTGGCTTGGTTATAATTTTTTACTGTAAGAAAGCTAGCGATCCTTAGACGTGGTAATTAATATTAATTACATGCGTGATTATGTAGTAGCGTACGTCTCACGTTTGTGGGTCAGGTTCGTTTAAACGGTAAAAGTAACAGAGCGCTTGCAAACAGGTTTCGTAATTTTGGTGCCAGGACCTGAAAAGTCCATCACGAAAGTGTTTCTGGGAAGTGAGATTTTGGCAGGTCCCCGCCAAATTTAACATGATATTTAATCTAAGTGTATCCATTGTCATATTAGTTGGACCTGTGATTGACGTATTACATTTAAACCAATGTCGCAAAGGAAAATTAATATGTGTTCACGAAGAAAATTATATGTATTGACTTAAATTTATACTAAAAACGCATCATAACTGCGTTTCTCATTTTTTTTTTTTTTTAAAGACAACTCACACCAATTGACCTACTCCCATGCTAAGCTGGTGAAGCTTGTGTTATGGGTACTAGGCAACGGATATACATACATATTATAGATAGATAAACATATAAATACATATTTAAACACCCAAGACACCCAGCCGGGGATCGAACCCGGGACCCATGGATTCGCAGTCAGGGGTGCTAACCACTAGACCAATGAGTCGTCAAAGTATATAACGATTTGACACAAATAATTAAATAAATAATGAATATAATACTTAATGCGATATCAAGTATGCGTGTGACATGGTAAATATTGAAAAAGGCTTCATACACATTGCTACGCTAAAGATTTTATGATCTTCATGTATAACTCATTAACTAAACCTCAAGTTGATTTTGAAACGGTAGTACGGCTACTATTAAAACAACACGCGCTACGAAATATATAACTGTATCTCAATCCGTTTTTCACTTCGTTGACTTAATGGCCCTCATTTTATGAATCATTTCGACATAATTTGACATTACAGTAACATTATACAATTTTTTACCGTATGACGATATACGACTTGTAACTAATGTAACGAGGCAATTATGCTCACAGGCGTTAGGTGACTGCATATTAAAGTATTAAGGGCAACATTTTGGTTTATTTAATTATTTTGTTAGGTAAACATTAATAAATAAAAATACTAGCGGTTGTCTTGGGCCGATTTCCGACGGTTTTAAATGGATCTTTATAGGCTAGTAGGACATTAGTCTGTGCCTGGTGGTAGTACATGTCTTGGACTTTTGTTCACGCACGGCTTTGGAAGCAAAATTATGCAAGAATATAGTTTATATACACTTAAACTATTCAATGTCGCTAAAGCCTGGTCACGTGCTATTCTCCAATTGCTTTAAGTGCTTCCTCAACGGCTAATACGATATAATGACATATTATTTGTGAAGATTCACGAATTCCGATGGACGAGTAAGGTGCGCGGGGTTACTGACCTGAGATTTCAACTGCTACTCGAACTGGCGCTTAATCTGTGAAAGAAAACTATTATTAATTAAAGTATCACTTACACATACACAAGGAAACATTTATTTAAATATAGTAGTTTCGTCTGTAACTTTTATTTCCCGATGATTTCAAATAATAATATAGTAATTAATTAATTATAAAATAAAAAAGGAGCATTACAGTACACTCTCGTAACGACAAGCTTTTTAAAAAAAAAAAAAAAATTTCTGAAAGTGTTTATAAATATTATATAATGTGTATATATATGTGTTCATAACACCGGACATCCGAACCGAAAAGGTCTCTGTCGTTTTTAAATGAGCCGCTAACTCTTCGATATATCTCTAATGATTAGACGTAGAACAATAGTTTCAACGTGCAACTCTCATCCCTGAGGTCGTAGGTTCGATCACCAGCTGTTCACCAATAGACTTTCTATGTGCGCATTTAACACTCGCTCGTACGGTGAAGGAAAACATCGTGAGGAAACCGGCTTGCCTTAGATCCAAAAAGTCCAGGCAAAGATGGCTGATTTGTCTAGTTAAAAAAATATCACGTAACACATACAGAAATCGGATCTAAAAGGTTATAGCGCTATTAGTATTAAACGTAGCTAATATGGGATCTAAAACACAAATAAGGTGTAGTGAGTTATTCATAACAAGAAAGATTCATAGTATCCATTTAAATGATACAAATTCGAAGAGCAATATCTAAAGGTTAACTGTTGAACGGGCCGGTTCATGTTTATGACATTACAATGATTGTTATGAAAGATAAACACGATTCGCTATTATGTAACCTGTTGAAATGTAACAGATATTTGCTGGAATGCGATAATGTTTGGAATTTGCTATATTGTTATTTACGTGAGTATAATGTAATCAGAATTGAATAAAATTGATTTAAGACTTCATTTTATTTTATTTCGCATCGATTTTTGTGTAATATATCAGCCAAAGTTCAACCTCACCTTTATTTAAGAAACGCAATCTATATACACTACAGTTATTAATTCAATTTTGCATAATCTCGGACTTGGAATATGTATCTTTAATTAAACTTGTCAAAAATTTAATTAAGAATGTCTCAACAGTCTTGAATTGCTAAAACATTTTGGCGCGTTTATTTGTAAAACGATAGTGATAATACATATTAGCATTTAACTGTATTAAAACAGTTTCCGTGTATTTTTAATTCTAAAGTTAGAGCAACGAACCTATGCCTATGCAGCCGGAAAGCTTAATAAGTTTAAGCTTTATAAGTAACAGTTTGAATCGTAACGTTATTCGTTATAAAACAACCGTAATACAATTCATATCGTATAACTTTTGCAGCTGCTCTGGAAGTTATTTTTTGCGTAAAAAAACCTATTTGCTTAATTATGCAATAAATACGCGGTAAACTAAAATAAACATTGTATGATTAATTAGAATAACTGCTTTTAGTTATTTTGATAGTGAATTTGTGATCTTAACAAGTCGTTTTTAAGACTTCGTGTACATAAAACGCTCAGGAAAGTTAATCAAACGAATATTACTACAACTGCTAGGTATGAATGAATAAATAGAAGGTAATAATATAATATGTTTTATCAATCCATTAATCAAAAATCATTTATTCATATAGGTAACACAATGTACACTTATGTACGTCAGAAATATATATATTAAATTAATAATTTAACATTTCCTGCCAGTTCTCAAATCAAGGGTGTAGAACGGAAGAGAAGAACTGTCAATAATGTCTGTTAAAAACATTGGCATTGATACACTTATAAATTTTAACAAAGGCTTTAAACATTTTTACAAACATCTTCGAATGTTTTCCTGCTAAATTAAAAAATAACAAAAAGTGTCAGACACGCACGACGGGATATTTGATATTCGCAATCCTTACGGATAACTGCATCTTGTACTCATACATCAATGTTACGAATTAGCAAAATACCGATGAACAGGAAATGAATAAAGAAGCCATTACCAGGCTTCCTCAACGACCTTAGAGATAAACTGCGTTGCTTTAGTAGTTTTATCTTGGTTGTAAATTCGTACTAGATAACGGCGGAATCCGAACACGCGCTCACACATGATTCGTGCGTTTAATCTCGTTAATCTGATGTAATTTCAATGTACTATCTTATTGGCGTTTAATGTACGAGAGTGTAAGGTGTTCGTGTGCACAAGGAAGGCGTATTTGTTTTTCGAAGCTTTCAAAGAAACAATATAGGGTCGATAACCTACGAACACAAATATTGACTCATCTATACGCTATGTACATAAGTTTCTTCCTTGTCGTTTTTAACGTTTTTGCTTAATTTCTCCCGTCTTATATTTGACCTAAATGTTTTTTGGTATTTTGAAAGGTTAAATTATGTTTTTTGGTTAAGCGAAAGTTAAAAGTTTTATTTATTTCTGACTCTATTATTTTGAAAACATTTTAATTATCTATCAAAATAACAAAGTTTTAAAAATGAGAATCGAAATAAAGTTTATTTCGCTATAGTTTTTTCTTCAGTTATTCCTCTCCAGCTATTTATTAATAGAAATTTGATGTTTCACACAGATAAAACACTAGCTCCTAACTTACTTCGCACCTGTAATCCGTTATTGGTGTTCAGTATCTATCGACACCTTAGAAATACTGTCTCTCCCACGCGGCTTAACGTTATCAGAGAGGGGATCAACGTCGTACATCCAAGTCTTGACTGTGACTAAAACTTGGCAATAACTTAGTGTCTTTGCATTTACAGATTTGCGCGCTATGAAAATCAAATATTTTCATGCGCGGTTTAACAATAGTGTAATAAACCATGTTACATTTCCACCTCTGCTTGAAACTGGGCTGTCTGTCTCCAATAATTGCAGATAAAAAGATTGTTTTGCACAGATAAAAAGATGTAGATTATATAAACATCAACCTGATTAAATATCTGAAAGTTTAAAATACTTTAAACTGGTAACATACTACAACAATTTGAGAAAGATTCCCCTGAACCGACTGAAATTGAGTTCTTGCAGGTACTACTAGAGTCTACTTAAGGCTAGCCAAAGACAAAAAGAGTAGATAAAATTGTGCGGCGACACTAACACAATTTTTCGGAATAAAAAGCACGACTGAATAATGTCTCGGAAGATTACCATGGATTTAAAATTGTATGGATTGGGTAATGTTCATCGGTAAATTCTCAAATTATAGTACGGTTTTATAAGGAATAACCTACAACGTATAATGTGTCATCAAGTACGTGGGTGAATTGGACGAAGGCTATTTATTCTAAATTCAAAGGTGAACGAACGCAATAAAAACTGTTTATTCAGAAACTCATTTGTTTAGTATTTGGTTGTAATTCGATTAATTTTTTTCAGTCGGGCGTCGACCTACGCTCGGCATTACACAATTTTTGATCTATTGCCATGTACGTGATTCCATTCATATTTTACGAGCGAGAGAATCGAATAATTAAAGACATCCGCGTAAAGAAATTACCATCAATAACTTTTGAATAACTCGTTCGTAGTGTTTTATTGGTTTTTGTTATGGGCTTTAAGTATTTGAAAGGAAAAAGTAATAAGAATAACAAGTACAGCTAGATTTCATTACCGTAAAGCGTGAAATCCGATTCAGGATACCTACTATAGCAAATTAACTACGGAGCTGCGAAACGGCCGAAAAAGTAGAAAATCTATCGTGCTGATTTTATGCTATGGTTTTTGTTAGGAGAATAATGAAGCTAATATACAAAATATTTAATGTCTAAAGATCTAAAATTATTATTTTAAAAGTTATGAATGGTGAAATTTTTGAAGTTATACTTCTTTAGGCGCGTTATGAAAAATTGATAAGAGTGGAATTTTACGATGTGCGCGCACCGTGACACAAAATTAACAGAATGAAGTTGCCCACGGAAGATGCTACGGCATTGGACATAATTTAAAAACAACATTCGAATAATAATATAATTTATGTTAAACTTAATGTAAGAGAATAATAATAAATATTTATTTATTTAATTTTTCAAATGTAAACTGAACTTTATTGACTATAATGACTCCTTTTCCAGTCCTTGATTATTTATTTGTAATTAATTATTTGCATGCAATCAAAGACTATTTTTAATAATGCCAAAGAAGTATAACTTCTTACGCGCGTACATAAGTACACGCACCCTTTTTTTTAAAATAAGTAAGTATGTAAACCGCTTCGCTTTGAATTGGAAATAAAACAAAGGCACGCGTTATACCAAAATGTCGAAATGTGGGTAGCAACGTAGGGCCATATACACTAACATAACATTAGGTACTTTAGTAACAGGTAACTTCATGATATCTGTAAAACAATCTCACTATGTAAATTTAAAATCTCAAGCAAAAATAGTCGTTCACCCACACTTGACTGTCTCTACGCCACAATTTCCTGTTGCAACCGCACTCCGAAAACCGCAGTGAAAAACAAATTGACCGACTGATATGAAAGCAGACATTTCCTCAGACACCCACTTTGTGGATGACTGGACACAATTCCTTGTCTGCTCTCAAGTATTACAAGAAATCGCAAAGGCAACATCTGTGTCACCTAACATTGGTGACATTCGGCGTGGCGGTTGCTAAGAGAAATTCCTTTATACTCTGTAATGAAAACCGTTTCGGCCATTGTTCAAAATCCTTGTTTGACAGCCAGTATAATTTTGTTTATATGTGGAAGTCCGTAAAGCGTCTTTGTGTTCGTCATAAATATTTATGAGAAAATACCTATTTGGCGTATACACGGCTCTTGGGTGGATACGCATTCTATTGTTACTCTAATTGGATATCTTAGGTGCTTATTTGTTCCAGTCTGAGAAGAATAAAAACGCTTTAATTAATGTCCATCATTTTCAGCGGTGAACCATAAACTCCTTATGGAGTAATCTGATCAAAGTTATATAACGATATAATGTTGGATAGTAATCCTACTTTCTCTTAACTAGTTTCTTGAGGCCACTATAAGAAAGTAAAACCCCGCTATGTTGGCGCTCGATGACTTGCCCCGTGTCCTGTTGACACACAAATTGCTGTGATAAATTATTCTGGAATATCAACCTGCTGCCTTTGTTTCTATCTTCAATTTTATTGTCACATGTTGAATTATGTGCACATTGCAAACGTGCAATTTAATAAGTTGCATACCATAACTTTCAGTGAAAGGTACCCAAGTGCAATTGAACAAGGGACATATCTGTTGGATAAGCACGTTCGAAATGCAATTTCATGTTGTCCTAATGGGGTCTGCAAAGATCAAATGGCCTTTAAGGTAGTAGAATTTACTGCGGAAAAACAGATAGCATTTGCTCGATGAGAACGACGACATAGCGACCCCAATACTAAGTTTCGCCGGATCTGGAACGCGGGAATGGTAAGTATGGCTGTAGCAGCTTGTTATCACGCTGCTCGGGTCTGCCCTCTGCTCTTGTACTATTTCCATCTTACCAATGACCTTACACGATGTCTGCACAGAATTATGTAACAGTGGTCGTAAAAATCGTAATATGTAGTCGGTTCCGACAAATATATAGTGCGAATTCAGCGGTAAATTCTGTACCTAATACTTCCTGAGCAATAGAATCAAGTAACGTGCTGTTTGCCGGTATGTTACAACGTTGACACACTTTCTGGGATTCTTGCGAAGGGTCTTCCGCGACTGTCACGTTTCCCATGTTAAGAATGGTTTATTGAAGTCATGATGTGACCTTAACATTGTATTTTACGATTGTCTCGTCACCAGTCCGAGCACTGACATTTCAATAGGGAAGGTGAGCATGGGTCGCGGCGTGAGACAAGGCACGATACATACACATGTACATACATTTGGTCGCAATGTTAGAAAAGATTCTGTGACGCTTCCGGAGATAGATGATCATGTCATGGCATACCAGCAATAAATCCAAATTTTGTACCCAATGCTGTCACAGTTTAAATATGTAAAGATTTCTTCAATTGAATCCGGAAGCGAATCGGCATCCAATGTTGACTTAAATTTGCATCTAGTATTCTTAAGTCGTTATGTCGATTGTAGGTGCTCACGATTTAACGCTGGTATTAATGCATTATTCAAGGGTTTTCATTAGGCTGTCGATATCGGCGCGCAGAATCGCGCTCTCGTTAAAATGTACGGATGGCATGACGACAGATCGTATTTGGCTAGTGCAGGCACGCGAATAACAAATCACTGTACTTCAAACCTATAACCTATTTGTAGCGGTTATCTTTATCGCTGCACTGAAGTCTACGTTATAAATAACATTTTTATTTATTGCCTTTTTCCCGAAGGGGTAGGTAGATCCCACGGATCTCCACATCGGTCCTGACATACTCGCTTCATCCACTTTCATGATATTCACCATGCATTTACGTGGGTACATTTAACTGGTCTCTTCTCTAGTACCTGAAGATGTACGGCAACTCCTATCCAAACCGATTTCCCCGACGGTTGTTTCGTATTTTTTTTCTTTTTTATGTTACAGGAAGCAAACGGGCAGGAGGCTCATCTGATGTAATACCGGCGCCCATGGCCACCCACACTGCCAGAAGGCTCGCTAGCGCGCTGCCGGCCTTTTAAGAATTGGTTCGCTCTTTTCTTGGAGGCATATATTTAAAAAAAAATTATTCCGGCTTTATAAAGAATATAACTTCTATCTATAGATGGAAAATTTAACACAAAAATATATGTTTAAACCAACAAACTCCATAGCTTTGAAAATTAAGTAAACAATATAAGCATAAAATATCATCGTAGAGTTCATAACTGTAATACCAGTAATGAGTTATGAACATTTCCATAGCTCTTTACATATAATCTAACATTCAAATGTTTTCTTGTTATGGAGCCTAGTTAATTAACAAAACAGGAGGTCTTATTAAATCTCAGCTTGCCGTGTAACCAGTTTAAACTTGTGACCAAGAATTGTTTACTAACTTCACATATGAGGTACACGCGGATATGGTTTACTTTCCTCATTACCAGCATACAGCTTGCATTAGCCTAATTCCGAGTCTCTGATACGGGTATATCAAACAATTATTGTATATTTAGAATACAATGAACAGCGACATGCTTTGTTAGTACTTAATGTGTAAGTCAAATAATTTTTGCGATCTATAGCGAAAAAGACAAAACGAATTCCAATTCTAATAATAGCTTTGAACACTGATATGGCTACTGAGCTATTCAAACACAAAACCATTAAGCTTTATTGGGTTCTATTCAATTAAATGACACATTCTATTCAGCGATACAGATTTGATTTAGCCATTTAGCTCAAGGGCTAAGTCTTATAGGGCTTAGACACGCATACCGTTATCTTGATGGACGCCGACGTCTTGGACAGCTGATGTTTATATCAACGCCTCAAAGTCAATGATTCAATTTACTTAATGGGCCATTTCTATACATAAAATACAAATAAATATCTATTGTATACGGGAAATGTAAATATTGTCGGATCTTTATAGCTACGACGTAGACGATATATGTAACATGACTATTTATTCCGCGTAATAAAATCGTGTGAAATGTGTATTCAGTCGCTTACGGCACAGTTAGAATGTTAAACATTTATAACGATTTACCTTGGGGAAGATAAAGGCGAGTTATTGCTTATAGCATGTGTTAGTGTACTTAAGAGGAAATATTTAGAATATTGTATTGTCGCTCATTGTTCGACACTTTCTTACTTTCATTTAATTAATATTCGATTTCTAAATGCAGGAATTCTCGTCTCGTCTTCGACGCTCTTGTGAACAAAAGAGCATCGTTGACCGGGTTAACCTTGAATGGCAAATGTGCGTGGAGTTTCGCCGAGGAAAAATATGCCATTGATGCAAGCGGTGTGCGTGCGCCGGATAACGGTCACCGCGAGCCGAATAAGTGGTTTAACGTCGTACGTGGAATGATAATGTTCACAGACTTCACTTGTCACGCGACTCAACGACATTGCTATCTGACGCCATTCGTGGCCCCACTTTCTAACCCTAACATTAGTAAAAGTGCATGCAGAACTCGGGTCAAGATTACAATACATCCTGTGCCAAGTAACCGTTGTAAAAGTGTGCCTTAAATTATGCATCAGTGAAATATCCTCTGTAGCGAGCTTACGCTATTCGTGTCCGATAAAGTTGCATTTATCAATACTAGCTCACGAAACACTTCAATCCATTTTGTTTGCGGTACTTCCTCGGGAGCTCGATTCCATCCGAAAAGGATTGTTGCTCGAGGCACGCTCACGACTCGGTCTCTTCTCTTTATCGCCTCCGTCGAAAACGGTACTGATCTTAAAGGTATTTTAATAACTTCCACCGGCAGCGGTTTACTTAATGGGTGCACCATGCAAAACCTCGTATCCGTACAATACCGTTACATTGATATCAGACAAACAGTTTTGTGAAATAAAAGCGGTATTAATCGCGGGAAATCCGACGCTGCCGCGAGCGCCGAGTAGCGAGCAAATACAAAATGCATTTGCTCATGGTTAAAAGAACGACTATTTAAATAAACGCATTCAGGAAGTACTTTATTCAAGAACTTGTTCTACGATTCCATACTATCGTAGAGAAAAACTTGTACTTCGATATGAGGATAGTACTTCTGGGGATTAATCTCGCTATTGAAGCTAGTTCGGGCAATGTCATTGCACTTAATAGTCGTTCCCTTTCGCGATATGTCAGGTGCTTTCTCCGTTGTGACTGCGCAGTGACATGCACTCTTCCTTTCTAAATCGCTTTTACTTAATAAAAAAGTAATTAAAACAACATTGCTTTGTTAAAACTTCGACTCTCGACAATAACACTGCATAAATCGTAGTCTTTAAACTGAATTAGAAATCGAAACACTATGCTAAAAAGATTCAAACGAGGTTACCTTAGCAAACAATAGTGCTTTTTGCTAATTTTCAATTTAAAAGGCGCTTCATCATCTATATGCCAACTTTTATTTCATTTCGAAATAATCGAGTGGAACTTTTTTTCGTCCCGCGATCGTGTTGATCGACAGCTTCGCAAAAAGTGTAGTAGAAAACCTAATAGAGCCGTCGCGATGTAGAAATTTTTGCAGCATTCTGTGCTTTTTAGTTTCCCCAGCGTTGCCGCGCTACGTCCGGGAATCAGGACGAAGCAACCTGACATTACTGTAATAACAGAGCCAACACGACTATTATTATTCTCGTGCTTTCTTATGTTCTCCTTTTTTAATATTTGCTCCTTTTTGCAAACAGTTTGTCATTTATGGCGCATCTCGGAGCGGTCAATGACCTCTGTGGTTCTCAGGTCAAATACATCGGTAATGCAACTGTGTTTCTACGGATGATGTAATTGATAACAAGAAACGGAATATTTAATTAGTCTGTATGTAAAAATATGGAGATGAACCTTAATTCAGTGCGTAGGATTTTATTTATTCTTACAATTAACTATGCAAGGGGAGAGGAACGTATAAATGGCTTGGCGTATAATTGGAATTTTTCTTCTAAGCCATTAGGACTGACAATGTAGCAGTCAATGCCTTGTGCAAAATTGCTTCAGGCAACGTGTTGCATAATTAGCAAAAGGATAGTAGCGTCGACACGTCATGTTAGCTATTCCTACGCACGTGAGCGATATTTATTGTAATTACATCTATTGGATGCGCCATTATTGATGAGAAATGTACGCAGTGCGCGATCACGACGCCTGTTTTACTCTAGTATTGATTGATGCACTATGCATTAGGTTGATAGTGTAGATTCAAAAGAAAACATGATCACAGATATTTTTTTAAACATCTTGATAGTGTAGAAATAGATGTAATACTATCATTGTTAGGGTATCGAAGTCGTCCTTTAACATTGTGAGGAAAAACAATGGGAAAGCTTATCGGTTTAAATAATTGACAGGAGTGAAAATTATTTGCGCTTCCGTAACTTGTGTTGAACGGGAAAGCCAACTTTTCTTATAAATGTTTGTTCTGATTATTTATATGACAAAGCTAACCTGCTCAGACTCGTTGATTAAGATTTAATCGTTTCGTAAATATTTAAAGAAAATTATTCATATCGGTAGCTGAAAATTTTAGTTTTCTACTATCTTTAATGTAGTCAGTATTAAATATTTTAGGTAAAGGTATTAAATTTCGCACCGTCTAGATATAAGTTAGTCAATTTTAACATATATATTAAGAGACGACTCTAAGTATTGAATCAGAAATAAAGTCTTTGAAGATATAATTTTTAAATATGTACCTCATGTTCTGTATTGAAAATTAGGTTATAATAATATAATATATAATACGTTAGGATATATAGCATATGTCACTGTTTATGACCAGAGTTGAGGTGTAAGGCGTCAGGATAAGAACGCCCACCGACGCATGCGCATGATAAGATTAGTCCAACATAACGTGTGAATCGATTGACAGCAGCATTTGTGTTTGTTAAAATTTTAGAATCAAAGAAATGTTTTATTAATAAGTACAGTATCTCTTTTTCTTTCTTTATTATTATTTTTTGAAGATATCGTTCTTTTTAAAGCCAAAATAAATGTGGGATAATATTTTATGTGATACTTTTAGTAGAATATTAATTAATTATAAATATTAATGTTTATTCTCATGTCCCACTGGGGATTGCACGATCGCCCCTTTAAGTAATATTGTCTTTTATTCCAAGCTTTGAGTATAAATTGCCACAACAATTAAGTCTTATCAATTTAAGCTGTATTAAAAGATATCGGAACCTAGAGCAATCTCATTAAGGATACCAGCACTTGTTATAGACCACGCAGGTAATTGCACTTTGTTGCCACCGTTCACCGTCTTATATATAAACTGTCTAAACTTCATAATTACGCAAATAGCTGATGAGTACCGTAAGCACAATTAAAACGGGAGGATGAATAATTAATAAATCAAAATTATTCCTAATCATTCAAAAAGACGAGATTAAATAAACGCACTATCACTGCATAGTTTTTCATGGAATATCAAGTAATTATATAACTCTGCGTTCAGCTTTCCACTTCACTGGCATTCAAATTCCGATTTGTAATTGCTAATTCGCCGTTTAATTATCAACAACTATTATCTCATTTGATGTAATATTTTATAAAAAAACTCATTACATTTTATTACTGAAGCTAAAAAAATACTAAGTTCGTTTGTGATTTGTCCTTTTAGAAAACCACCCTATAATCTTGTTCGCGCGTACAAACCGCTCTAGACAATTATTCGTAGGTTATAATTCACTTTCTAGTTAGTTATACTGACGATGAATACCCTTATGGCGGGAACGAAATACCTGGGTGGTATTTGTGAACAAAAATTGCTGTTATATTTCGTGTATCTCGCCAGCGAAATCAGTTGAATATGAATAAACACTTCCTCTATCTCACGCGATACTGACGTTAATTGACGAAATGCGGTTAGTGCTGTATTTGTAAAGGTTTATTTATGCGCGCGCAAATCGCTAGTCAATTTGCATTGCATCTGTGTAAAACTCTAGGCACTCGTTACTGCGACACACGCTACTGTAGCCGATCGTCACGACCCAACGGAATGTTATCACTAACTGTTTTCGACAATGAACACAAACTTCATTAAGCCACTATGTCCTATAACGCCGAGACTATTAAATCCTTATTTCGTGATGCATCTACTTCTAACACCTTCGTATTCATTAATTAAAATCTGATATACGTTTTCCCAGTACTGAAGCTTTAATTGAATTTATACTTTAGAACAATTAAAAAAGATCGTTGTTCTTGGACCGGCACGCATTTCTCAGAAGCGTCAGGCTCAATAAACTTGTACTTGAACTACAAAAACTTATCGTTAGATGCGAGTGGGTACTCATTGTCTACACATTCACAGATCATTTGCAGCGACAGTTATTTAGAATGCAAAAGTAAAGAACATATCTTACAATAGTTATACCGAAGTTAGAGATAAGCATTGCGGTGTAAAATAGCGGCGCTCGCGACTAAATGACATTCCACATTCATAGCACGCCGAATAGACGTGAAGCATATTTGGGTCACATGCTAAGTAATAAAGTGTGAAATTTAAAGCTACGGAGTTTCAATGCGACGTATCTACATGGCACGGTTAGTTGCTAAATAATTTATTGGCCGTTTCATCCTGTGTTTATAAGTAAGGGCCTCGGGGTGGATGACACAGGATAAATGAGCCTTGAATGCACAAATTCGATAGAGGTCAGTGTACACATAACTTAAGAATTTGTTGAATCTTTTATTTTTATTTTCAAATATGCCCTAAAATATCGCAGTGGGAATTAAAAGCAAGATGATGATGTATATGCAAATCGCAATGTCGACACTCTTCCGTCTATTTACGTGTGAGAAAACATTGATAGTGTAACATCATTATTAAATGCGTAATTTTATGTAAATGAAAGCGATTTTCTTTACACATACTTTTCATACATTTGTTCCTACCATAACATTAATGATTCAATTGCCTATTGAATTAAATGGATTTAGCTAATTAAGTTTCTCGCACATTTATCTGTTAGACTGTTCAGAGGTTATAGGTGCTTATTAAGCGTTTAATGAACCATTATGTGTCAATGAAAGGAAAATATTGTGCGATTTTCGCAAAATTCAACAGCATATTAGTCTTTTGAATGATTTAGAATGTTATTCATGTGTTTATTCAACTTTGCTGAGAAAAATGAGACATAAGCAGGTTAACAAAATTTTTTATGATTATTTTGAGCACGCATTTAAAAAAATAATAGCCCTACAACCTTTCAGCTTTGGGCCTCAGATTTCGGTATCTTTTTCGTGATCATTTGGTTTTTCTCAAAAGGATTTTTCGTCGGATATTGTCTAAGGCATGCCCGTTTCCTAACGATGTGTTCCTTCGCCGTACGAGCTAGTGTTAAATGCACACAGACAGTCTATTGGTGCACAGCCGGGGTTCGAACCTACGACCTGAGAGAGTTGCTGAATCGACTGTATAAAACAATTGTAGTCCAGCACTGTATACTAAACGAGTATGGACTTGACAGCGAAAGGTCCACATATATTAATTCCACTGGGTTTTTGCCGAGAACTTGATCGCGATCAATGGCTCGCATTGTGACGCCTATAGCGCAGGTTGCATAACGTGGGAGCGAATCCGAGGTAAGCCGTTATGCGATGCACGCTACCGGTACCGTTCCATTAGTGATTTTATTACGATCCGTATATCGCTTGTAATCAATTTGAGTGCAATCTAGGTGGCTCTTAGAGAATAAGTAGGTGCTTATGAGCGAAACTTCTACTTAGCGGTGGCTTTTAATTTTTGAATGATTTTATTAGGGAGATCTTACAATGTAAGATGCGATAAATTGATGTGTAAGACTGTTTTTATTTATTAATTAAACTAGAATTTAATTGTTTATTTATTGTTTGTCAAGATTAGGCAGTCTCACGATTGCTGAAAAGCACTTTAACGTCAAATTATGAACATAAGACGCTTCTTTAATAAATCAGGATGCAAACGGAAGCTTACAGATTTTAAATGATACTGCCACCCATGGCCACGCACATTGCCCAAAGGTTCGCAAGTACGTTGCCGGATTATTAACAGTTTCTACGCTCTTTTATTGAAGGACTTTAAGTCGAAATGGGTCGGAGATACTTCAGTGACCAGCAAATTATAAGTTGCTAAAAAGGCGTGATAGTGTTATTTAAAAATATACAAAATAATTTTAAAATTAAACAACACTTGCAAATTTGTCTTCTCATCTACAGAATGACAAGTCATTAATAAAGAAAGCGTAAACAAATGTTATACGATATAAGATATTTGCAAAAGTATGGTAACCATGTCAGTGAGTCACAGACACCCACACGAAGCTGTTAACATTTTTCTAAAATCACCTCACGTGCCTTTATTTGGTGTCATGACTAACAAACTTAATTTTTCGCCAACTTTGCAAAAATGTGGAACAATTAACGGGTCTATGCTAGCTTTGGGAGATGATACCTCGTTTCTCTATGTTTTTATGCAGATTTTGTCATGTCGTGTCACGAAAATTATGTCGTATGAGAAAACGTTTGTCTCGATTTTGAAATCTCACCTTTTTTTTAGATTCCAGATTCCGCTTTCGATATTAAAGTCGACCTTAGAACTACGTCTGTTTTCACGCAATAGAAGTCAGGTAGTTATTATTTTCATAAGTTATTGTTTTTTTTTTAAAGCAAAACAATTTCCTATTCTCAAATTTCCATATTTTTTTCGTTTACCTTTTTAAAATAAATATTTCGGTAAAATTTTAATATCTTCGATGCATTCATTCTCACAGTTTCCCGTTCCAATATATCAATAATACATGTACAATAAAACGTTATTAAAGATCTAACGGGCTCGCTCTTGGAACCGCCTTTAACTATTTTATATCAAAAGAAAACTTTCGTGTAATTCATTTAAACGGTGACACAAACATACATGATTTATACTTTGTTTATTCCTTGCGTCCATTGTGAGCGCACCTGCTATGTGCTCGAAGTAATGCTGCAATGCCGACGGAATCGAAATACTTGGGAACCGGTGGGATTAAAATACTTTGTAAGAATTAATATCACAATTTTGTTTGGAATTAATATAAGGACTTTTCGGTAAACTATAAGGATTTTTATGCCTTGTTAATACTATATTTAAACCGTTTTTACAATGCTGAGTTATAAATGAACAGCTTAATAACTTAAAATTTTAGCTCTGTCTTGTCCCCATACGCAAACTTATTAATTTTTTTTAGAAATTGACCAAACTAACACTATTTTATAACTACAATAACGAAAAACCAATTTATACGTATACAAATCAAACGTATAATTTATAAGCTTTAAATAACAAAATACCCTGACCCGCCTCAACAAGTTAAAGTACAGTTTTTATCGAACTTTCTAATGAAATTCGATGAATAAGCACTATTCTTTTATACCAAATCGACCGAGGCGCCGAAGGTTTTCAATAGATACCTTCTAATTTCTAAAATTGTCTAGACGTAATACGTAAAGGTCGTTCGCCTTGCCGTAATTAAAATCCTTGATGGAAAGTGCACCTGATGGAATCCGTTGTGACCTCGCCCACGACCGCAGTGCCCTTTGCTTTATAAATAGGCAAGTTATACGATCTACTGACAGCGTCCAATAACCAATTTATTAATCAGAATATAATTTGTATTTTATAGGTGCAGTAAATTGTAACTAGCTGACGATTAAAATAAATCAGTGGCGCTACAAAATTTTGAGGTCTAGGCCTCATATTTCTGTATATGTTACATGATCATTTGTTTATTTGATAGGCAAGAAAGTGAGCCTCCTGTGCCTGACGCACGCCGTCGACTTTTTGAGTCTAAGACAAGCAAGCGAATGTTAAATGCGCACATTGAAAGAAAGTCCATTGGTGCACAGCCGGTGATCGAACCTACTATCTCAGGGATTAGAGTCGCACGCTGAAGCCACTAGGCTAACACTGCTGCAAGCTGATTAAAGATACTTTAATTCCTATTTGTCGTTTTCACCGTGTTAGGTAGTGTAACTTAAAAATATTTTATACGAATTAAATTCCCAAGCAATAAAATCATCAATAATTAATCATGTTTGCAAAAAATATTCATAAAATTATTTAAATTATAGTGTTAGCCCATATCAATATAACAGTAACTTGCTAATAACAAGAACCGATGAATTTTAATGCGACGTCAATCAACGCGGTGCCTCGGTCCGGTTTTAAAAATGTTGAGGCTACTTCCTCTTGATTATAAATATTTAAAAGGAACTCCTTATTAAGTTCCGTAAGCCGTTTATGTGCGCGTATGTTAGACATTTTCTAATTTAAATGTATTCAAAACTTAGCTATATATTCCCGTGTAGATCATATATCTAAATTTATTTTTCTGGGTATTAGTTATTCCTGATTGGAACTCTACTAAAATTGGAAAAACCATAAAGAGTTCAGCATGCGAATTCTATGAAGGCTGTAAGAAACGACTTGTTCGAATTTCCCCATTATCGGGAAATCGGAACGCAGTCTCGCCTTGTACTCGATAATACAAGAGTAGCGTGTCACCATCGCGCGCGATCACGAACAAGCGATTCTCACCTGACCTCTTAATTATTATCTGTGCATCGCCAAGGAGGTCAGATGAGTCCATAGAAAAGCCCTACTGGCCATTTATCGTTAAGCCGTAAAATTTCATATTGTTTTTGCGTGTCAATGAGAAACCAATAATTGTCCGGTTCTTAATAACTGCGTTTCGAATTATCTAAACTCAGTGTTTATGTTACTTTCACACAGTTTCTACAACTATTAAAATAAATTTCTAAACTGTTGAATAAAAGTATGTTTCTTACGCTTTCGCTAACCAGCTGAATTTTATTTTAATTTAATTGTTATACATGGAACATGTTATAAATGTAATGTAAGCCCATCGTTTTATATTATAGCTATTACAATATGTACTGTTCTTTGTGAATGAAAAGATAGGTATTTTATAAATTGCGCTCTACAAGTAATAGTCGATATCTTCCGCACGAAATCGCTATTAATAACATATCGTAGATTACAGAGAAATACGATGAATGTCTAGAGATAGACTACATTACGTTCGTATGTCTCAATTTACAACGTTCAAAGCGATCTTGCGCTAATGGTGACCCGGGTCGTGTATCGGCTCGTTTGTACACTATACAACGTTTACAACCTTATGCTTATAGAGCCTTAACTACCTGTTACGACCAAGTTAACCCAGTGAGATTATCAAAACAATGTTAATGTTCGGAAATCGATTTGTTATAGATAATCTACCAATGTTGGAGATATTAGAAATGTTTTTAGTGTATCGTTTCTATTTTCTATTAAATTTAGAATATAAGAATTTTGAACAAGGCTTCAAAATATCTCCAAACATGAAATATATTTTTTTATAAATATTTCCTAGTAAAAATTGAATTATTGATTTAATTTGAAACACGCATTATCTCATGCTGAGTTTTGCAATTTTTTTTTAATAGAGATAAAAATGTTTTTTAAGAATAAAGATATTTTAAGACTTATTACTTTAAACCGGAGATATATTCACATACATTAGTAATTTGGTGGTGTAAAATCTATTTTTGCTCATAATAAACTCGGACGATATTTTTAGAGTTGCGACAGAAATAAAGATTATTATTTTATAGGCATGTGAATAATGCGTTTAATCGTAAACGTTTTATGACTCTCGGTATGTCTGATCTAGGTAATAACACTTTTTAATGTTTAAATTTCGCCTCATAAATATACAACAGTATTTTGTGGATCGCGTTGATGTCTTTTATTTGGGATTTTTGTATGAACGATGTTACGAATGCGTGTTTATGCATTGTTTGAAATATTTAATTGCTTGGCTAAATTTATCTCTTTTAATCTGTTTTATCTGAATTATATATATCATCATTACAATACATATTAAATTTATTTCTGTTTTTGTAAATTTTTTTTTTCAACCTAATCCAATTTGAGGTTTAAAAAAACGTAAAAATCTTTTTCGAAGATGTTTGTTTCGTTTATAGTTATAAATCTTGACAATTTATTTTCTTATTCTTCGGTCAAATAAATCTATATAAAGGCGTGCAAGTAATACATAAAAGCTTTATGGCCCTTGGAATGGGCGATCTAGATAATAACGCCGTATAATTTTATTGTTTTTATTTTCTTAATACTTATTATTACGTGCAGTATCGTCGAGCACGTTGAAGTCTTTTATTTGAAACAACCGCGTGTGCCGAGACTTTTTTAAACCTATTTTTATCGTTTAATTACTAAAGAAATATATCAAGATGAGTTAAGAAACGTTTATTTTTTATATTTCCGCTGTAATTAATCTTTTCAAAAGGTTTTTACGCGGAAATATCGTTGTAAACCTTAAAAAATAGGTTTTATCAAAATTAATTGTATCAGTGGTGAGCGAAGCGCATCAAAATATAGAGCATCGTTTGTATTGCGCAAGCGCATCGAAGCTTATCGTTCATACTGAAGACAAGTGCTCGGATTGCAAAAACCTATGGGCAGTCTAACGGGACAAAATAACATCTCGTCATAATTGAGCGATTTATTAAATGTTTAAAGAAATTTATAGAATTATTCTTCCTGGTTTTAATTCAACGAAAATTTTTTTTTTAATATTCTGTTTTAATATATTCTATCGTATATTATATATTTCGTTTGTAAATCGGCATTTATAATATTGATGCACCTGCGTGATAAATTATCATTATTTATACAATTGTTCGTCTGCTTGCTCACGGCATATTTTAAGTTCGTGACTCCTAAATATGAATTTGGGACTGGTTACACATCGACAAATCTTTAATGGGTCAGTTACCCTTTGGGGACTTTTTTACGCTTTTTTTCAGAACGTGTACTTTAATTAAAACGACATACAAACACGAGATAAGCTTAATTATCTCATACCAAAGCAGAAATTGTGGCGTCCTTACGCAGCCACTGGAACCAACATAAAATATTTATAGACCAGTTATTGAACAGGATATACCGGCCAACCACAGGATCAAACATTTTTAATTTATATTTATTTTTACGAATTGTCTAATTTTTTACGCTACGTGCGTATTTTGTGAATTTTTAAATCTTAACTAAAACCTACCTTGAACTAGGCTCGTTTTAATAAATTGACTGCTGGTCTTCACGTTCAAGTTCAAACAAATTCAACACCCAGTTCATGAACTTTTCACTGTTCGTTTATCACAGCCGGGCGCACAGTCCTCGGGGATGACGCGGTATTGGTCGCGAGTCGTGTCGCGGCCACTCTCCACGAGACACTGAACTTGCTGGAGTGCGCCCCAACGGTTATAACATAACACGTCTGACGTAACCTTAACCTTGCAAGAAGAAGAGGAACGAGCCGCCGAAGGACGGAGAGAGAGCGCGATAACCAGAAAGAAAGGGAGAGATAGTTACGCTCCAATCCGACAATCTTTGGCAATGTTAATTCGAAGTCGCTACAATTTTTACAGATAAATTAATTGCAGCCGTTAGTAAATTGATTATTTCTTTTGTGTATCGATTTACTTGAACTTTCATGAACTATTTGAAATGAGAAATAGAAAATGCATGCGGTTCAAGTAGGTCGCGCCGATACAACCTATCGGCATATTAACTCTAAAGAATCGCTTATGCAGACGACCCCTGCTTTCTATGGGTCACAAGGACACGGTTGATTATTCACCAGTTTATCTCGAAACCTCACAAGCTAAATACATGTCGCTGATATTGCTTTCACTTACTCTTTTCAAGCATTTAGCTTTATTTCACAGCATTTTATTTTCGTTATACGTGACTATAATTTGGGTTAATCTTGCGATATATTATTGTTTTTAACTTTGTATATTTTTTTATACTCAAAAAATCGATATTTGTGTTTAAATTCGTTCTCTCTCAAAAACTCGTGTCGAACAATGGACTAAATTACAGGTGCAACGCTAATTAAATTAATTCAATTGTTTTATGACTGTAGTATGTAAAAAGCTAAAGATTAATTCTACTTAAATTTGAGCGCATATCCTGGCAACATTGTAAAATTTAAAAAAAGAATCATCTATAACTCACGATAATACAAATGGCGGTAATGACGGTCCGATAAGAATTTGCGTCATATTTTCTCACGAAATAATTGCTTACATCGCGCCAGTGTACATTACAGCTATAGATTAGAGTGTAAACTATTGTTTGAGATATTGAAAGAGGCGATGATATAGTGAACTTGAGATATAGCTATTAGAACTACTAGTTTTACGAGCTTCGAGCTTGTTGGTAATGTACGAATATCTTATATTTTATCGACTGTAGTATAAAGCTTTTAAGTGACAAATTGTTTGTTGTGATTTTTGTTTTTTCTGATTGTAGTTTGTTTTGACTTTCTTAGCGAGGAGTTTTATATGATTGCGTAATACGTTTTTAATAGTTTTAGAATGGTTTCAATCCTTAATCAGCTAGCTCGCTATTGCGTTGTCGGCCTTCAAGGCGTCAAGATGCTGTTTACAATTTACAACGTCAATGAACTATCGTAAAGTTTACAGCCTTTAATTGAATTTCACTTATTAATCCCAGTAAAGCTTTTGACCGCGTTTACGCTTGCTAATTCAAACTTATTTTGGGTTTCATTTATTTGATATACAATCGTTAAAATTTCGTATGTTATTTTTTTAAGTTATGTTACTGAAACTTGAAATATGTCCTGTAAATAGTTATATGATTATGATATGACTAAAATTTAATTATATATATATTAAACTAACCGAAACCGCGTTATTGGTATTCTAGCGGCACACCCCGGCTTCTCACAGATGTTTAAGATGAATTTTAACACACACACACTCAAACAAGCTCCTATTTGCGTCACGTTAATAAAGAAAGTCCAATTTTTATTATTTTTTTGATTGTGACAAAACTATATATATATATATTTATTTGTTTGATATAATATAATATTATGTCGACACTTTATATAGATAATGATGTATTCTGCAAAGTTGTAGCACATTATTTTGTTCTATTTACACCTCGGTTTACATTAGTAAGGATACCTATTTTTTTAAATGTAATATATAGCCGCCAAGGAGAGGGAAGCTTTCAAATGGTGGAAGAATTTTTAAAATGGGTCCAGTAGTTTTGTAGCAAACAAATGACTATGGAACCATTCCTTTTTATAATATTAGAATACATTTGTTTTGATTTACGTACGTCGCTGAAGCTTCAGTGTCAATTACTATCTTTCGGAATTCGTGAGCTCTTAGTATGGTCTCAGCACGGAACTGCGAGCGTACTCTAACATCAAAAGTGATATTACTCAATTTTCGTACAACGTAATTCCGCATAGCTGTTGAAAAAACACTATGAAAGTTGTATCGATTATTGTAATGCAAATAACGCATTTAGATGCCTTAGTCGTCCTTTATTCGAAAATCTTTTCCCTATAAATAACCAATACCAACCAATTATCCACCATTAAATTCCCTTTTGAACTTGCGTGGTAAGCTTATATCCCTTACTCGCTACGTACTCCCTAAGTTCAAATCGTCTGCACTGCTAACCTTTATTGAGTCCGTTAGTATTTCTATCAGCCCGCTCCATCAATCCAACCCGCATTTCCATACGTAATATTCTATTCGATTTGTACATTGAATTCTATTTAAGATTTACTAGACATTTGACTAGCTTGTTTTGAAAGTACTGCAAATATTTCAATACTATCATAGGTCTAAAGGAAAGTTAAACATGACGTTACAATGAAATATTTTAGCATATCTGATTGGAGATTTGTGTTGGAATTTTGTTTAATGATTATATGGTGCGTATATGGTATTCTCAAAATGATTTTTGTATACAAAGGTACAAATATGATAAGTGTTTTATTAAAAGTCCGACTAAATTGACTTGGAAGGTCACTTAAACTGCTATCGGCTTCTTAAAGATCTACGATAAACTATCCAAAGTACAGACTTATTACTGTATTTATAATATTTCGCCGGGAATCGAACCTTGACATATTTGCCCTGCATATTACACGATTTTACTTGGACATACGCAAAACGTGTTTGCACTCGATCCTTGAAAGAGTTCTATAAAAAAACGGAAGCGGTGAAGCACTTGTAATTCAACCTTCACGTAAACGTCTAAATGCTAAACCTATTACAGGATGAGAAATTTCTAATGGCGTTCAAAGCTGATTGGAGGCCTATCAGCACGATCAAGGATCAGAAATATCTCGAATTAGAGCAGTAATTTGATACGAGTGCTTTGGTATTTGCGATTGCATCGTAACGAAATGTATTAGTGCGTTTACGTCTAATTTCCTTGTCGCAGTTAAAGTTATAATGTAAAGACTGTTAAGAATATATATAGAATATTTTAGTTGATCAAGATGTAAAACAAAAGACGTTCGATTGTAATTGATAAAAGCGTTTTAGTTCAATCACACATATTTCCAGATTGACTTTCCGTATGACCAATTGTTTGACCAGTTTCGATGTACGTTCTCATTTGGGCTCACAAGGGCGACCTTGTCGCTAACAATTTGTCTAGGTGATTATATTATATGTGCAAAAATATGATAGTGATAGAAATTTACTATATTTTATATATTCTATATTATTTTAATATATTTTACCGGGGACAAAGTAATATAAGTTATTCCGTTATAGTACTTGTTGTCATGTCGATTTCTTTTTTCCTCACAACGTTTACACTCTCTTATATTTGTACAGCGTAAAGACTGTTTTAAAACTAACAATTTCTTAAACCACACTCATTCTAAAAAGTCATCGCCTTATGCATTAAATTACGCAACATTCTGATACTAATAATATCTGATATTCCCAACCATCAATATATCTGTGCTCATTTGTTACATCTACTTCCTTGATTTTCTATTCACACGCTCCAGGCCCTATTCCAATCAACTGTACGATTTTTAATGTTCTACGGAAGCATAAAACCTCTGTAGTGTGTGTTTGTTTCCTGTAAAATGGCCTTCCTTATTATGTTTTAAATTAGATGTCTTTGTACAAAAATTATCTTTGATCCCTGATACCTGTTCTAATATAATTATTCATAATTTCTTATTAGTTAATATTATAATGGATCCGTTTTCTTGATCAATTTTCTTTATAGGTAAGTGTGCTTAACAGGCTCTTGGATCTCTTCATAGACATGCTGGTTTCATCACGATGTTGTCACAATATGACACAGTGCACAGCAGGGCTTGAACTCACGACCTCAGCCTTGAGTTGAGCCCCATTAGGCTATACTGTAATAATCTAAAGAACGATGGAACTTACCAACAAAATTTTATGCCCGATTAGTTCCAGACTGATCTGAGGAAGCACAGGCACCTTTTTTAGCTTCCGTTTGGATTTATGGTGATTTTATTTAAAGTTTTACTAAATGACTAAGCACTTCTTATTTTTAATATTGCAAATCTGAGTTAAACGGTTTTACCTACCTACCGGTTCGAATTAAAAAATTGACCAAGGATATAGTAGATTTTTCGACTATTAAACTTATCCCGGTAATTGACCCCATTTGAAAGTTCATAAAAACGAATCGCGGCAGAAGCAAACGTTTGAAATTTAAGAAACATGAACTCATCAATCTTCTACGACCCCATCTTGTCGTAATTAGTTGTTTGCTGAACATTAATTGATATACTTGAATTACTTGTGCAAGTTTTTGTCTAAGCAAATCGAGCTCCGCTCTTGTGGAAAGGAAATAAAGTGATTTGCAAAACTTCATTAATTATATTTGAATTTACCGATGTTGTTTCCTTAATGCATGGATACTATACAAAATAACCTGAATAAGTTCGGTGGCGGTTGTTGGAGGGATGTTTAAATAAATTAAACTGTTTGTTAAGCTAGGTGTAAATTGATTTTAATCGTTTAAAACAAGGGCTTATAACATAAAATTAGGGGTAGTGGGGTTGCGACGATAGACTAACAAAAAGCTTATATATTTCTTAAAACAACTTTCCGAACCAATTCGACTTAGGGTCCTTCAAGAAAAGAGCGTACCAATTCTTGAAAGGCCGGCAACGCACTTGCGAGCCTTCTGGCATTGTGAGTGTCCATGGGCCGGCGGTATCACTTAACATCAGGTGAGCCTCCTGCCCGTTTGCCACCTATTACATAAAAAAAAAGCAAAGTATAAAGGGTATAAGCGATGTTGACCTATTGTACATTATCAGAAACGAGAATGTTATATTAGAATTTATGAGTGTATGAAAAACCAAAGGGCAAAATTTTCAATTTATTATCGTCAAGTCTAAGATGATTGGTAACTTTTGCGCTCTTAATTATTAACTAAAATATAAATATGTAACGTAACTAATAAATATGTAAAAACTAAACTAACGTACTAAGCTACGTAACTCTCGTAATCCTAAATATATTTCTCATAGTAAGACCTAAGCTTGAATCAACTCCATAATTTAATAAGAAAATTTAAGAAATATTCTAATTTCCGGTTCCTATGTCAATCAAGTCTGAAGCGTTGTTATAGTGTACACCATATGTATCACAAACATATGATTATCATGCAATTACGATAGAAATAGGTTTCAACACGACTCTGATACCCAAAGATATGCCATTACACCTAATTGCTAGGTAATTATCGGCTATTGCGGTGTGCAGTGGCGGTACCACATTCTATGAAATTCCGTTCCGTTTTTAATATACAAAATCGTGCGTACACCAGTCATTTGTGGTCTAAGCTTATATAGCATAATTGGTTTTATCAAAACAGGATGAGTGTTGTGTGAAAATTTCCGCATTGTTTAAAGTAATAAAAGCGAGATTAAATTACGGGTAATAGTGCTTTAGTTATAACATTATTATTAATTAATATAAGTTTTTCGTAACAAGCAATTAATGGGAAGTAAAACAAAAGACGAAACAATGGTGCGTTTTGTTAGATTGTGGTTGGTTTACAGAATTTTTAATCCAATGTCCAAACACCTTACCAATTATAAACTAAATAATTTTAGGCAATTAAAAAATATCCGTGTAATAAATGTTTTTATTGGTGCCCTTATTTAAATACACTTACCTGCACATTATATTACAAGTTTTAATCATATCCTTTCTCCGTTAGACAATTAATTGGACAAGGAGGCTGTAGTTACTTCAGACAATGTAATTTACTGCAATTTATGACTAAAATCTATGAAGGCTTCTGTATGGGAAGCTTTAGTGTAATTTTAGAATAAATTCTAATACTTCAAACACATTTTAAAATAAATAAATCAGTGGCTCTTCAACCTCTTTTGATCTTGGTCTCAGATTTCAGAATCTGCTTCATGATCATTTTTAAATCTAATAGGCAAGAAGGTCAGCCTCCAGTGCCTGATCAAACACATTTTACCAAAGTATAAGCTTCTATGACACCCAAAACACATATATATGAACGTATATAATGCCCTTTCTATATCCATATAGAAAGGGCATTATATATTTCGGCTATGGTGATTTCGGGTAGCTTCAGTTCAAAGTACAAAAGCCTCATTAAAATAACTATGTGTGTAAACTATCAAGCCGTAGCCTTAGATAATAAATACTAATTGATTGATAAGATCTTGTTTAAATCGAATGAAGATAATTTTAAAACCAATTTTAGTAAACAAGTTTTTATCCCATAAATTAAAATATTATTGTAAGCTTAGTAATTAAAAGCTTTACCGTTACTAAAATAAATTAAATATTAATTTGATATTGTTATCACGTCATTTATACTCATGTTTTGGCTAATTAATTAAAAATTTATTACCATACAAATCGTTAACGAATAGCTCGAATTTATTTTTACGTATAAAGGTTAATGACCTTTGAATATAAGATGATTTATAAATTGTATAAAGTACTGTATAGATAAAGTCTAGCGTTATCAAAAATATAACTATTACTTAGTTAAATATTCATTCAATTTGTGACGTGATAAGACAATAAAAACCTGAATTCTAAATTCCTGAGCCTTACACAAATCGAAGAGTCTAGGTCTAATCGCTTTTCAATGACCTTTCAATGTTAAAACGTCGCCGTATGCGCAATTATTACTTGCGAATGTGCTCTACATCGAATTCATGAAATAATAATGACAAGTCAAACGTAAAATTTGGTTTATGATTGTTAACAGCTACACTCGACAGTAGTATGTTTTGATTTAACAGTATTTCAAATTAAACGGTTCATTAAAATGTTAAATCGTTGTAATAAATAAATATACTAATTATTAGAGTCGTTTAATCACTGTAAAAAGCGTACAAATGATGGGCACATAACGAACAGAAAGCACGAGGTGTAATAATTTAACTTAGCTCGTGAAACTGACACGTTAATTGTTTTTCCAAGTAAAGAAATATATTTTATTTTTAAATATGTACTTTACGAAAGTAGTTTAAGAATTTGGTTTAGAATATATAGTACTATGTTTAATATTGCTGAACATTGAAAGTGGGGATCACCTCAGGAATTAAAAAAAAAATTGGTGTGGGAAGTCCATTTATCGGGGATAAATCATACTGCGAATTACGCGGGTGATTCCCGAGTTGAGGAAAATCAATATAAATTTATTTTTAACAGTTAAAACTCAAAAGAGTGGAGAATTTCAATATTATTGATAACATAATTACAATCATTAAATACAGAATCATATAATTCCTATATGACATACGGTATTTTGATACTATTCAAGTACATATGTATATAGACATGACAAGGCATTCAGACAGTAGTTTGGAAACTAGGGAAAAATAAAAAAAATGAAATATTTTTATGAATAAAAAATCTATTTTTATAAAAGCGTGTTTAATAACTATATCCTGCAGATTTGAACCTTTTGTGGGTCGTAGTTATATTCAAAAAAACAATAAGATATAACATATCCGTAATTATGGACATTTTTTTTATAGAATGGGGCAAACTGGCAGAAGGATCACCTGATGTTAAGTGATATCGCCGCCCCTTGACACTCTCAATACCAAAGGGATCGCGAGAGCGTTGCCGCCTCTTAAGAATTGATACGCTCGTTTCTTGAAGGACCCTAAGTCGAATTGGTTCGGAAATACTTCAGTGGACAGCTGGTTCCACATAGTGGTGGTGCGCGGCAAACACTGCCTTAAATAACCTTATTATTTGTGTTACAACACTAAGATTCAAAGAGCGCTCAATGCGATCAAACTTTCCCATCCGTCAAAATCCAATAACCAATTAACATTACAGTATACATATGATGAATGAAACTCCATTGTGTTGGTGCAATAATTATAGATTTATTCTAACCTTAATATTTAAACAAAATTCTTAAAAACTAATAATTGACCAAAAATTCAGTAAGTAAAGTAATTATAAAAACAACATTTAGTTTATTATTTAAACTTGATCAAAACAATTATTTTAATCTAATTTCTAATTAAAATCCGAAAATTTTGTAAAAATTCTAGCCAATACTCGCGTCTTTTTCCACAGACTAACATACTCTCAATATTACATTTAAAACGTCAGTTTTGACACATGACAGATAATTAACAATATAAAAGAAATATAATTATTCCTTTACATACAACTAAATAACTCTTTTCCCTTCAATGCGTTTCACCCATCATGATTAATGCTATTCTTAGTAGCAGTAGATTGAAATATAGTATTAAAGAATTAAATAGTTGTACGGTTATAAAGATTGTACATAGCTATTATATCTCCGTCCAGACACGTCTTTATACTTCAACGTTGTATCTCGTTTATATGTTAATTTATTTTGTGCATACAATACCCGTTTTAGAGTCAATTTTCACGGTCTTTCTTAGCATTCTTATTAAATGCAGACAGGCTAATACATAAATACGATATGCGCGGACGGAAACAGTTTTTACTTTGTATATTTGACACACTTTGCGATACGTAGTTTAAATACATTTCAGAATGTATTCAAGTTAATTGTGTTGGGCTTAAAAATGTACAAGTTATATTAACGGAATTGTTTGTATAGCTTAACCCTAAGGTCTTAGTAGGGTCTTAACTATCGAAGGGTTAGCGAGTTTTCATTAATTGATAAATTTATTAATAAAAATATTTGATATCAGTGTTGAGCTAGTTATTAAGTAACCCTGTCGTAGGTTTAATGCCAGAAAATGTTTTTTATTTGCGCAATTTTGGTGAAGATGCCGCAAATTCGATGAAAAAATGTCAGGCACAAAACTTAAAAAAAAGAAACATTATCAATGGTCAAAATCCAAGTAGGGTTGTTACGACAAGTTATAAATTAAGTAGTAACTGATAAATAATTATTTAAATTAACATTTAAAATCACCCTCCAACCCTCACCTTTCTCATCTGACCTCAGATTTCTATGTTTCGTCATCTTTTCTCTATTAGACAGGTAGGTGATTAGACTTCTGTGTCTGAGACACGCTATCGACTGATTGGATCCAGCAAGCCGGTATTCCTTCACCGTACAAGTGAGTGCTAACGAAAGAAAGTCTATTAGGACACATCCGGTGTTTGAACCTGCGACCTCAGGGTTTAAGAGTCGCAAACCATTACTTCGACACTCCTCTTAAATTGAAATAATGATATGTTCTAAATGTATGTAACTACGATGAAACTTATTCATAACGCCAAAGTTTTAACAACAAAACTTTCTTCGTAATAAATCGTATTTTTCACGTATCTAGTAAGGAACTAACGAAATCCTGTTGAAAGTGTTGTTAGTCACCGCGTATGTGAGAAGCACATATCAATTTTACTTTTACACAGCTGTCTCACAGTATCCGCCTCACGATCCGGGCCGCGCGTGCTGACATGACACTTGCTCAAAACTCTACATCTGTTCTCACTGAACTGTAGTAGCGTGAAATTAAATAAAACATAGAAATGTAGACTTGACTTAGAAATTTATGTGCCTAGGAGAGATTTATTGTTTACGAACGATCCCGTTGTCTCTCGCGGAGCGTTTTACTTAGCGTTAGAAATGTTTTGATATTGTCTGAAGCATTTTATTTTGAGTTCATGGTACCGGGTAGTAACACCTATTTTGTTCTTGGTTATTTTGATATAAGAAAAACCGTATCGATACTACAAATGAAAACCATTGATATATATCTCGCAAAATAAGAAATAAAATGTGTTCTTTGACAAATAATTTCTGACCTCTCAACTTGCTTACACACTCCACAACGCGATCTCAAATACGTATTGGCCTGCAAAACTATAAAACTCCCGGTGCACAGGATGCATTTGTATATTTGCCGTCAGTTGGTTTTGAGCTGCAGTAGGTCCTCCTCCACTCTTACGATCCAGTAGTAACCTGCTAGTAATTATTAAAAATGAGACCCGTAACACCAATGCTGCGGAGATTTTTTTTACTAATAATTTTACTCTATTAGCCTGTGATAATTCTGTGCTGTATTATATATTGAAAATAAATCAGTGGCGCTACATCTTTTAGGTCTGGGCCTCATTCTGTATATAATATATGATCATTCGTCAACCTAGGCAAGTAATCAGCCTCCTATACCTGACACACGCCGTCGACTTTTTGGTTGTAAGGCAAGAGAGTTTCCTCACGATGTTTTCCTTCACCGTTCGAACGTTAGAAAGAATTGGTGCACAGCCGGGGATCGAACCTCAGGCATGAGAGTCGCACACTGAAGCCACTAGGCCAACACTGCTCAAATAAATATATTTACTGAAGCCCTATTTTAGGCTCATTTTTAATGTAATGGTTAGTTTTATCAAATAACAGGATAGGCCGTCCGTTGCAAGGATTTAAGTGCAGGGATAATTGGGATAACCAGAACCATTGCATCCCTATAACAGGAAGAGCCCTAACAATTTCCTTATAGTTCAATAAATACTGATAACTGAGAGTAAAGTTGTACCCCACAATAATTATATAACTCTCGTTACCGAGACGGTCTAGGCACGTAACGGTTAACTTAATTATGTAAATGAATAATTATTAAAATGATTAATTAGATTTGTGGAATTTATTTTAAATTGCATTGCTATAAACGACAGGAAGACTGTAATGTTCTATTGGTAGTTTAAGTATTTTAACGTAGAGATGAAAATAAAGCAAGGAAATAGAATTAATTAGTAGCGCACTACATGGAATAACTTCTCATTAATTTTAACACGCGTGCCTTTGCGAGGAGTTTCTAACTATACGGCGAATGTGCGGTTTTCAAATCTTTGAGACGTCAAGATTTGTTTGAAGTAGCTTCTGTTTTGATGATATCGTTAACATACAAAAATGTTTTGTTTTTATGAAATTTTCTCTAAGCCTTTTTTGTTTTCTGAAAACTGAAACTGAAACTACATATATTACTTGAATTTAGCGTTAGCGTTATTTCTGTGATCAAAATACGAATATTTAAAAGAAACTATATTTAATGCAACCTTATTATAAAACGGGAAGTGAACCTGGATTTATTCCGTGTTTGTATCTACAGTTGTATGTTAAAAAAACTAGTATTATCATTAGCCCTATTTATTATTAATTTTATTTGTCAACTTATATATATTCTTTCTTCGTCAACATTTTTTAACCATTTTATTTGTCTCTATAGTTTAGATATAAACAAAATGATTTAAATTTGAAGTTTGTCCCACTTAAGATTTATTGTATAAAGGTCCTTAGAAACTCACAATCATGGAGGCTACCCTATTTAGTTGACATTCATCTGACCTTAAATTACGATTATCTTCAAGTTTGATGTGAGATCCGTGGGTTGATCCGCACAGACAATACAATTACAGTTATATCAGAATCTGTGAAGCTTATGTTTTGATATTTCCTTCTAGATTTCTGATTAGGGTCACGGGAAGATTTATAAGTTACGTACCAACATTTTAACGACTAAACTGGTAACGGACCGTTTTATTTTGGACTCTAATGTCTGTACATTTGGCTTTCGAAGATGATTCTTTCACAAGGAAAGAATAATAAAAAGATAACGTCTAAATTAGACTCAATTAGGATTCGAGTGAGGGTTCTTCAATAAAAGAGCGTACCATTTCTTAAAAGGCCGGCAACGCACTTGCGAGCTTCCTGGCAATGTAAGTGTCTATGGGCGGCGGTATCACTTAACATCAGATTCCCCTTCCTCCTGTTTCATAAGATAAAAAACATGAACATGGAGCACGGTATAAATAACTGCCTAATTTCGACATTAAAAAACAATATTCCAATTCTTGTAATATTAATGTATATTAGGATTGTTTGTCCCAGTTTCATTATCACAAAATGCCAGTCCGCGAATGTTTAAGCTTACTTTGACACGTACGGAATGTTATATTTCTTACTGGCAAATAGGTCGTCGTTAACAGCATACGTGCTTGTAACCATATATTTATTACATAAAATACTTAAATATAATAATTTTCTTAACGTGCTAATATTTTCTATATTTTCTGTAGTTAAGGCAAGTTGTGAAACAAATATTTAATGTAAAACATATTATCTGTTATTATTTTTGAATTGAAACTTTAAAAATTACTTTGACAAAAAAGTTTCACTGCTGACATGTACCTTGTACGCACGCACTCTTTTAATAATTAACTTTCCGATTTACGGGTAGAATATTTATGAATTACACGCTTTTTATGTCAAATAAAGATGAGAATTAATTTCAAATATGTACAGCATTTAGTCATATATTGGCGAAAGCCATGTATTAAACAGGAGTCCTAATATCATAAAAAAGCTGTGGCAATAAAATTTGTAAGTTTTGAAATTGTAACTTTAAAATATGTATTTAATCTTAATGCATCCGCCGGTAAAGATTAATATTGATTGTTTGAACTTAATATAAACATTCTTTTGCAGGTAAGACGAGAACAAATATTTATCTGGATTAACATTGTGAGTACTTAATGTAATTGGTTGACACTCTTTGCTTGGAAAGTTACAAATTTATTACATTGATATAAGCTCCTTAAGTGTGGCATATGACTGACTTTAATGGTCTTTATCAACCGCGTCTGGGGATCGATCCTTGGAGAAAGTTTTAGTACAACGAATCATGGAAGAGGAAGAAATGAGTCTATCGTGTATCATTGAGTGATGACGGATTTGAATATCTTTCGAAGTCCTAGTAATGTAAGCTAGAGTATTTAATTACGTTAATTTATTTGGAAATATTACAGTACAAGAGCGTTTATTATCAAATATTATTTTTTTATTTATATAAGCAAGGTCTAATAATAGCTCATGGGCTAAGTACCGCCTGACATGTTGATGTAAATGTTATTCCGGATAAAAAAGGTTATCATGCGTATTTTTTTAACAGAAGACAACTTAGTATTTTAGTTATAACATACACGGTTTATATTCCTGTGTTTCTTGTTTGGTTATTCTTCCGGGTCCTATATCCAATATATAAAATACGTCTTTAATCGTATTAGAAAGCCGCCTTGTCTATAATAATCATTTCGTTTTTATTCTAATATAATTATAAATTACGTAGTGACATACTCGTTCACTAATTAATAGTTATTATTATTTTGATTATTTAACAGTTTATTGATAATCCACAGCTTTTTTAAAACATATTTTTTTTACATTTTTAAATAAAAAACGCCAAAACTGATTACACTATATATACGAAGAAAATGTAATAACCAAGACAATTTGGTAATAACTTGAGCTGTATGTGGGAAAGTGTAAGTGTGTGTGCGTTTTTAGGTAATCTTAATGTGTGTTCTTTGAATAGAATAATATTATGCTAGTACGAGTATATTCAGTGCATTGTCCTGTACGCAACGAACTACTGTTGCTATTTAATAACAAAAATCTATAAGCACCTCCATCTCACTATATTCTTACCCAAATAAAAAGAAAATCTACGTTTCACGTCGAAAAGACTTGTACCAATATTTTGGATGTGTAATGTTTGTATACAAAGAGTCATAATTTAATTGGAAGTATCTTAATTACATCGTGCTAGGTGTAATAATAGAGTCGAAGTCAACTGCGCGGCAAAATGATTTATCATGATTGTAACGAGATGGTATCAGAACTGATAGCTGCTATTCTCACGCTTTACTATAATCTGGACTTAAGAAACACTTTGATTTCTTGGTGAGTTATAGACGAGGCCTTTCATAAGCTTTATATGAAACATAAAAAATAGAGACCTAATAAAAATACTCAAAAATAGTTTATATACATTAAATATATATATATATATATATAATATTAACGTACTACCTTCTAACATAGAGTCGACCAACCACACCACATTTGCATTAGAAATTAAGTATATTCAAACAACAAACAATAAAACCAGTGACACACCATTGTAAGAGGGACAAATATTAGTTCTTAAGAACTGAAGTGAACTGAACTGAACCCAATTAGTTTAGTTCAGTTAACTTCAGTTGTTCAACTAAAAACCTCAAGCTAATATTGTGATGATTTAAATGAATTGCACTTTCTTGGGTCTGGCAATGTTTTTATTTATTTTATAGGTGTAGTAATTGATTCCGTTCGGAAAGTAAATCTTGCAACAGACCTATCGTTACAAAAAAATGTCGCTATAAATCAAATTTTCTAGAGTGTACTTATCGCCTAAGTTTTATACAAATTAGATTTTTCTATCAAAACCTACATAATTCTAGTTATTATCTATAAGCGTAAGGTTTTACTGGTCCTTTAAAGCTTCCTTAAAAGCTTAACGTTGTTCCTTGTTTAAAATAATAAATACTAAGGCGATAATTATTGATGAAGATTTCCGAGCTTTTTATTGCGTTTTGTATGATACTTATTATTATTATATGACATTCTCTTGAAAACCGTTAAGATAGTAACACACTGGACCAGACAAATTCACTCCACTTTCCATTTTTCATCGGTCATTTTCTCGAACAGACGACGTCTAAGTGCAGGTGATTCGCGGAACCAAATGTAGAGCACCAAGGCTATGTCGATAGCCTACTTGATCTAAATTATGTCAATAGATCGCATATTTTTTAACAGACCATTCGATATATCTGTATAATTCAACCGGTTTTTTTATCGACGCGTAGGCTTTTCCGTTTTAACGGTGATATTTTACAGTATTTTTAAGAATTAATGTATGCTGTTCTATCAAATTTCTATTGAATAGATAGCCACTAGGACACAGTTAACATGTATGGAATAAATTATCTATTTAATTAAGTATATAATGGATTTTCTACAATCTATCTATTCTAAATACATGACAAATGCGGTGAACATAAATTTTACAAAAAAATATAAAATATTACACTTATAAACTTTAGTTTTTACTAATAATTTGTAGACTTTGAAACATTTTCTTATAGGTATTGTTGTCGCAATTTATGTTATTAAAATTAAATTTTAGTTATCTATACATATAATTCAGAAATTGATTTGAATGAGGAAATACTTTTTATGAACGTTGATTATATTTTAAGTTGATCCTAAATAAGTATTTCTAACAATCAAAATTCAATATGAATTTTGGACTTCGATAACACTAAAACTCTAACAAGATGTAATATACTAATACTCTTATTTAAAAACATAATATAAGCCTGTTATATCTGCATATATGTTCGGTAATATATCATAATAAAAAGAACAATTTATTAGCAAAACATAGTTTTTCCTAAACAACTCAAACTGAGATTGGCTTATAGGAAACATTTAAAACCTTATTGCAATATATACCATTAATAAAAAATACAAGTATAAAATACAGTTAAATTATTACTAGAATTTACTGGTAGAATTGTCTTTAGCGGTAATAAATAACCTTTTAGACTATATATAGTCTGGTTAATATATAAGGCTATATCTGTCGGTGAGAAGAAACATTATTCTCATGACAATGGTAGTAGTTGACACTAATCCACAAACAGACGTTTGTGACACTAAAATAAAAGAAAGCGTGACGTACAGCAGGACAAATGCCGCATATGGTAAAAACTGGAGCCCTTGCAGTAAAATCATCGGCCTTCAGGCAGCTTAAAGAATTAAAAAAAGCCTTGTTCTATTTTTAAATAAGTGAGTCTTGCTATGTAGCATGTAACAAATTTTTAAATAAAAAATATTTTTATAGAATTTTTTTCTTTTGTTTCCTTTTTTCCAAATTGTAGTCATTCCTACGTTAGATTATACTATATAAATCGGGCTGTTATTGCGTTTTCAATCAAAAAACGTTTAAGCTGTAGCAATGACGTTGGATAAAGAGACAAACTATCGGGAATTTCGATCGGTTTTGGCATAGAGTTGTACGCAGCAGTAGTGTATAAAGCTCATAAAGACAGCCCATCTGTATACTATATAAAATTCAGTATCATTACTAAAAAGGTCACCAAAGTAGAGCTATTTTTTTTTAAATTTTATATTATGTCTCTTTTATCATTTTCCTATTAATCCACACATCACAAGAATACTTATTATTCTAGTAGAGGCTTTTTTACGTGGTACCTTATAAACCCTAATTGAATATATGATTAATTTTAAAACGTGTTCGTCCGCCACTCTCAGGATAATTTTTATAGATTGACGTGTCAAGTGATTGCCTCAGCTGCGAAAAAGAAGAAAGTGCAGAACTAAGCTAAATTAATGCCGATATTTGTACCGCAGTGATCTAGAAATGTGTTTAAAATTTTATTTATTTATTGAATAAGAAAACATGACAGACGCATTACAAATACAAGATATATAAACAAAGAAGTCCTTGAATTTTTACACAAATAAGATTTTTTGTATAAAAAACTATGTGTTACACACTAAAATAAAATACATTCAAACAGCAATTTATAGTACATACATAAATGATAAAATTACAACAATGATTTTAAAAAAGCTGTTGAAAGCACGAAATCAAATATTGAAAATTTTTGGGAATTACACATTCTATGTATTGCACTACATTTACTATAAGTATAACATAAATATCAACCATAAAATAATTACATAATTGTGTTCTTTTAAATTATTTTACAACGATTTTAAACAGCGGTTGAAAGCACTAAAATAAATATTGAAAATTTATGGTAATTACACATTATATGTATTGCACTACATTCACTATTATCATTACAGAAATATCAACAATAAAATAATAATATAACACTGTTCTTTAAAATTATTGCATTACTATCAATATAATACATTAATTAGGGTAACTACTGAGATTTCCGGGCTCTACTATAGAATATTGATGCTTCAAAAATTATGTTTAAAATTTTAGTTGAATACGTACTTTCACTAATAATTTTTGTGAGTTTACCAATGAAGAGTTTACCTCCAAACATTATTTACCTTCAATTTAAGGTCGGACGTAAAGTAGATAATTCCCACCATAGAGTCACGTATTACCATAAATATGAACTAAAATACAAAAAAGCTATTTGTATAATCCCACAGGCCTTCTTTTATAGAAACGGTCGTTCAGTCGCCTACACAATCTTAATCGAGGACATTATACGCAAATTCTCGATAGTGTTATGATAATTTATAAAACTTAGGTTTTTCAAATTGCCAGTGAGATATTGCCAACATAATGTCGGATTACTTACAAGCCTTCGATCGCGTGTATGTCTATTATATACACCTGATTAATTGTACCCTTTGGTGGTATTTGTATAAAAAAATATTTTAGTATAAGATCCCGCTATACAACGACCTTCACCGAGATGCTTATTTAATGAAACTTATTTTATATTTAATTTAATATGTCAATAAATATAATCCATATGGGTTGCCTAGCAAATTTCAGTCCAGAGTATGTTTAATTAATATTTAAAAAAAAAATTTCTTAAACCATTTAAAAAGTCGTAGTGTTATCCTAAATTTAGTTTGTTGGTAAAAGTGAATATGTATCTTGAAGTACATAATTTTATTGTTGTTGATAAATCTGTGCATATTGCAATATTAATGTTAGTATCTATTCTATTCTATCTATAGATATCTAATCTAAGTTGTATATCCTCTAAAGAAGTTAGAATCGTTAAACTTTTCATAAAACTATATTAGTTCGGTGATCACCTGTTTCACTTTACATTAGACAGAATGAAGGTCCGTAACAAAATTTCATATTTAATATACAAACCATATATATCTAACATTCTTATTACACGATTAAAAAACCCTACCACGCCTTGTAAAATCTTGCCATAAAATATTTACTTTTTTCAAGCTCCCGTTTTTATAATGAGCAGTTTAATTACAAGAGATATATCTGTTTAATTATCACAAAAGTTCTCACCGTATGCGATACTCAGCTTAATTTTATTTCAAACTATAAAGTCTAGAAATAGAAGTGTTGTAAGACAACACTTAAATACTTATATAAGCGGTTTGACACCGGTTTTATATTGTATGAAAATAAGACTATGTTGATAGCTTTTTACCGTTTTTAAGCATTAAAAAAAATCAAAACCTGCTGAACAGTGGCAAGTCGAAAAAAATAGCACACAAAACCAGAGTTTCTTATCCTTATTAGTAAATTCGGTTAAACTTAAATTACTTATAAGTCTAAAGTTGGGCTAGATCGTATGTTAAAATGTCTTTGTGCAGAGACAATTTAAAAAAAAGAATAGCGAATATTTCACTTATTAGATGACAAGCTTACAACGTTACTTTTACAATCCGTTTTGTATTAGAAAAATATATTCATTGAAATTTAATCTAAATGTGCGAAGCTTTTCCTGCTTTCTTTTTTCTTAAATAAATATTATTATTTAGTCTTAACCATCCTTTTATATACAAGGAGACTGTTATATGTGTATTTTGTTTTTCGAAACATTTGTAGTTTAGTATATTCAAATAGTGATAAGTTTTTATTTAAATATCTTTTGTATAGCAAGTGCGCAGAGCATAAAAATAGCATAAGAAATAAACTCTTATTTTTATGTAGGTATCGCACACAAACTGCTTTAGTTAAAAATAATTAAACCAGATTTATCCGATAAGAACTGTATTTTATTTAAACTGCTTCATCGTAGTTGGAATGTAAAATGGTGTGATTTTAAATAATATTTACATTAAATAATTTAAAAAGTGTGCTAACGTTCCGCAGTTTTAACAATAAAATCATTTTTTTTTAAACATTGAACTTAGTGTTACGAGTATATTTCAAGAAAATAAACTCTGTAAAAAGTTGTTCCGTACTTGTTGTACCGTACGTACGCACGTTAAAAAAAGTTTTAATTTCCTGTCTGCAAAATAATTAATTTCGGATAAAACATTAAAATTCTGAAACGTGAGAATCGGCCGATTTTAAAACTTAATCCGAAAATAATCCTTTGCCCGTTCAACGCGAAACTGATTTATAGATTCCAAGTGGGTCAAACAAATGTTACTTGCGCCAATTACAGACGTTTTTTCACTTACTTAATTGTTAGTCTCTATATAAAATTAGCTCACTGTAGTGTGAAGTCTGCGGGTGTTAATTATATTCAATTGTTAATGCTCTCGCTCAAACTATAATAGAAATCAATCTATAAAGAGAGCGATGCGCAAAAAATCCGCTAACCAAACTTTTGTAATATAACATCAACTCATTCATTATTATTGGAAAGGTGGTTATGAAACGCTACACTCACGCCATATTAAGCGTATTCAGAGCACCATCACCAAATTAATAGATTCAGTGCAAGACAAAACAAAAAAGGTGTACATGTTATTGATAAAAAATATTAGAGTGGAAATTCGTTCGATGACACGTACTTGCGCAGTGGCCGGTGAGCGACGGCTTCTGACAAATGTCAATGGCACGCCGACACCGTTACTCGATCTCGCGTTCGCTAAATTAATTCACCAATCTCCACAAGATGTGATCCTTACGACTGTTTGGCTAGTTGCCGCGGCGCCACATTATCGAATGGAGGAAAAATTGTTAAATCTCACCGTTTGAAATACCATTGGAATAAAAAAACTTATCAGCTTTAAATAGCCTGACATATTGATACGATGACTATAAGCCGAAGCGATGAATGCACTATGCATTATCAATGAAACGTTTATTTTCATTTGCAAAGGGTAATTAATCCGTAGTGTCAGAGACCTCATGCCGGCGGATTAAATGCCATTTGCAGGTATCAAGTAAAAGCGCCGTTCTCTCTCATCAATTTGAACAAATAGAAATGGAAAGACTGTCAATCAAGCCCACACTTTTACTTATATCATGCATCTACTATTTTGATTTATATCTCACGCTCTAGAATCGATAAGTTTTGTTGTTTTGCATTTGCCGTTTAATAATATTTTATTGTAGAAGCGTCCTAACAAAATCTACTTTTAATGTAGCGATATTGGTTACCTTTTATTTTTGTAGTGAATCAATTGAAGCTTCTGTACATGAATCGACACAAATAACTGTAATGGAAAATGTATTTTGTTTTTTTTACATTGTCTACGGAGATGGGTTTGTGTATTTGGGATATGGTAATAAAAGAGTTACAAATTGAAAATATGAGTTATTGATCGAATGAAAAACATCCACCATCCATCATATGCCATCCACCTTGGGACGGGGTCAATATCTTTTAGCAACTGGATCGCAAATCGATAATTGGTCATTGAATTTTAATAGGACCTGTTTCAAATCCTTATCATAATACAGTTAGTAATTATTCATTCCTAGAATAAAGTAACGTTACCAAGATTGTTTCTTTTGTTATAAAAATGTTAGACAATGGACGAATGATGGAGCCAGTTCCATATGTAAAATGAATTGACGTCTAATTAAAGCTAAACGGTACTAATTTATAAAGCAAGATGTAATGATAGTGGTTGGTTAGTCCGGTGCGTGCGCAGAGGCTGTGTTTGTCACCGGCAACAATGATTAATGAATCGTAGACGATTAGGGCCGATCATTTATAATTAGCTCGAAAAGAGCGTATTTTAAGTCTTGCTATTAAATTTAATTTGACTAGAGTAATAATAATATTAATGCAGTGGGGCTATAACCCTATATGGCCTTAGATTACCGTTTATTTGATAATTTTTATTTCATAGTTTTTAAGTTTTTTCAGCCTGTGACGTCTTTTTTTTGGATTTGAGACATGACGGTTTCCTCACGATGTTTTCCTTCCACCGTACAGGCGAGTGTTAAATGCACTGTCGGGGATGGAACCTACGAGGTCAGGGATGGGAGTCGCACGCTGAAAGAAGTGTTGGCCTAGTGACTACTAGGCCAACACTTCTTTGACAAGAGAAGAAATGGATAAAAAATGTCCGAACTAGCTACTACCTTAATTTCATAAATAGTAATTTAATAATATTAAACAATTAAGTTTCATGACACAATAATTCATCGTTATTTATTTGCTTAGTTCTACGCAAATGAAACTTACAATGATAATAAAAATGGGCTGTTAAATATTTCAATACGATATGTTTCATAATGTTTATTTTTCTCAATTAGTTTCACATTTCTCGGCCATTTAAGGAGTTAAAAAGAAGCGCCGACTTCGACACTCTAATTAATGATTAAGATCTTAACAAATATGTTATGTGCGACATTTTAGACCTATTTAAGATTATTATCAAGAATATTTATTATCGCCTAAAAATAAATGCCTTTGAAAGCTATGACTGCAAATCGTAAATTAAAGAGTCCTAAGAGCTACTGTACTTTATTATTTATGGCTTGAATATAAGCTATATATAGTCTGTGATCGAGATAAGGTAAGGACACACTAGTCGTTAATTTTATCACTGTGTAGTCTTTGTTACGGTACATGTACGCGAAGATTGAGATATGTTAATTAAAAGTACAGTTAAGTAGGCCTATCAGTGTCGTGAACTTTGCACTAGATCACTGATCTTTAAGTTCAAAGCACTTCGACAGATCTTTGATAAGCAATTTACAATGCAAATGTCAGGTGCAAGTACAAATAACAGCATGTCGTAAAGGCAGACTGTCTGTAACCATGCTTGCTGCATTCATTTTATTATTTTAAATTGTACACAAAAAAAATTTAAGTGAATTATTCCTGAAAAATTTACGTATACTAGCAGTCTGGATATTTATTATACGATTATATATATAACTATAGCCTACGCTCTTCCGAAAACTATATCCTTGAAATTCCATGTCATAACTCCTCCTTTCTTGGCGATTCCTTTAAGGTCTCTGCAGTTAGGCTATGGAATTCACTTCCAGTCCCTATTCGCTTAGCTCCTTCTCTATCTTCCTTTAAATTTCTTCTTTACAAACATTACCTGTCCACTTCGTATCCCTAACTTTAATAATAGGTACCTACTGAGACTGATCTTAATTTAAGAAATTAGAAATGATTCATGTGCACTTTATTATTAGTATTATTATTTTTTCATGTATTCTTTATTAGTTTAGTTTGTTTTTTGTTCCTTGTTTCCAACTAAATGTAATACTTGTATTTTTGCACTTCTTGCCTATCTTATATTAACGATTTGCCTTCTTATGCAAAGCCATTATGTGATATTGTATTGTTTGCTGATGACACGTCCTTGATTTTTAAAGTAAATAGATATAAGACAAATTTTGACGATGTGAACAATGCACTTTCTGAAATAGTGTGCTGGTTTTCTGCAAATAATTTACAATTAAATGCCACAAAAACAAAATGCATAAGATTTACTTTACCTAATGTTAAAACTACAACTATAGAGCTTAAATTGAACAATGAAAAACTAAATTTAGTTGATTCTACGGTATTTCTGGGCATTACAATAGACCAAAAACTTCAATGGAGTCAGCATATCACTAAACTTTCTGACAAGCTTAGTTCTGCGGCATACGCTATTAGGAAAATTAGGCAACTCACAGACGAGGAAACTGCCAGAATAGTATATTTTAGTTACTTTCACAGCGTTATGTCGTATGGAATTCTTTTATGGGGCAAAGCAGCAGATATACAATCTATTTTTATCTTGCAAAAACGTGCTATTAGGTCAATTTATTGCTTGAAACCAGGCACTTCACTTAGAAATTTGTTCAAGAAAATCGATATTTTGACGGTACCTTCCCAATATATTTACAACTGTATCATTTTTGTGCGTAGTAATATTAGTTCTCTTTTAAAGAACAGCGACATTCACAATAGGAATACAAGAAATAAGGGAAAACTTTTCCAGCCGTCTTACAGGTTGCAGAAAATAAATACTTCATTTATGGGCCTAAGTATACGCTGCTATAACATGATTCCTAGTGAAATATTGGAACTGCCTTTAAACAGATTCAAAACACATATCAAAAAAACCTTAATGTGTAAAGGTTACTACACAGTCAATGACTACCTGGAAGATAAAAATGCTTGGCAATAGTTCTAATTATGTATGAATATGTGTGTAATGGTGAATGTGGTAAATCACAGAACAGATTTTTATTTTTTTTACTTATGTAACTTTAACGACGTTGTGGTTTATGACATTTTCCTTTGATTAATTGTAATGTAAAGGGAGGGCAAAACTTGCTGAGTTTCTTGCCCGTTCTTCTCAGAACAAGGCCTCCTGGTAGTTTTGCGAACGGATGGCGTAGTCCTGCTCTTTCGTGAATTTTGTAAACGTTGTTGACATTCATAAGCATGCTCTAAGAAGCATCTAAATTGAATAAACGTATTTTGATTTGATTTGATTTGATTTGATTATGAAATTAATACTTTTTGTTTTCTCACAGTGGTTGCCTGGAAGAGATCGCTTGAAAGCGATAAGGCCGCCAGTTGCTCTCCTTTTTATTTAATTATGTCAATTGTACTATATTAATGTATATGCAACGAAGTGATAATAAATATATTAAATATCTAATATCTAGAGATATGGCACCACGGACTTTTTTGTTGATGTTTATGTTGATGACTTCTATAAAACTGTAGTACATCACTTTATTATCAGTAGTTGCCGCAGCATATAGGGATTTTTATGTGCATTGTTTTCGGACCTTGTGTTACATTGTCAAAGTTTTCATACGGATCCGTAACTTTTTTGTAAATATTATGTTGCCTATTTTCTGAATTCTGAAAGAACTTTTCAAATCAGTCCAGTTTAGAGCCTGAACAAACAAACAATCAAAATATTTCCTCTTTATAATATTAGCAAAGTTAAATTAGAAGCAAGTATCATTTCTTCGTATGTGTTACTTTTGGCACTTATAAAGCTTGAAAAAATCTAAAAAAATATTTAAAAACTCTTGATAGATTAGCCATTAATTTTCCTAATGTTTAGAAATATTTTTAATACACGAACATTAAATTTTTCAAACAAGACTTAGACTATACTTTATTTGTCTTAATAGGCACTTAACAGCTAACGTCATTAATAAACTGCATTGAATGGTTCAAGTATAAAACATTTCAAATTAGACAATCCGAAGCTTACCTTATTGGTTTTCCGCACTTAAATTGCAAACAGGAAGTACATTGTTTAAGTGTAAAAGGGACTGTCAAAGGGGTTCATGTAAAATTATTCAGGAACGGTAATACTGTATAATATGTAAGCGAAACATTAGCCTGACATCCGTGGCATATTTAGATGGTCGGCTCTCGCCACCGAAGGCTATACTGTATTGAATTTATTGAGTTTGCCCGTCTTTGAAACGAATTCAGTACGAAAATGGGTTTGTAGTGTACGATTATTCTGAGTGTATAAGGCTTGTTTCGAAGCGTATGTAATCGTAAAATACGTGTCTCCTAATCTACGATCTAGGTGAGGTATTGTCTATCTTTAGCTGTGGCTTCGTCAATTGAAAATTATTATATTTTCATGATTTTCACTCTCACAAACGGCAATATATGAATAAATAATGAACCAGTAATTTAATTATTTTAACAAAAATGAAAAAAAAAGGTAAAATTAAATGACAAATCTAAAGAACAGGGATACTAAGTTATAAAATTTGTCAACAAAATCGAAGAAGCTGTGTTATTGAAGCAGTTTTTACCTCTTGTACTTATGAAGAACGTTTTTAAACTGACACTAAATGGCTTAATTTCCTAATAATGTCATCTGTACGTAACGTCCGTGCGTTAGGTAGGTAAAAAGGGTAAAATTTTAATTATACATTTATAAATGTGAAATATTTCGTTTGGTTTGGACATCAAATAAAAATACATAAATACTTAGATATATTGATATCTTTTAGCCTAATATACTTAAAGCTATTAAGACAAATTGCCGAATCAGAAAAGTTTCTAACAGTGACCTTCTGTCTATAAATGTCATAAAAAGTTTTTTATCAATAAGTATTCAAATGAAAGTATGTAAACGTTTCCATTCAGGCCTATGTTCACCGACATTTTAACAATACGATTTCTCTTAAACGAAGCTTTAGTATTAGAATTACGAACTGTTTTAGAAAACCAACCGTTTAAGTATCGTGAACTTGTTTCGACAATTTCTTAACACTTTCCCATAAGTCTCGAATGCGCCAAGTCACGTATAGCTATTTAATTCGAAGTAAATCGTTTATATTCAACAATCACCTACCAGCTAATAGGGCACTTTAACACAACATTGAATTGAATTTGAATTACATTATCTTGCATGCAGCTTTCGGTTATGCCAACGGGAGCTTAACTGCCATATTATCGTACGTATACAATTAAAAGCTCAATTTTAATTTACTAATAAAATTGTTTGATTAACGTGCTTGTTTATTTTTAAATTAGCATTAAACATTTTAATGTATTCCATGCCATCTAGATTTTTTAAATAATGTTTTTTGTGCGTGAAAATATTTATTTTATATTTTTGGTTCGTGTGTTACACACTTTTTAATAGTTTCAAGTGTTGGATACTTTTTTTACCTGGGACACAGATCTCATACATGGTATCATCTGCACGAACAGTAATGGAAAGATATTAGTTCAAAATACATCCACTGAAACGTCGGATAAATTTAAAATTATGTTAAATAATTGTAAATTTATAATAATACATAACTTTAATCCGGTTAAAAGTTTTTCTTTAAATACATCCACTATTCAAGTTTTCCATACAAAAATGTTGTTGAAATGCTATTACGTAAACAATTCGATTTTAAGTATTGTTCGTGCTAAGGATTTTATTACAACCTAACTGTATGATGCTGTAACTATTGATATTATTTGTAACCAAAGCATTTGCACTTTACGGGTTCTCGTTAAGTATTTAGATATAGGTATAGTTTTATTGGTAACGGAACTTTTACTACTTGAGCTTCTCTGTTTAATATTACAATGAGTTATTACCTTGCGTATATTGTTTGACGATCGCCTTTTCTTAATTGTTTATGTTATCTTTATAGCTAAAACTAAATCCTAGTTAAGTATTTACAAGACATGTTTTTGGGTTTGAATGTTCCTATAAAAATTATATTGAATATAAACAGACTGAGCAATTGCCTTAGGGCTTCAGCGTTCAACGTCATCCCTGAGGTCATAGGTTTCACGCACCAATGGAGTTTCTGTTTATGTGTGTATTTTAACACTCACTCGTAGAAGAGACATATCGTGCGGAAATAAATTTGAAGCCGAGTCCTCAAAGTGTCTACACAAAGGCTCAGTGGGGGGTTTCGGAATATCCCATTCCCCATGCCTATATAGAATCCCCACTTACTATCACTATCCCAGAGAAAAAGTTTTCTTTTCCAATTGCAAAAAACATGTTTTGTTCTTAACGAGATTGTTCGTCTTCCATCATATGATATATCAGCGCCTATTAAAATCGCATTCCACGAAAAGAAGATTCAATAAAGCTCAGATTAATAGCAATAAATAATTCATTTTGATCCTTGAGGCGTGTAAAGCTGTCACCGCCCCTTGATTGGTGTGACGTTTGATCGGGGTTCTGTCAAATGAGTGCTGTGACGCAGGCGCAATGACACGCACTCGGCCTTGCAATGGCGTCCTTGCCGCCAGACATCTCTATCTCTTTCGCACATCATCCCTCCACCGCTCGTGATATATAGCTCCCCTTAGGAATTGCTAACCAGTTTCGACTCGTTTCTATTTACACTTCAATGAATCCACCCTAGATATTATTAATAAACATACCATTTTAGTACGATTTATTTTTGTACTGGACTTTTAGTTGTTTTTCTATCTGGTTTAATAACATTGTTACTATCGATTTTTATCCATGTACTTTATACATGTATGATATTATCTTCGTGTTTCGCGATTTGCTATGAATACTGATAGGTTGATTACCAGGGCTTGTAGTGCCAAATGAGGAAAATCCTTTTACAGAGCATGTTAGAAAAGCTTTAATTATAGCCAGGTGTAATTAAAATAGTGTTTGTTTTGTGTCACCTATTGTCCAACCTTAATATTTAAACGGCGTATTTTTATTAACAAATTTCTTGTATATCCAATCATTGGTCATGCGTAACAGTTACTTTTTGCTAGGAATGCTACGAGTTTATTGCCTCTAAATATTATAAACATTTTAAAAAGCAATATATTTATGCTGATTGTCCATAAATACTTCGCCAAAAAGAAGTATTTTCGCAGTAAAAATACTTTATGCTCGAGTAATAAAAAGGTATATTTCTGCGACTATCTTTGAATATATCTAAGAATATTACTATTAAATTATACGATCAGACAATAGAAGCTTTATTTATTGTGTAAGTATCTCCATCTGCATACCGGGTTGATTAAAAAACATGAAAACAAGGCTCTATCCTCGATTTATTGCCGTAGTAAGAGTTTTAATTATAAATGAACATTCAAATGACAAGTTTAGTTTTAAAAATGGAATAAAAATCTACCATAGAGTACCGACATACGTGCAGGTTATTGGAGTGAGAGTTTGAATGGAGGACGAGGTTATTTTCGTATTCGATAAAAGTTGCAATGCATGCAAAGATATAACTCATGCATGTTATGAGTGCATTTAATTACAGCTTGTGATTTGTGAGGTCAACTAGTGCAGTGATTTATGCGTTTATGTGTTATACTACATAATATATCTAAGTATCAATATAGTCTTTAGACCGTCATTGTATAGCGAAGATATTTAAAGTCTAAATCACAAGATTCGAACATAATTAAAATCTTTGTAAGAGGTTAAAATTAGTATTAATGAGTATTAATTATATTTAAATTGATACTATTTTTTTGTTAAATTAATTTAACCTAAGTCAACTTAATGCTTAAGTTCTCCTCCAATGAAAAAGTATGATACTTTCATATCTAACTATAGACAGTATTTTAATCAATTAAAAAGGGTGAAAATGCACGGAATGATAACATATAATATTATGGTAAGTACGTCGCCCAGATGTCGCCACTTAGCACTCATCAACATACAATTATGTCATAAGCCCTGCGCTAAAATATGTAGAGTTATAATCAATATCTTGCCCTGTTAAAGTTTTATTATATTTTTTATGAGTGATCAAGTAAGCGTACGATCGTTCCCAGTTTTATCGTACGAGCATTAAAACTATTTAATGCACATGAATACACTTATCCGCTGTTAAACGAGATAATGGAATGTTAAAAATAATATTAATATTCAATAAGCATTTTTAAATAGTTTGCTATAATTTGCGGGTGCTTTTATCTGTATGTAAGTAGTATTTGCACGGCTTCTGTTGTTGATTTGTATCAGATATTGTTTCTAGTTCCATTACCCAAATGGGGATACCAGACCATTTTTGCGTCATCCACTGATCAGTTTGACACACGTCGTCGATTGTGTTGAGACCGGCTGGTTTTTCCCACGAGCACTAGCAAAGTCAAAGTCAAAAATTATTTATTCATATAGGTAACACAATATACACTTATAAACGTCAAAAAAGAAATATTCATTAAATGCTTCTAATTTTACATTTACTGCCAGTTCTCAAATCACGGGCGTAGAACCAAAGAGAAGAACTTGCAATAAACTCTCGGCCACTCTTTTTAATCGCCAAGTTTTTTTTTACACAACGTTTGAACCACCATGTTCCACATGACATCTTAAGTAATAAATAGTAATAAAATAATAAAAAAACATTGCACTATGTAATGTTAATTGACCTTTGCAAAAGTTTCAAAGCTCAATTAGGCTGATTCTATTATTTAGTATTCCCAAAATAACCTGAAAATTTAATATTATATATAATATGTATTCATATTTTTGTAGATATATTACTTCATAAGGTACACATTAGACTTCTCTTACCCACGAGATTTCATTTAAAACATTTTCCACGTTAACGATATAAGGATCTAAGGAGGTTTTATAGGTTAGTTGGTGAAGTTCGATAGAGCAAGTCTATTTATGGCTGGCCTGTTCGCATGCCTGAGTCCTGATTATTGGCGCCTCACTGAATAATGAAATGTCGTGGTGGGCTAATCATTAAGACTTTTTAAATCGTTCTCTCAAAAGATTTTATCTTAAAAGTCCTGTGGATTAACGATTTGGGTGAACAATAAATAGGTCTTATTTACTGTAATTGCTCGTTGTAAACGTCGCTTTTTCTTTAAACATTTGAACAAGACTAGCAAAATCTATTTTTATAAGGACAAAGCTGTATTAACAATACATGACTTCTTTGTAAAAATAACTAAAATATTGTGATACATACATAACATAATACAAACATGGATTTCACGATTGAAACATGGATTACGGATCACGAAACATGGATTACATTATTGACACGTTTTCAGTATAATATAATATAAAGAGAATTTCCAAAGATTATTTATTTTGACGAACCACGCACAAAAACAGATTTTTCAAACATAAATATTTAAAAACTATAAACCTCACGTAGTTGTTGAATTATTTGTTCTTATTATTTTGCAAATAAATAAAAGAAACAAAAAAATATTTATTTTTTAGATTATTAATTGATTAATAAATTAAAATAGACCTAAGTCTATTTTAATTTTTAGCATTTTTAGTCTAAACTAAAAATGTGTTTGTCTATGAGGCCTTATTTATTTAGTTAAAATATGCATTTTAATACGGACATCAAATCTTAAAGTTTAATATGACATGGATGCTATCAGTATCTGACGCGCTCGAGTATGTCCATGCAACAGTTTTTTTTTACATTTTTGAAAATCTATAACCGTTCCCTCCACCGATGAAAACGTGTATTAAAAGTTAAATAATATTAGATTTTATTCGTAATTCGCAGTTTTTTCTTTAAAAGATTTTATTATTTTTTATCTAAACTATCGCAACTCAATAGGTCTCTATGACGCTCGGTAAATCCCCACTTTGCATCGTGGGCTATATAATACTATAAGGTTTATGTTATGTCTATAAATTTGAAAACTAAAGCCTACAAAATTTGCAAATTTGAATATCGAATGGCAAATCAAACATACCTTACATAAAACTATACAGTAAGTTTCTGTAAGCTTTTGTTAAGCAACAATGTATATTCCTAGCAGAATACTTGCAGTTTTATAGATACTAAATTAAATTTTAATATCAAATTATTATTACAATAAAAGCATTCGCCGTTTATGCGATAGAAATTTGGGTCAGTTGTAATTTACAGTTTGACAAAAATAACGTGCGATTCGACATTAAGTGATCGAACAGAATTTAATTTTAAAGTCCGTTATATTTAAATACATTGTTAAATTAAAGTGTGCTACTTGTTGCTAATTGATTCGGATACTTTGATTGTTGTTTTGATACGTGTAAAAGCATTAAATCTTAATTGATTTTGAAACATGATAATTCATTAAAAGATCTCCAATTAAAACTGAAGAGAATGAACGCTCTACACTATAACTAATGAATAAGGTGATATTAATAAAAAATCATCTGTAAAATTAGGGATATTATTTAGTAAAATTAAGTTATCCAGGTTTTATAACTAGCATTTTTGTCTAAAGTATGTACAGATGATTTCCACCTTTTTTTTTTTAACTTTTTCGCAACAGCTTCAACTTTATGATTTCCACCTTTCCAATAACTAAAACATCACAGAGCACATTGAAAACTATATTAACTAACCTTCAAAATCAATTGATAAAAAAATTGTATCCCCACAGAGCATGCAGTTAATTTCATTGTATTTATCATCTCACAATGTCTTAAGCGAATTTTACGGGCTCCATTTACTATCGAGCATAATCTGTGGTTATTTGCAAATACACCACGTCCAAGTTAATGTGTTAAAGGTTCACTTATTATATTCACAAAGAATCGCTGTCGAGTAGCTTGTATAAAATTACATATATTTAACCGCAATCGAATTGGATAATTATAAGTTTGTGTAAATGTATAAAACACTGGATGGCAAGCAATTTAGTAAGCTTTTGCGTGTTGTTGGTGATGCGCACCAACTTTTTAAACGAATCTAGTAGACTGTGTCTATCTTTGCAAATATAGTTGAAGTTTTCTCTATTTAACTGCGATTCGTCATAGGAATTATGTGAATATGTTAGGTGATATACTGTGAAACTCATGAAAGCAATCATACGACATTATATGGTAAAGATGTTAGATAGTATAATAGATTGTCAAGCTGTTCGTTTTAACAGGAGTGTGGTTATAGGCTTCAGCGTGCGACTCTCATCCATGATATCGTAGGTTCCATGGACGGCCGTACACCAATAGACGCATGTGCATATCCAATACTGGCTAGGTACGGTGAAGAAAAACATCGTGAGGAAACTGACATGTCTCAAATCAAAAATCGACGATATATTTCTTATCATCTATTTGTCCATGAAATAAAAATATTCAAAGAAACGGATGCAGAGGCCAAGCGAATAAAGATTATAATTTTTTTAATCTGTTAATTTTTTATTGAGTTTATTAAACATGAGGTTTTAAATCGTTGTTAAAAAGTCGGTGAACTCAGGCTTTGATGTGTCCACAAATGCGCAATCTTAATGGCGATAAATTATACGTAATTGAAAGTAACTGTTCAAAATTACATTAAATTGAATATCACATTTTTACAACCAATAAGCACATGTCGTGTTGATTGACATGTGTTTAACAAACTTTAGATAATAACACTTGGTTAGTCAGGTCTTATGTGAGTATGAAAATAATTTGTAAAGGAATTATTTATAGGTAAAATTTATGCAAAATTTAAATGTATGTCTTATTAGATAAAAAATGCATTAGAAGAGATTATTCGAAAATAAATATGGTGCTATGTTTCTATTTGAAATTTTATTATAGAATGTGTAGGCTCTTCATTATTTAATAAGGTAGTTGGTAGTCTGTAGGTTAGTTTTCAGTATAAAGTATGTATTGCTCCCAAGCTTATTAAACTATTGGATAATTATGAATTGGACTTTTATTAAACATAATAGTTATTAAAATAAATATTTTCGTCGAATAGATTTTCAACAAAACAATTACTAAATAAACTAGAAACTGATACGTTTAGATATGCAAACTATTAGCTAAGCTGGGTGTATATGTAGCACAAAGTAGAAAATAAGTATTTACCAATAGTTCAATAGTGATTTTTCTTCGGAAATCGAACCGTATTGCATCAAGGCAACTGACAATGTTATTCTTATATAAAATTCATGCCGTTTAAATTTGTTAATGACATTTTTTCCTTTGTACTGTTAACGTTGAGAAGAATTGCAAACTGGCTTACTTAAATATAGTTATTACTTGTTGGCCGTTGCGGTAATAACTTCATTTAAGCTTCCACAAAAAATCTTTTACGTTGATGGAGATTTTTGCAAGTGCTTCTGTAAATGCCGAGTGGTTTATGCTCTCCTTATTTTGTAATTATACACACTTTGCGTACAGTAAGTTCACGTTTTATCATACCAAAACTCTATACAGCGGTAGCAAAGAGGCTAGATGTTTCATATATCGTCTACCATAGTGTGACTTCTCATCTACAGTCTCTCATGAGTTAAATCACTATATTTCATTTCTAGTACTACCTAAGGTAAGTATAATTTTGCTAAACCTAAATCTTTTTATAGTTTTTATTCTCAAGTTCTTTAATATTAATAGAACAGCGCTGTATTTTTTTCTTAAGATACACGCATTACGCTCATTGCTCAAGGGAGGCGTACTCAATCATTATAAACCACAAACCCATATGCAACGCTAGAAGGACCACGACCTGTCATTAACCATCCTAGCCAGTGATCGACCCCATATAAATCATTGTAATGATAGATTATTCTAGATACATTAGTGAAACATGATGGAAACTCGCACGCAGCGCCGATTACACAGATAGTAATTGCCTTTATTGATACCTCACGAAAGCTTTTTTGTATCCGAAATTCACACTTGCACTCAACGGCAAATGCACGCCTAACAATTAAGAGCAACTAAATCGAGTACGCTCTCGTGAGATAGATATCGTTGTAAAATATATGTCAGTGTTTTACGCCGTTATTCGATGTCTAGAAGTAAAACAGTTGTGTGAAGTACGGGCGACGATAACCTATCGCCCCGCAGCCCAAGAGTTCGGAGACGCGGTATTATCGTGTCTAATCAGGTTCGCACGCCGAGCGGTGGCTAAATCATTTATTGATTTCTGATGTCGCGGTCGTGATCGCTTGAGATTTGATGTTCGGCATGACGCTCTGCTATTGTCGGCGCCGGCTTGCGTTGCGTCGCGAGCTTATTCTCCGTGATTAAACGCTTGTAATTCCAACAATATCGTTCGGCCTGTCGGATTCAATCTGCACTCCGCTCTCTTGTCTCGTGTCAACCGCTTCACGCTAATCGATCCGTGCAACTTTTTGTGCTAATCAAATTTTTGAATTGTTCTAAATAACATACCTAGTTTATGAAGCGATAAATATCTGCTTAGATTTAATTCGTGATTATGTTATGCTATTTTTATATACTTCTCTGATTTTGTCTGTAATACATCGCGATAAAACTGCCAAGAAACTGATAAGAGTTATTTTTACTTGAGACCAAATTTAGTTTAATATGTATATCTTAAGTTTAACTATCGTTATTATATATGGCCCTAACATTATAGTTTATAGAAGTGTCGAGCTTCAGCTGGCAATAAATAAAAGCAAAACAGCTATTACTGTGAAAAATATTGGATGAACAAAATGATAGAGTAATTGATTCATGTATATTTATGACGCGATAAACATTTTACCACCAATGTATTTATTACGCTCGTGGTTAAACAATAAGCAGTTGGAGATAAATGGGTCTTGCTCGCAGACTCTTCTTATTGAGCACTTAATAAAATAATAGGGATGCGATCTTGTAGCAGTGCTCGGTAGTTATTAAGCACTATTGTTGTGATGCGCCGTAAAAAGCTTCGGAGCTTATTCTAATGTTGCGAATAAAGCAGTAAAAGGTACGTTTACCCAGTTATTAACTCTATATATATGGCGTTCTTGGGTCGCTCGAGTTTGAGCCTTGTGCCTCCAGCGATTAACGTGATACTGCAGTCGGGCCGGGCGGTTTAGTGCACTAGTGGTGGGAGATGAGTGCAAATTTGCATTGGGAATTGGGTGCGCACGCTTCGGTAGGGCCTCAGTGTGCATTTCTCACGCTACTCGCATTGCAGTTCCGACTACCAACTGCCTCTGGGCACGCTCTTGCCGTTTCTCTACCCTAATGACTCTCTGGTCACGCCTTTTTTGTTACCATTCGGATTCACATAATTAACTTTCATTACTTAGTAAAGATACCAGTTGCTTTGATGTTTGTATGTCGATAAACGGGTAGTAAAACTTAATTCAGTTATCGAAATATATATTAGATTTATGCGATTAAAAAGTTAATTGTTAGCCATAGTTTTATTTTTATATAAAGTAAGTAAGAAGTGTTATTAGACACTTTCTTGTGTTTAATATTATTTTTAGTAAATAAGGTTAGACTTAAATTAAGCTATCATCATCATTAAATGATGTCTTTGTGTACACACAATTCATAAATAATATATATTTTTTTTAAATAATAAACAAAATATCTTTTGTATTATCTGATAAGTGTTCATTTCTTATAGAAAAATTCTACAGCTACGCAATCTGATGAACAATTTCATTTAAAAATATCGATTATAATTAAAACGTTTGTTGCTCATGAGTAATAAATCAAATGTTATCATGGTGTAATAATATCGATATGATGCAAGATAATTATAATTTCTTTCGAGCGTAAACCATCATTTTTCACTATTAAAATTCCCATTCGATGGTTCACCGAAGTTTCAATTTTATTTTTGTAACGGGAATGCTAAGTGTGTGGCACAAAATTCCATAGAGGCAGGTGCTTCGAGCTAATTCAAGTAGTGTAGATATTTTACGAACAAATTACACAAGTAAGCTCCTGTAGGTTTTATTTTTTTGCCGGGGTATTGAATGGCTTATAAATTCCATTCGATATTTTATATCAATGCAATGTTTGGTTTCTATTTCTACATTGCAGGAATGTTTAAGTGGATTTTTTTATTTAGACTTTTTGGCTTTACAAAGTATTTAATTTATCTCGTTGAAAAACGTGAGCTTAATTTAGAATGTATACGTATCTAAGGTCTTTTTAAAGTAACGTTTGAATAAAATAGGGAACTAGATGGCTGTGACTTCATCAGCGTGATGTTTCGATAAAGTTAGTGCACCAAACTCAGTACGACATATTTATAATGCCCGATTAACTAACGGTTTAAAGACATACGATTTAAATCATTCTGTAGCATTCTGTAGTATCTTCTGTAGCATGCGATTCGCTGGCATATGCCTTATGGAGGATTAATGAAGATCTCTTTATTAAGTAACTGAAACCGCTAATTCATAATGAAATACTTTTATTATTGATTTCTAAAGTTAACATTTTTAAATGCCACTCCTAATAAACGACTCTTCATACAGCTATAGATCAATTCTGTTTAACGTAAAGCTTTTTATATGAATATAAAAAGTATCTCACATAAGTTACTATAATTACGCGATATATTATTCGCCAGCGGGTTATAAGACAGGAAAAGTTTTGTATTTGCTAGTTCAATGATTTCCATTACACTAGATATTTTATTTTAGCCCGTGGCAAGTATCCAGATCAATTTATATAGACCTAGATATCCAGGTGGATCTAATAATACTTCTTATGAATTAATCGGTATTGAACGCCTCTCGCAGTGTTTAGGTTCGAATGCTTGACTTAGAAGAAAGCTTTTGAGCTAAAAGTCGTATTTCATATTTTTCTATGTACAATTAATACTTGCTCTTACGGTGTCTATTGGATCTACCGCAACGTGCCTTCGGTTTCATTTTCTTTTAAGGCAAGAAAGAGTATTATGCTTATTACATTTTATCCTACAGTTACGAAATACAGCAGTTATGTAAGATCATTTCAGGAATATTAATATGTTATTATTTTTTAATTTTCAAATTAGATTCGGACGGCCGAAGTGTTTTTTGGTTCTTTAAAGTATTGTCTTTCCAGGATTAAATAATGGTGAATTTCGGAAAAATAACACATCAATATAATACAATACCACTGTGATACATTGTTATATTTATATCCTCCCCTTTCTTAGTTTAAAAACCTTACATAAAAAGAAATGCATTGTATTAAAATGAATAACACCGTTTACAATGGACTTGTACCAATTAGAAGCTATTTCTCCAATGGACCTAAGGCATGACTGTCCCATGACCTTTAATGTAAGATCTATCTTCAGTTTTTGCCTTTTAGGTCATCAATTTCTTGCAGACCTGAGAACTATCACCGCTATTAACGTTGAAGATTTTATGATTTCGTTCTAGACTTTAAATGATCTAAGCTTAGAGAAAGCCTTTTATTTACTTGATATTGATCATTGAAAATCTTAATAGAAAAGTATATTAATATTGTAATTTAGTTATAATATTTAATTAAGTAATAATTACGATATAAGTCATACATAATTATGACAATATATATTATATATCCTCAGATATATAATTCCAATACTTTTAATATTTATATACGCTTAATAGTAATTTTATTGATTACAATCAATTATATTTAAAAGTACTAAAATTGTCTTTAAAAAAAATAAAAAAAAAAATACAAAAGTAGATACTTGTATTTTATTTTATAAGAAGGAAAAAAAAATAATGATAAACTGAGTATCTTCTGCATTTAAATAAAAAATTGGTTTTAAGTGGCTGTCACCAGCTATACTGATGTTCTCTTCTGCTTTTCCAATGCTAAATGAAGTATTTTTTAAATTATAAAAGAGCGTATTGGGCTTAGTGACTTCAGCGTTCAACTCTCATCCCTGAGGACGACCACAAACCATCGTAGGTTTGAATCCCGGCTGTGGCCAATGGACTTTTACTGTCTATGTGCACATTTAACATTTACTCGTACGGGGAAGAAAAACATCGTGAATAATCGACATGCCTTAGTACCAAGTCGACGGCGTGTGTTACACATAGAAGACTGATCACGTACCTGCCTATTAGAAAAAACTAAGCTATATAATACTAACTAGCTAGCCCTAAAAGGTCGTTGCGCCACTGGTTATTCATTTATAACATGTATTATATAAACTCTATTTAAGTATAAGTACCGTTAGGTCAGGTAGAAAATATTTCTTTCAAACATGATCTCATCTCGAAGTCTGAAAACGTGAAGTTTTCCTTAAGTAGTAGTATACATTTTAGTCATGCGCCCACACAACAATTACAGGACTGCATTATCTTTACAAGTGCAACATATTTATACTACTATGATTGTTATATGTATAAGCAAGTTAATATATTATTTTAGTACTGTTCAGTTACTGTTAAAATTTAATTTTTTTTTCATTATAAGTACTACATTGATTATTTTACTAACTAAATATATTGCTTATCGACTTTTTGTTTATCAAATAGGTCCCGTCATTTATGTTGGTAACTATGACATTACTTATTATCCAAAGTGATAAATTGTACTAGAAATTGTATTCGTTTTTACAATAAACTCCCAAGCGAAATGAGAGAATTATCACTAAATAAATTCAACTCTCGTTAAATGTAAATTAATCAATAAAGATTTTTATAAATTTGACGAATATTTAAATGATCCTAATCCTTGGGATTGATTTGCTTCAGTTCAAACATATTTGACTTAAAACTTAGCGATTAAAAAGAGTGGCGGAAAGTTTCTTGCTCGTTCTTCTTGCCCGCTCTACGCCCTTGACTTGCGAACTGGTAGTAAATGTACATTTAGAATTAATTTAACTTCTTTTTTGATGTTCATAAGTGTACTTATTTACCTATATGAATAAAGTTATTTTGACTTTGAGGTACGTGATCAGCCATAGCTTCGTGTGACAGAAATATTTACGGCTCACTGTGCTGGAAGCAGTGACTTGAGCGTGCTCCTCTCATCTATGAGTGTCGTGCGCTGGAATCACAGCAGCGCACGGATTGATTTTTCTTTCTAAGTCCGCATTAAACAGTCATCACAGAAAAACATCATGAGCAAAACCTGCGTGTCTTAGACCTAAAAATCAACTTGCTAATAGGAAGATAAAGAAATCTGGGGCTTAGACCTAAAAGGTTGTAACGCAACTGGTGTTGGCAAAGCCTTCGTCATACATGAGGTCTGACTTACGGTTTTGTGATATAATTGACACGAAATTTATATAAATACTATACCAGCTACATAAAGAATAAGTTTTACTGAGGCGTTACTTCGTTTTTCAAAGAATTTCTATTAAATTAGCCATAGTGAAATTAAAAAGTGTCCAAATGTACCGTGATATTAGGGCAAGTGCATAGCTATTTTGATACCGGTTTCTTTGTCGGGCAATTTCTTTTTCTAAGTAAAAATTTTTCAACATTTTACACCGCCGGCGGTGTTTTTATTGTTTTTTATTTTATAATTGACTCTTAAACTCACGTACGGAATATAAAAGTGGTGACATTACGTGAAATAAAGAAATCTCATACTAGACAATTTTAACTAAGATAAAACTTAAGTTTAACTTGAAGACTTCGTTCATTCGTTTCAGCCTGTCAACGGAGGCTTCAATTTTCAGTGAAATAATCATTGTGACGGTTTTAATATCAAGCTGGTGACATAGACTCATAAGTTATATCCTTAATAAAATACTTGTATAGTGAATATATACTGCGCTAAACTTGTTTATTTCCTGCAAGAACGTTTGGCCCGTACAAAAGATATCAACGAAGTCATCGTTGAAATGTTTAATAAAGTGGCTCAAATTAAGAGAACTACTTAATAGGCTTTTAACTCTTACAATTTTAATATTCAAAGTAGCTGTTGTACGACCTATATGTTTTCTTAAAAATGGTATCGTTGTAAATAAGTATTTAATTTCTATTTATAGCGAGACAAAGCTGCCCGAATTAAACGTTAATAGTTCCTATAACATATGAAGGTTTTTCACACGTCAATATGGCATCACACTATTGAAAGCATCTGCTAAAAGCATTCGAATGCTTGGTGATGGGATCGTGCTCGTGCGCCGCTGCTCACGGCGGCCGCCGGCGCTCGAGTCGCCATGAATTATTGGACCTCGATCGTACGATTGAATAATATCCGATTCTGCACCGAATTTATGTTAGGAAGTGAACAGTTTGTCCCGTATCGACCTAACTGGCTGCCTGGCCCCGGGCAGCTACGATATACGATAAAACATTCCTGTTTTCTTTTGACATCGTCAGCACAACTCATCCTTGTCTGTCGTTTACAGCTAGCAAGAAAATTTGTTTAGATTTATGGACGTAATAACTATTGAACGAGGCCTGTCGATAATATAGCAACATCGCGATTAGAACAACACAAATGTTATGTGTGATAAACATAACTAGGACTGCCTCGGGCGGAAGTTAGTTCCATTCAAATTGTCTCAATCTGACGTTTATTTTACAAGTGCAGTAATTATTATGCCATAAAATTCACATTAACACATTTGTCTTAAATCTGTGCAAATTACACACGTAACAACGGTCATTAGAGGCGATGGCCGCCTCTGCTCTCATTTCGACAATAAAATTTGTATCTTAAGTGCCCAGATCATTTTCTTCTATATTACCTTGAGTTCATTGCTCTGATGGATTTGTATTAAATTACGGGTTCACACATCTAGTATTTTTAGTTTGGTAATCGTGACCGCAGTACATAATTATCTTTCTGATCGATTTATACTGGAATTTATATCGGAAACACTATCTTAATAGCTAATTCAGTGCTTTTTTGTGTTATATTTGTATTGGCTTCATTCATGTTTCCCACGAAGTTAAATCAACATAAGAAAAGTTGGCAAACTGTAGTTGAAAGTAATTATCGTAATTTTAACTTTCAGTGCGGGCCACTTAGAAACCGTTGCAAATTATCCTTTAGAAAAAACGTACTCCTCATACTTCACACGTAAATAGTGATCTAATTCAGACAAAATTTCCTTCTCATGCCTAATTTCGTAAGATTATAGGGCAATTATATTACTCAGTCCGCCATTGTTCGGAAAGTGCAACTCAAAAGTCAAACACCCCACGCCACGCTAGGCTTTTATCTAATTTGCGGTACATGAATTCGTTTTTTGCACGCAACACACGGTATACTAAAATATTAAATTATTTCCACAATACATCATCATTGCCGTAACGGTTGTATCAATTAATGTGATTATATCGAGTAGGTCTCTCGGTCGATCACGTACCTCGCCCCCGTATTGTGCTCTGTAACTTTTTCATTTACATACTTAGCTTTTGAAAGTGTTCGATTAATGTTTGTTCTATTTTCAGTTTGAATTGGGACAAAAACGCTGGCTGTCGATAATTCGTCTCAGCATAGAATTCCATAACAGGCGAACTCGTTATTGGAGATCGCTAAAACAGCATCATACCATGCATTAGCGGCAGTCAATTCGTTTCCTATAATAAATCTAAGGAGGCTTATGTTTCAAATAAATTTGCAAATAAATTAGGTGCGCTCCTTTTAAACGCGGACGTTTGTGTTGTTGTTAATTAAAGTTACCGTGAGGGGAATGAAGCAAAATTGCCTGAAGCTACAACGAATAATAATCACTGACATTGGCTCACACCTTTGTTAGTGCATTTGAACATCTTGTTGCTTACTAATTATGATCAGCTTAATTAGTTACTTCATTGATGAGCTATGATGAATAATGTCTACATATTTGTAGTATATAATATACTTGAAAGTTTTGCTGTTGTCGGGTTCTTTAGATTTTAAATGTTTCTTACGATTCCTTGAATACAGATGCTATTAAGTAGGTAAGTATTAAAAGTGAGAAACGTTTTGACATAAATTTAGGACCTGAATCAGTGAGCAGTGTTGGCCTAGTGGCTCCAGCATGCGAATCTTATACTTGAGGTCGTAGGTTTGGTCCTCGGCTGTGCACCAATGCACTTTCTTTCTATGTGTTAACATTTGCTCGAACGGTGAAGGAAAACATTGTGAGGAAACCGACATTTCTTAGACCCAAAATGTTGACGGCGTGTGTCAGGCACTGGAGGCTGATCAACAACTTATCTATTAGATTTAAAAATGATCATGAAACAGATTCAGAAATCTTTATTCTTACGAACACTCAAATATATGTTTATTTATTTGATATGTAACAGTGACAGTTGTCGATGTACAAATGAGTACAAATTATAATAATTAAATTATATGGAAGGCAACCAGATAATCTCATAATATATTTTACTTCATACAAAGTAACATCTAGGATCTTATAGTATAATTAACTACATCTGGTTATTGTATTTAACATTTGAAGTAAACAAATATTATTATTTTTTGCATTACTTAGATTTATTATTAGTGACCCGTACTAACCAGGTCATTTAAAATTTAGAAAGTATATTGATTTATTTTACCTACACTGTAAGGACATTATATTTACTGAATTAGAACAATTATCGTTGCTAATTTCGACGTCAGCACCAGTGCTTAAATGGGTATTAAATTAAAAAAATAACATATATTTATCTTCTACCAGCTATCACTCGCTTGACATATAGATTCCAGACTCTACGGGAAGCTACTATGCTAAGCTACTACTATGTAAAGTAAAGATACAGACATCGTCCAATCCATTGGCATAAGAATTCTACGATAAACTTGTTAAGGTAGGTTCTGATATTCATTTATCAATTATCATAAATTCATGCACATATCTTACAATATCGATTCTATTCAAAACTTAAAACTTCATGATCATGTTTTATGTATTCAGGTTTGTCTATCGCATCGTTTTCAATCGATGCTAATATATTATTACTGGACGTTGTCTGTTGGAAAAAGTAAATTTTATTCCGTGGTGTTATTGTTACTCGCATTGGAAAAGCAATTCATTCAATCTGTAATTATTGTCTTTGAGGTACTATTTCTCGTTTCCAAGATATCCCTAATCGCGTATCTAAAGTAATTAGTAAAGTTTATGTTTCTTTTTATATTTCTCGATATTTCCTGGTTTATTAAACTTCAATGAAACTAATTTATGTATTTAAAATCTAATAATGCATTTCGTGACCTTAGGACCTTGGGCATACCGAGGAGGTTTGAGTTCAATTCCCAGCGGCTGTTTTGCGGGTAGGACAAAATTATTTTGACAACCTACAATTCTTTTATTTTTAAGATTTATTGCCAAATGCTATTATCATATCTTAATTTTCTTTGTTATTAATACTCCGAAAGTAAATTGGTACATAAATATTATTAATTTGTGTAATAACTTCGAAGTAGATTAAAAATTTAATACTAGTCTAGCCGATGTATGTGATTGTGGTATCAAGTGGTCGTTCGTAGCGAGTACGTTAGCTTATCAAAAGAGCCGCTAGCGCAGAGCTAACAATGCACAGGCAACATACAACCGCTAAATAACTTTATTTTAAAGCTTAAACAGCTGTTTCATTCCTTACTTTAATTCTACATGTATTAAAGTGTGTTAGCCGTATTTGTAACCTGTGACAATGATGCGGAAACGAACGAAGCAAACAGCGATAACTCAACTGCACATAGCTGAAATACAATCGTGGGGATACCGAGCCTCTGTGGCGGCGCCTGCCCTTCTATGTACATACACATTATTGTCTTACATTATAACGGGCCTCATATATGTACTTCGAGATGTAATACGGCAAGTGTTTATGTGAATTTAAACACTTTTTGAATATAGAGTCATTGCCTCTAAAGCGACTGGTGAGTATTGTCAGTTATGTTACATCTACCCCCAATAATCATTACGCGGTATGTTCTTTAGTGAATGTACTTATATCAGCACTTCAAAATGTATAACGACAAGTGTCTGTGTAATAGATTTTTGAATTTAGAATCATTGCCTCCAAACAGACTGAGAGATATTAGAGTTAGTGCGAGATGCCTACCCGCAATTTAGTTTAAAAATACTTAGACGCATTTCCGGCAGCAAAAATTAGTGCCCTGAATCTCCTGCATAATCAGTATTATCAGATTCGATTTTAAGGTCCAGCCCCCTTTTTTGGATGTACTCATTCAAATTGTTTTATTAATTTAATAATCATTTGTATCTGATGTCATTGGTTGATAAAAGTTAATATTTAAAAGCTAAAAGCCTCTTCTCACGGGGCCGTAAATAACAATCTATTCTAGTAGCAATGAATAAAATTAATACGAGCAAAGTAGATCGTAAATATCATAAACATACACCTGATCTCCTAGAAATATATACACTTAGAAATGTAAATAGTGACTGTCTGTATATTTTGTTAAATGTAGATGAACCATCAAAAACATAATTTAAAAAAACAAGTCTCAGTTTATCTACCGTAATTTTTTTTAAGATTCATGTAATACCAAGTCTGTCAATTTATTCAATCCCTACTTAAGGGACTGAATAAATTCTTGCCGTGCCGTTTTGTGGCCTGACAATGACAATGACGTGATTGCATTTTTTTTTAAAGGAATCTCGCTGTTGGCCTTAAGGGCCTTTACAGCTCAGTTCGGGCTGTTTTGGCGAGCGTAGCTCAGCCTGAATGGGCGGTGATTGCAATTTGCTTAAAGCCATCATATATACTTGTAGCTGTAACGCCTATAGCTTACAGAAAATGAAGTAAGAAAATTTCACACTGGACTATTTTGCATCGGGGCTCGTATATGAACTGTATGTAAACTATGAAGATTCTTTCATCATTCAGGCATCCTCCGATCAAGACATGACATATGACGGTCATATTAATCCAATCACCTCCGTCTGTTTAACTCAAAACTACACACACTACATACATACATAGAAACAGATACGCACACACGCACATACACCTTAACATACTTACATATCTTACTCAATTTTTTGGTTGGTTAGATTTAACATTATTTTAATACGAGTAGAGTACGAGTGGTGGAAAGTTTCTTGCCAGTTCTTCTTACCCGCTCTACGCCGTTGACTTGCGAACTGGTAGTAAATGTAAATTTACAATTAATTTAACTTATTTTTGACGATTCATAAGTGTACTTGTTTACCTACATGAATAAAGATAATTTGAGTTTGAGTTTGAATACACAACTTACATTCCTTTTATTTTGAAAACGCATCATCACCCACACACAAGCGCTAGGAATCAATTTTGTCATAACTATAATTAGTTATGAATAAAGTGTATTCTTATTACTAGATGACCCGCTGAAGATCGGATCTCATACTACAGCTATAAAACACGAATTTCTGAATATAAATTTCAATATATGAGACAACCAAGTGACAATTTTAAAAAGACAAAAGACATCAAATATTTCCGAGCTTGGAACTGTTTTTATTCAATTGTCGTTTTTTAGTACTTAGTTAATTATTATTCATTAAGTTTCCCACCGTATAAACCTTTCCCAAATTTTCTCAAATATTTCAACATCAGAATAAGCCAATTTTTTTGCAAGACAGCCGCAGCAGACGGCAGTTTATTTATATATAGATTATAGATCATTAAGTATGTGCAAAGTTGTAGGGAGTCGCTAGATAAACGAGTGCATTATTGCATGTGAAGTTGGATTTATTGTATGCGAAATCGATGCACAGAGCAAGTTCATGTATAAATATTTAATGTTATTTGAATTACGCTCCTGGAGGTTCTCTTCGCGTATTTTTCAATGTCCCGTCCATCCTTTGTACCTTCAAATATACAACGAGTCCACACTTGACGGCCGCTTAGTTATTAGGATTTATGCACATAGTTATGAGCAAATTGTACACAAATAACATGATAAAATATAGTGTAATAAATCTTGAGTTTAGTGACCGCAACAAGGTTTTATTGGTAGATTGATAATTGGATAATACTATATCTAAGTCATAGATTTAAGATAGGTTTTAACTCTTTAAAACGGGTATGCCTATTTCAATTATAGACCTTTTAGGTCTGAAGCGGAAATTACGTTTTTTTTAAACGGCAAGTAGGTGATCAGCGACCGAGTGTCAAATGCTCATATAGACAGCAAGTCCATCTGTGCACAGCCAGGGATCGAACTCGAATCAGAGTCGCACGCTGAAGCCACTATGTATAAACAGATAATTGCCTGACACTAATTTAAAATACAAATGTAATAAATTGACCTCCCTCTTTAATTTCAAGCCGGTTAAAATGGTTACACATTATATCAGAACAATTGTAAACATACATCATTATTTAAGTTCAGTAAAAAAAATCTTGTCTATTACAATAAATAATATTAATAACCTGTATTTCTCTTTATATAATCTTTAAATATTTCTAATAGGGAATATAATCTAAAAACGTTTCCTCGTTTTGTTTAAGCTAACGAGGATTTAGAGTGTGGACACAGTGCCTAGACATGTCTAGATATTGTCTTTATAGCGGTAATAATGTCAATATTTGCTGGTCTAGCGTACACGGCACACGAGCCGTTACCGCCATCAGGCGACCACTCTTAATTATCAACAGTTACAGTCTTGATACTTTACAATCAATGCACCTTGCCGTAACTGATCAACAGCTTTACTGCCCACAGAACTGCATTTATTGTTAATGTCGGGGTCAATAAAATGTATACTTATGTAAGTTATTTGTATTGCAAGCAAGGATCAAAATTATAGGCAATAATTATCAAAATTTGACTTTTTGAAAACTACGGAAACGTTTCAATTTTCGATTTTATTACGAAACACTAGACTATTTATAAATATAACTTTAATTGAGAAATTAAAAATTAACATGGAATAAGGAACTTAAAATTATTAATAAATAAATAACTTACCTTAACATATAATAACTAAAATATATCATTAAAATGGATTCCCTTTAGGCAAGGTTCCGAAGATACTGGCAGCGTTCCCCCTTTGAATAGCGAGACTAATAATTCTTTGTCCGAGGTAGCTGCGAGATTTTCGGTCTCCTGTGATGTCGACTAACCTTTTTGATGTTTATTTAATAAGCCTTAAAGCGCTAGGACCCCACGCACCAAGGGTAATTGAGAAATTGTAAGTCATGAAACCTAATATACTATTTTTTTTAAAGTACGCGTAGTGATGTCTCATAAGTTCTCTTTGACCCTGGCATCAAAGATAATAGTGTCGAACAGACGGCCAATGAACCTCGGTTAAATTACAAATGTTTTGACGTCGCCAAATTCCAATTTATAAATTTCACACTATTCATATTAATGATTACTTATCGCTTGAATAATTTATGGCTAAATTGATGTGATTTATCGGACGTAATTTCGCCGCATTTCGTTAAACTGCGAATTCCACATTTGATCGTGGCTCGCTACTTGTGTATTCGAAATATTAATCAACTTAATGTTTACATGTTATGGGATTTTTGATGGAATTTAAATATTAATGATCCCGAGAGCTTTCCGTGTTTTATTAGTGTTAATTAATGTTTTATCACACCTCGGGTATTAAAATATAAATTTGAATTAATTTATTACTTTGATAGTGATTTTTGAAGTTTCATTAGTACAATGTTTTAATTTATTCCGGACTGCATATTAGATATTTCGTTATTATACAAATGTTTTAAATTGAATTTCTTTCATATCAATTGACGAGTAATATGCATATTTTTAAAATGGTTTAAAACCAATCTCGGTGTTTCGTTATACAAATTCAAAACTTACCACCCGGCGTACACATACTTTAAAAAACTATTGTATTTAATTACGAATATTTAAGTAATTTCAATGTGTATAGACATGTGTTTTAGAAAAGCTCTAGAAACATTCTGAAGCCATCAAATTAACTCTAATTAAAGTTGAAATAAGCTTATATTAGTGCCAGTATAATCTTGATAATCTGATCTGTCGGTAATCATTTGCAATGGCACTCGTATTCAGCTAAGTGCAGGTGGGGTTGATCTCACACACGATACGCGGCGCCCGCGCCGGATGCGTCGATAGCGTGTAGTATAGGAGCTAAAACGTCGCCGTCGGTTTATGAGAATCGCGCCCGGTACGCCATTCTACGTGAGGAACGTCGATCTCCACCACGACCTGGAGCTACCTACCATAGCCTAATGGATGATATTGGCGTCCGCACGCCATTTCGACAAGGATAAACATCAATCTAACCCGTTGGTACGTAAAAACCCCTTCCTGCCAAAAAAAGAAACTATGAAGATTGGCCAAAGGTTCTTTTTAAATTAGATGTTTTGAAATTTATTTTATTGAAATACTGGTTGTTTTAGATAAATGTTACATTTAATTGTTATATAAAAACCAACTCCATAATTTTCTGTTATATGAAAATATTTCCAAGATTCTTTAAACTTTGCCTAGCTCTTAGCATCGTCGGGGCGTCCTCTAATTGCGAACACCGTCCTATGAGATATTCCGCGGATGCTCTCGCGCAGCGCGATACGCGACCTGCGTACTTACGCATTGTACCACAATCCTTCCGCCTCACGCCTCCGATACCTATCTTTTCGAGCCGAACACATAAATTGAATTAGCGGGACATGTGCAACGTGTTTTAGGCCATAGAGCACCTGAAGCTCTTCAGAATGTATCACATGAGTTATGTCACTTAGTTATGTGAAATAGAAAAGTGATGAAACGAAGTGAAGTTACGAATGCTTTAGAGTTGCCCTTGGTACCGCTTTCGCTAGAACTTTTATTTAAGTCAGTAAAATATACTGCAATATACAATTGTTAGGCATGCATTGCGATGTATACTACGGAAATGCATTTTATTACGGTAGACTGTTATTTATTCATGATACACATAAAATTATTTACAATTAGTTAACCTCAATGTTATCTTTAGCAATAAAATTCATGTTCCTAATCTTATTTTTATGGTTTAGTATTTTATTGGTATAACCAAATTAGCTAAGGCGCTTTCCATTTGAAAGCTAATTAACGAATTAAGAATGGTAAAAACCAGGCACGTAGTAATGTAATTAATAACCCACACGATGCTTAATTTAAATTTCGGTATTCGATAGTTTTAGCTTATGGATTACACAATACACATATCAAGTGTTCTTGGATTCAGAAACTAACATTGTTGTGTGTGAAAACGATCCGTTAATAAAATCGTTAGATAAATCATTAACTTTTTATTACAATACTTAATTGTTTTTAAAGAATATATTGTAGCCTTTAAATGTTTAAGGTAAAGAGTGTAACGTATAACAACATTTAAAGTTGAAACAATGCTTATTATTACATTGTTATATGTAGATACAATTACATATAAAATTAAAAATATTTACTATAAAAATATAGACTATTTTTCTTTATCTCGCGTAAAAAAATGTGATAAGGTCTCATCACCAGCTTCAGCTGGATATCCTATACATCGTATAGTCGACCCACTTAACAGAGATCCTGATCACAATAATGAGTTTTTGTTCCGCACGATCCCAAGACTGCGACATCAGTGTTACGGATATTAAACTACATCGAACTTATTATATCAAACTTAATTTAATTTAGGGATATTGCTTTTTAGAAGTTACAGAGTAACGGCGCTGCTTTTGGTATCAGTCCAGCGCGTCTCCTACTACCGCGAAGTATATAAATAAATATAATAATGAGATTAAAATTAATCATGGTTAACTGTTTGAAGTTACAGGTCCATGAGTACTAAAACCATTGCGTTCAGCACGAAAGCTTATAGCAACAAGTATCTATGCAATGATAATACTTATCTTTATCAAACATGAAAGCTAAGCTCGAAATAAAGTAATATTCAGATTGCAAGATTGCGAGGGATAATTAGGTGCGTGCGCGCCTAGACCACCCATGCAGAACGGACGAGTTCACTGACAAATATCACCTATTTCCGATTCACCTAACGTTGTATGATTTATTAAAAGGCATTATAAGTTTATTAATATGAATATTAAATTAATGTTTTTTTGAATACGTAGGTTTCGTTTAATTTGTTGCTAACTTACAAAATGGATATTTTATTTTAATTTAATTAACGCGAATATTACCTGATTGGGATGGCTTGTTTCTAAACGGCAATCTGTTTATTGTTCTAAGGAACGTCTTTGAAACGAATAGTTTAACCATGATATATAGATTCTATATGAATTACTGTTTGTTTGTAGCTAAAACTCGAGAATTAACTAATTATGATATTAAAATATTTGTGGAAGTTCTTGGAAAGTGGGGAACATGAATAATTAGTAAAGAAAAGGACTAAAAACGACCGTCGAATAATCCATTAAAGACTGTTCCTAGCTGAGAAATATTTGATGTCTTTTGACTTTTTTAGAAACAAAATAATGAAAAAAGGCTGTCAGAAATGTGTATTTCATAGCTTAAGTATGAGGTCTATTTTAAAAATGTATTTGTTAGTCGAAACAATTCTGTTGCAGAAATAAAAAAGTATAAAAGTGTCAGTTGGTTGACGAAAAAAGAAAACAAATGAAATTCAAGACGATTATTAAAATCTACCAGTTGTCAGTGCACGAGAACTTTAGTTTAAAATAAAAACTGTATTCAAATGTTACAATGTCAAGTGGCATGTTTCTAATAGAACATTGATTAATCATACGTCCATAAGGTCAATGATTAAGTGACGTTCTGTCAAAATAACTCATTAAATACAGTTACATTGCTTAAGGCGGGGTTTTGCGACAAAAACCTAATGATGAATTACCGTCGTTTAGATATATTGATAGTCTTAAGGCTGAGGCCAGATGAGAGTATACACCCACCTACGACAGTTTGTTATATAGAGACACTCTTAAGGCCAATACGAGGCCATGGTTAGGCCTATTAAGTACTGTAAAGTATCAATACTATTTGTTTAAGCTGCTTAATTACAAGGTTTCCGGTATTCGGATGAATGTAGGTAAAGTAAGTAAAGTATGTAATATAAATAAAGTAAGGTCAAGGTAAGGGATGGATTAGAATACGCCCAGTCACTAAAATGAAGGTGGGCCGGACATGTGGCGCGTCTACGTGACAAGAGATGGACGAAAACGCTGACCAAGTGGGCGGGTCCACAAAGAAACAGAAAGAGAGCTAGACCTGTGGCTAGCTAGTGGGAATACGACATCAAAAAAACAGCTGGCCCAAACTGGATTCAAGTAGCCCAATCTAGAGAGGACTGGATCTTTGGAGGAGGCCTTCACCTACAGAGGAGTTCTTACAGAATGAAGAATAATAGTTTAATAGTATCGGGTTAATGAAAAACTAACACAAGTAAATTTAGGACACAATGTAAGAAGTAATTGGCTTTTTATTTTTTTATTATTTATCATTATTGAAAATGTCATGACGCTTTTGTTTATCAAAGTCACTTACTCGTACAATACAAAGTTTATGGATGTTCAAGAACGCTACCTAATCTTAGGAACTACAAAAAATAAATTATGCAACTCAATGTAAAAAGTTACGCTCGTCTGGTCTTAGCTTTAAGGACACATTCTTATCGGTGAAGAATATATTTCGATCGAATTTTTAATTTGAATTATTGCATGCCATTTTTAATACTTATCTATCTTGGTTTATTTATTACGACTTGAAGAGTGTTTGGCGTGCTTTTTTTTATTGTTGGATCAGTCAATGTATGGACTTTTGAACTTGACAAACGGGATTTTATTGACCTATGTCTCTTACGTGTTTATCACTTAATTAAATACCATTTAAGCGATAAATACTATTTCATTAATATAAATTGGTAATTTATTTTATCCACAAACTCAATTTATCTTTTATTTAATTTTATTTCACTTTTTTGTTCAATATTATTCTTTTCCCCGTTTTTGAGGAGTTGCCTCAGTGGCTTCAGAATGGAACTAAGGTTAAAGTTTAGGTGGTAATGGTAAGGTAAGGTAAGGTTACCCGACCCTTCGATGTGCGCATTTAACACTCGCTCTTACGGTGAAGGAATATGTTGTGAGTAAACACCGGCACGCCTTGGTACCAAAAATTCGATAGCGTGTGTCAGGCATAGTCCATCATCATAAGATAATTTCATATTAATTACAAGAAAAAGTCTATACGCTATAGCAAGTAGGTACTACATATCTCCAGCAAATTATAATTGTTTATTATTCTTAAAGATTTCAGTCAAAAACTTGGTGACGTTGATGTCATTGCGTCTGTCTATTTTCGGTATTTTATTAGTTTTTAAATTGTTTCTGCATACAACTTAAGCATAATATTAAGCAGACGAATCTGTTAATGTATATGTATATAAGTGCTTTTGTTCTTGACAGCCTAAGAACATTTCACAAAAGGTGTTGTCAAACAATTATATTACTCTTACCACCATTGTGTCAAACGCAGTTTGCACAGATTTATGTCTACATGTTGTCAAGGTGCATGTTTAGTGCCTTCGACTTAACACATTCCAGAGGCTAGTAAACGTCAACATAGGTGTCTTCCTTAAGATGTCATGTATTTCATTAATAGAACGCAAATATGTCGTGCCCAGTTGTGACCCAATATATTTTTCTTACTGCCTTTTGACCCTTGGTTGGTAAAAGAAAAATTTACGTATATCAGGCACAAGTCTACCTTCACTAGGTCAGGTCACCTACCTGCCGATATAGATAATGTAAGGTGAACAATGAACATATATATATATATATATATATATGAATCCTATATAGTTCTCTAAGAATAAGACCTACATATATAGTTGTAGGGCAACTGAAACATATATTTTATTCCTACTAAAAGCCGTAATAAACGTAACGATTACTAAGTTTTACTAAAAAAATATTTAACGTTAATTGGACCTGAATAAGCTATTTTACCCTTTAAATTAGTCGTTCGCTAATTGATATTAAGTAGCTACTTATTTTGTCTCTGAGTTTGAATTTAAGGAAATCCATAGCAAGATTAAACACACTTTAATGGGAAATTCATTACCAGCACATTTTCGTACGTTTATTATGTTACGATGGTTTCAAAACAACGGTTTTATAATTTATTGATAACGTCAGTTTTCTGGTTGCCAAAAAGTAATCTTAATTTCAACCTTTTTTTAGTATAATTATTTAATATATAACAATTATATTCGCTGTTTAAACTGTATTCTTGTATGAACAAACATAAGTCATGTTAATTGAATGTAAACTCAGTGAAAATACTGTATATATTACAGTAGCGTATAACCGTTTATAGTGTAGAATTAAAATAAAAATCCTATACAATAAAAATTGGAGGAAGCGAAAAATAGTTTAATAGCCTCCGACGATAACAGGTGCCAACACAGTTGGTGCCTTTCAGAGATGTTTGGCGTGCTTTATGACTGAATAAAAATTATACATAATTGTGTGTTATTTGTTAAATTACTTACATTTATTATTCATTGTTATTTCATTGTATTCTTTTTCATGTTGTGTAACTGTTATAATAGCTGTATTTTTATCTAATAAGTCAAATGTTTATTGTTGTTACTTAGACGATTGTATTTACTATTTGTGCAATCATTGATGCATAGTACTATATATATAAGCTATATTATTTTTCCCTGACACCATAAGCATTACTCAAATACAGCTCTTGATTCTAATATAACAAAGTTCATTACGAAGACTTTGCTAATTTTTATATGTACTAGCCATTTAATGATTTTAAATATCTATATGATTTAATAAACATATTGATTTCACGTCTTAATATTCTGCTGTTGTACTTTATTTTACTTAATATACAATTAATTATTAATATATTATTGTAATATTGTTTTCATTTAATTGAATGTTAGAATGTTCGTACTGACAATTAAATATGATTTATAAATAACAAAATATCTTAAACCGTAACTATGAAATGAATGTCTCATAGATGTCGTAAAGGTGAATGTCCTGGACCAAATATTTACGCTGTGAACACGTTAAGCACTCGTAGGTATGGGTGCGAAGTTTGGCGTGTGATCGCCCTCCAAGGGTATTGTACCTAGCTACCGTTAATTTTAACTAACTCCGTAACTAACGCCTTCATTTGTGGCGTAACCCGACGTCAGGTATTTTTTCTAAAAATGTTTTAAATAATGCTCTTTGCACTTATTTAAAATAAAAAAAAACATCCCTTATCTAGTTACCCACAACACCAGCTCCCTAGCGAGGGCATTAGCATTAGATCAATTTTGCCACAACCATATTTGTGTCATAAATAAAGTTTTATTATTAATAGTAGCTGACCCGGCAAACGTTGTTTTGCCATGTAGGTATATTATGTCTAGGGTTTTTTTTTAATTCAATAAAAATAACTATCTACTATAATAAAAATAGGGGTCGATCGTAGAGCGGTGAAAATTAAGAGTTGTATATATTTGTGTATGCTGTATCATGAAACAATAAAAACAAAAAAATTAAAACCATCTTTTTGGGGTAAACAACCCTTATCACTTAGAGGTTTGAATAGATAGCAGCCGATTCTCAGACTTACTGAATATGCATAAAAAAAATCAAAAGAATCGGTGGAGCCGTTTCGGAGCAGTATGGGAACGAACATTGTGACAAGAGAATATAATATTAGAAGATAAACGAATAGCTATTTTACTATAGTTATATAGTAGTTTTTGGTTTGTATTTTGCGTATAAAAACAATATCGTGCGAACACAACATTTATCACTAAACCTTATAGCACGTAAAAACAATTATATTTTTTATATCATATAGACACAAATGATTAAGTGGCTAGTATAAAAATTAGCAAAAAGTCTTCGTAATGAACTTTGTAATGTAGAATCAAAGCTGGCTTTGAGTAATGCTTATGACTTCAGGGTAAAATAATATAGCTTATTCTACCATACATCAATCATTGCACTTATAGTAAATACAATTGTTATAGCAACAACAAATACCTATTCGTATGGGGAACTAGTGCTATTTGGGCGTATAATACCAACCCAAGGGTAAGAAACAGGCCTAATGACCCATCAGATTAAGCAATAAGTGTCGATTATGGATCTTTTCCGAAAAGTATCTCAGTGTACAAGTAAGCCAGAAGTCATACGTGACTCTGACTGACAGATGGGACCTGTTAAAATACTGAGTGTAAGATGACTTAGTACATAGAGCCGTTTGTGAATTTCAGCCTTGAATATATCGTCTAGTATACGTATTGTTGGTTCTGTATGGAAAGCGCTATCTGTACTAAAAGCGTTATCATTGATATTATTAATTTACTACGACAACGTCTACTAAAGCCACGTTATTAAAGTCAAATTTCTTAATCTATACTATTTGAATGCTATATTTGTTTTAAGCCTTTATTTATTCACATCGTATTGACATACATTATACAAAAAGAAATATATATATAAATTTATTACTAGGCGTCCTCTAACTTTCTCAATCCTATTTTATTTTTTGCCGTCGTCATCCAATCTCGTTGGCTCGCTCTGCCCTTGTTTCTATTTCCATATGTGCCAGTCCAGTGAATTATATTAGATCCACCAAAAACATGAATACCATTATTTACAGAATACATATGCCTTACATAAACCGTAACAATAATTTATTTGTGTAAATTTTACCGGTTGCCGTTAATGTAATTAATAACGGAGATTGCACGTCAAGAAAAGGATGGGAAAATGCATTTTTTCGCAATTTTTGTCTCAGTATTCAGTTAATTTGCGTGTTGCTCCAGTTAAGCTTCGATCGAGATAAAGTTAACGATTCATATCGCGACGTACATCAGACAAGCATCAGTCGTATCAAAATTTTTATACCTGCTTTTCCTGCCCTAGAGCTAATGTATTTGCATTTCTGGCACATTTATCATTCAAACTCTACGCTTTATCACATTGTTTAACATAAGTGATAGTGTTCACATCTATTATGGATGACACGCGAAGAGATTTAGTGCGACATCTACAAGAGATTAATTTAATGTTTGGTGCCGTAAGAAAACGTGTATAGTAATTACGCTAATTGACTTTCTGGCTTATTTTCTTAATGTTAACTCATTTATTAATGCCAAAATGAGTGCTTTCACTCTATATTTACATAGTTCACAGCGGGATGGAATTTTAAGGAACCTGTTAGACTAAGAATTTATTTCTTTCGTCAAATAGCGGCACCATTTTGTTTTATCTGAAATATCGCAAATTTAACACTTTTCCAATGCTTACAAAGTTTACATACTAAGAGCTAGTCAAATAAAGAAATGAAAAGGCCATAACAACAAAACAATACTAAAAGAGCGATTCAGTTACATTTATTGTTTCCTACACGCTATCTCCTAAGGCAGAAACAGCATGAAATGTGAATGATCCTTTGTTCGTTACACTTTACTTACACTGTAACCAAAACCACTAGCGGAACATTTCGCACCCACTTCTAAATGTAATGGTCATGCCTCTAAGAATACGCCCGTGAGCATTACTGACTTAGCGATATTTGCGCTACAATAACAAGACAGGGCCCGACGATGATAGCTCTCAATCTCGCATCTTGTGTACGAGCCACTTTATAACTTCATTTACTTCCACAGAAAATAAACACTTCCCGTGCAAAACTTTCACTTAAAGAGACAATTTAGCACGAATTTGAATCCCGCTCGAACTTTCTCATGATGAAAACGTATAATTTAGTGAACAAAACAAAAATCGACTGAACCAACAGTTGGGTTATCGTTTTGTCCGCGCAAGCCTATTGATATTAACAGATTACTGCGGATAATTTTGATAATGCATAAACTTTTACTAGTACACTAGGAATAGAAAGCATTAACTATTGTTTATTGTTATGGGCCGTACAATGGGCGACTTGCGTTGAACGGGGATGTAGCTGATTTTATGGGTGCCCATCTGAAAGAAAAAGCGTTTCCCGCAATTCTTGTTTATCGTAACGCTCGCATGTTATTTGTTGAAATTCGTAATCTTCCTTTATTGCAACGGCTCGTAAAAGACTATTGAATTATGGAATAGCATTTTATATGTTTATAAATCAACGTGTGCGTTCTTGGATTCAATTTTTTACAATGAATTCTGTATTACTTAAAATATAATGCTATATAAGGATATTTTTTTGTATTTCTGTAGTCCGTTATAATTTATAAGTTAGCTATTACATCATTAAGGCTTGACTGAGCAAGATAATATGAACTTTAATAATGTGATATTTTGTGCTCTCTGTCTGAACAACGCCCCAGCAAAGTTTTACTTATAATACAAAATGTATATAAACATCATCTGCTTTTCTAAATATTGTTAAACAAAATTTGTAAAAAAATTTTATTAAGTTATATTATTTAAATCAAATGTCTGTAAATGAAGACATCATTGTATGTAATCAAATATATTAGCGCGACTAACACAGTAAACTTAGCGGAGTCGCTCTATCAATTTACTTAGCATAGCCCCGCCTCGTATTGCCATTATAACCACATTAGATGGTGTCGGCACGCCACAAAAGCATTACTATCATCAGAAACACGGTCACATCGATTCTTGACCGCCCAATTTTGTTTTTACCGCATTCTTTTTTTCTTGTTGAAACCATTTGCACAGAGCGTGCGAAAAGTTTATATTACCGTATAGTACATATATACCTTTTAGATTTAGTAATATGAATACTCTTTTTTTAACAATAATAAAAATATTTAAGGTTGGCGTAAACGTAAGTATTTTAAACATTTTCATACTATTATGTAGTACCAATATAGTGACAATCATAGTTTGGGTGATACGGCAGCCGCATTGGGACAGTTGGTATTACATTTTACCCCAATCTTAGATGCCTGAAGAAAGACAAAGATAATCCATAAAGCGTATCTCTATATTTATCTAGATCGATAGATCTAGTATGTATTGAACCACATTTAGATGTTTTTATTAAAACATGCTTCTATATTAAATGTAATAATAAAAGCGCATTTTTTTAAAAATAGGGTCTAAGTGACACCGCCGCCCACAGAACCTCACATTAGCAAAAGATTCGCAAGAGCGTTGTCGGCATTTTAAGAATTCATTCGTTCTTTTCTTAAAGGACCCGTAGCTGGTTCTACTTAAAATGAAACAGATACGAAAAAATGTTTGTCTCATGCCACGAGGCTCACTTCGTTATTGCAATGAAAACGAACGAAAGCACTTTTTAATCTAAACACGTGTAATTGAAATGGTTTTACGGCTTTTTTATGACAAGTGGTTAGACATCATTTTAATGTATACAAGTTTCACACGTATTTCGACTGTTGTGTATCTGATTATGAGGAAATGCACTTTTAACGAAAGCTGTTCTTTTATGTTTACATGCCGTTCATTTATTCTAAATCTACTGCCCTTTGCCCCTTTTTTTAGACTCTAAATATTAAATAAAATTTTGGGAGTGCCCAAGCGTTAGTAATTTAATATAAAACAAAGAGTTTCTTGCTGACCAGTAAGAACCTCTATACTTGAAAAAATTATAAAATCAATAGTTTATTGAATATATTAATATATCGATCGAAAACTTATACGCTACTATTTGAGGCTTGTTTTGCGTTTTGTTTAGTTTGTATTAAATAAAAAAGAATCACACAAAAATGAATTAATAAAAGTTAATTCTATAACTACAACAAATACATCAATTATAGGCGGTTATGGTATAAATTGTATTCGTGAGCAAGATTCTTTGATATTTAACTAAATGCTCTTAGTTTCTGCAGCCAGTCAAGGGCCTTAAAAGCTGTGTAAAACTGTGTTTAATGTAAGAATTCCACCTGACAAATGCTCCTGACTCGGATATTTAACTTTGGGAACTGAAATTTTTAATAAAATGTACTTTTTGATAGATTGGGTGATTTCGGTGGGTGAAGTGGTACGCCGCAAAAAATGCCTTAAATAACTATCAGTTATGGAACGACGAATGTTGAGGTGATACGATCACCTACCTGCTTATTAAGAAAAATGAATTATCACAGAACAGATATCTGAGACCAAGACGTAAAAGGTTGTAGCGCCACTTGCTTGTTGATTTAATACATTTTTGTTATGATATTACAATCCTACTTATCCGTAAATTGTAAAAAAATCCACCTTACTATGTATGAGACTTATGAAATTCAATTCTCAAATTCTTTGGAGAGTAATATATGTCTTATAATTAATAACCTCGTCGTAAGCATAAATAAGCTACCAGATGAAATATTTAATGGTGATTTTGCGGTTCTAGCTTATAACCACAGTCCTTTGCGGAAAACTCAATAAAGATAAAGCACACCGCATATAAAGCCTAAGTCCGCTACACGACGCATTTCGTTAATTGACTAACCGTACATTTCAACTGTAAACTCATGTGTACTTTTCAATTTAAGTATGGCAATATCGACACTAAATCAAACTTATGTATAGTTTTAAGAAATATTTTCGCACGCAGTATTTTGATTTTGGTATAGTCACTTTTCTTTATTTAAGATTGATTATTATTATTAAATGGAAATATAGTTAGGTATTTCTCGTTTTACAATTAATTATTTTGAGTCCTTGTTTACATGTGTAAATATGTATTATATGGTTGGCTTAGAAAGTTCCTGGAAACTAATTGATTCCTAGGCTAAAGAATGTGTTAGGCCGAAAATTTTTCATTAATAATTTTTTATATGCTTAGTTAAATTATGATAAAACTGCTTCTCAGCATGGCTGTAGTTTAAAAATCAAATGGTTGTAAATTGTATTTCCAAACCTGGTACGAATAAACTAAAATTATAAATCATATTATTTGAATTATTATCAATATTTGGGAAGATAGTTTAAGAAACAGGGGAATATTAAACAGGGCTATACACACGCATCGGCGCTCATAAAAGTGATGAAAACGGCGCGTAATTAGTACATTGATAAGTTTCCGTTATAAAGATATTGCAATAAAATTATATAGGTTAATGACTACTTCGGTTATCACTGTGGGTGTCTGCTTGTTAGCGTAATTTGATGTCGAATTAAAGGAAAACCGTCTGAACATAGCATTTTTATTAAGAAATTATTGGTCTCGAAGTACCTACTTAAAGTTTTTATAACTACATTTTGACTGGGCAGATAAAAACTTAGCAGATAAGATTTAATTTCATATGTTTAAAAAAACTTATAATAAACTGAAAAAATAATTATTGGCCTGATCGTTCAAGCGATCTCTTCCAGGCAACCCTGTAAAAGAAGATAAATGTGAAAAACTGCAAGAGTGCGAACGTTACAGTTACATTTATAATAATTAATCTAAACTTAATATACAGTACCAGAAGAGTGAAAAGACAAAGGTTCAAACAAGTGTATATGAAAAATGGCAAAGACGGAGCCCAGTGAAGCTGAAGAATAAAATTAATATGTATTATTATTTTTTTACAGAATAATATAATGAAATCATATGTTACGTCAGACATCCGCTGTGGTTTCTATGAATGTTACAATAGCAGTCTTGTTTAAAAAGTGAAAAATGCATATAAAAGTTACTATTCAACTTACTTTTTATGTTGGACTATCTAATATAATTATTAAATAGCGGCACATATCTTAAATCCTAGACGTGTTTTGTTTTCGGACTAAAATAAATTATTCTCAGCAGTAAGACTGAATTTATAATAAATGAATACATTATTATTAAACTTAATTTTCATTGTTATCTTTAACCTCATACTATTTCAAGTATCATTACTTTTCTAAATGCTATTTCTATTAGTCCTCTTGATACCACATATTGGGGGCCTGCTACGATCTTGTCCTGTGATGTAAATTGTTGTGATCGTGAAATTTTTAAAATTCAATCAATTTAAAGGAAAGTGCAGTGTTCTATTTAAATTTAACGATACCCGGCAAGTGATCGATGCGAACGTTGCCAAGACAATGGTACGGGAGTGAAACGTGATCTAAAAACGTACATCGCATTATCCCAGTTTCTGTTTCTCACATATTTAATTTGTTAATTAATCGCGTGATGTTGTCGTCGTAGGAATAAATCTTTTATGTTAATGTTTTCAAACGCCTCTGTAGTTTGTTGGTTAATATAGATTACAATGTCAACTTTCGAGGAATATTTTTTCATTCTGTTCTGTGTTTAAATAAATGGCTGAAAAATTATTATATACTATATTTATAAATACTTCTTATTAATTTCTGTAGGAGTTTTATAAAAAAAATCCTGAGGTTGAAGTTTCTCACAATTTATACTGTAAAAGCTCACTATAGCTTTTTTGGAAAACCAAACCAAAAAACACATAATATACGGTTCAAAGTTCCCGTCCTGGAATATTTAGATTCATTTTAAACCTTTAACGCTATTCATTTATTTATGTCCTAAAACATATATCACGAAAAATATAATTCTCTGTTATTAAAAATCATAACAACATAAACTTACAAGAAATATCATTCAGAGCATAATAAACAAACGATACATAGAAAAACTAATAGAATATATAAATTTCGTATTTATTATTTAATGTTAATAAAATAAAAATATCTGATAGGTATATAAATTCTAAATAAGATTGGATAGAATTTCAAATTCGGGATTTGCTAGTATGTGGGCCAATTGTTAATAATTTTCATTTCCACTAACAAGCTGGAAATTTTATCAATCGTACCGTGGGAATATGCCAACCTGACAGGTAGATTTGAAATTTAGCCCTGTTGACTTTCTCTGCATTGTATGACCCCACAATAAACAAAGGGGAAATTTTATAGTATTCAAATAACAAGGAAACCATTCAAATCCGTCTCTATTTGTTCACTTCAGATATATAATAGAAATATACATTTTGCTTTCTAAAATAACTTGAAAGCATCGTTCTTAATACTGTTCATAGTGGTAGTAAAGTGAGATCAGTATGATTAAAATAGCCTAAACGGTTTATTTTATTTCATCCATAATATATGTTAATGTTAAGATAACTGTATGCTGACAAACATGTATATGTATGATATAAGGTATGTGTTTCCACTATAAATCTTTGTAAAAACATCTTACTACAATATTTTGTATTATTATGTAAATAGGCGAGTTGTTACAAATATACAGTTATATTTTAATACATTTATCAGGTGAAAATAATACTGTAGGTTAAAATAAATTTTTTTTTACATCTAATCACTTCAACCAAGATCTTTATATACAACTCGTCCTTTTAAACATTTTACGGGTGCTGGACGACAAAAGTAATATTTTTTTCCAGAATAGTTATTTATAAAATATGTTTTTTTATTATCACATTATCAGTGAGTTACACAGTCTGTACTTATAAATAACTTATTTTAAGTGACAAAACCCCATTGGTTACTTTAATCTGTCGAAATTATGTACTAGTCTTTGCTATCCGTGCTTGCTAGTCAGATATAAAATGGTTTCTACAAAGTCTCGTACGCACCATGCGCTGGCCATGTCGCCGCCGAGACACGGCAATATTAACATGAAGTGCCGGTCATAGACCGCACACAGTATGCAAAGAGCCTTAATCCTTTAACCGTACAAGACAACGCGACTTATGATTCTTGACCCAGCAACAACGAATGACAACATAAACATATCCTCCTCGATTACATGTCGTTGTTCAAACAAACTGGTTGATACTAGGTTCACAACACCGGGTCAATGCGATATTCTAATTAATCATCAACGGGACTCTGTTGGCTAAACTCTATTATTAAATATAAATTAAATCCAAGATATACAATTTACCTTAATTGCTTCTTGGAGTTCTGAATGGTCAGTGACCTTACATATGATCTGCGCGGTTGAAAATTCGGGGACAATGCGTAATAAATAAACTATATATACACAATGGATTTAATGATTCATACACTGTTCTATAAAACAAAACTATAATGTGAATAGTTAAGGATATTCTCACGGTGCACAACGACCTCAAATTTTCTACTTTATCATTTAGAATCATGCATCTCGCTAGATTCACGAGCAAATTAACATCCGTTTAATTGGCCAATTCTAAGATAAGCGCCTGATTTATTTCGCAAAGTGATATTATCCATAACAAAATAGAGTGCTTGGGTGATTTCGACCTCCTATATTTATGTTGAGTCTCGGTTCGAATAAAAAATCTATTAGCCTAGTGGTTAGGCGGTTAACGTTCATCCCCGGTCATGCATTTGAACCGCGACTAAACACTAAGAGATATTATCTTTTGATAAGACACCATCAATTTGTAACACTATCGAATAAAGTTTTTAAGTCTGAAAATCAGTGTAAGAGATGACTACTGCCGCGTAAATCTTACTGGTGTTACGGGACTTCGCTATAAATACTACACGTATGTTATTCTTCTAATTATTTATCTCGATGCGTTTCTGAGATACATCAGTACAATTACACGTGTCTCCGGGTCCTTATCACATTAAGAAATAACTGTGGATCCCTACTGCGCGCTGACACAGAAAACCTTACACTTATTATAACATTATTTTCTCAAGATCTATCCTGTTGTGACTATTATAATAACAGTGAACATGTCTCATTTAGCTTAGCTATCTTGATTTTAATTGCTTTTAAATAACAGTCAATTCGTCTAAGACCGTTTAATTGTGGTAGGTCTTAAAATCGATTTTTAGGAGAAATTTTTTATTATACTGATATTCTTCTGAATTTTATATTTTTAGATAATATATTGTATCAATAAAGTACTTCTGTAGCGCAAACACAATTTTATTACATTAAAGAAACATGACGGGTCGAACAGATTATACAATTTTGTGATAAAAAATAAAGAAGAATCTCATTTACGGTATTGAGAAATACCCGATTCTATTGTTTTATTATTGGACAATTATACCGTTAGTACATTTGCTTCAGTTATTGACGTATCTCAATTAAGTGTTAATTAGCGGAAGTGAGATAGCACTCAATAATCGCACATCATAGAACCTGTTACAAGTGATAAGAGTAGAGTAAGGATGAATAGCAATAAGTGGAATCTATTTGTAAGGTTATCTACCTTTCTCCCCATTAACACTTATCTCCAAAGTCTAAGCCGACAATCAATTAGAGTATTTTTATATTTGTCCTTAATCGACTATTAAAAATGAATAATGGTATGAAAAGTGTTTTCAAATGAACAGACTTAAATAAGCTCAATCAGCATGAACTTGTCATGTCACGTAAGCAAAAAGAATTTTCGGTTATAAAAAAATCACGGCAAAAGGCTCACGAGTGGGTCCAACGGATGACTTCTGGGTAACTTCCCCGTGGCATAGGGTTTTGTTGTATATAATTGATATTGTTACAAACAAGTGAACATTTTGATTTTGTATAAAAAGCATTGGACATTTTCCTAGTAAGTTATAAATCAAAAACTTGAGCAAGTCTGTCCTTCTTTAATTCTGGATTCGCCCTTGAGCCGACCCTTCTGTAGAGAAGGGCGTAGGCGTTTTTTCAGTCAGGATTCTAAACTTTGTTGGTCTTAAAAACAGTGTTGGCCTAGTGGCTTCAGCGTGCGACTCTCATACCTGAGGTCGTAGGTTCGAGCCCCGGCTGTGCACGAATTGTCTTTCTTTCTATGTGCGCATTTAACATTTGCTCGAACGGTGAAGGAAAACATCGTGAGGAAACCGACATGTCTTAGACCCAAAAAGTCGACGGCGTGTGTTTGGCACTGGAGGCCTACTTGCCTATTAGATTTAAAAATGATCATGAAACCGATTCAGAAATCTGAGGCCAAGACCTAAAGAGGTTGTAGCGCCACTGATTTATTTTATATTTTATTCTAAACTTTGGTTTGTACTTTGCAGATAAGAAATTGCGAACCTAAACCTCTATCATAGAATTAATTTAGATTCTAAGCCTAAATATTGATTCACATCAAATTCTAAACACCGGCCTTCATGTTTTGAGGAAAACGATATTCTCAAATCTGGCAGCGAGGATTGTCAAACAGTAGAGACACTCAAATAAAGTAATAAAACCTTTGATATAATGTAAAAGTCTATCAATAATTCCCTATGAACTCATTACATATCTTGACTATAATGCGTATATACATTTAAGTAATAAGTTGTGTAGATTCTAGTGAACGCCGCACAGCTGGAATCGCTAATGAGCGACTGCAATTCAAATCGTCGGATTTATAAGGAATGAGTTATTTCGCCCGAAGCTCGAGGGTTATTTATACATTCTAAACCACTTAGATATTCAAATCCATAGGCGAGATAAGTGTAGCGAATTCAGATGGGAAACCATCTTAACTCGCGTTCAGCTCATGTAAAGACATTAGGACAAATCGTGGTCATTCATTCAATTACACTTCATCGGATAACGATAATTATTAAAGTAGAATGTAAAGGCTACGCTGTTCTGAATAAATAATATAACTATACTAGCTGACTAGGCAAACTTTGTTTTGCCATGTTTATTATTTCTAGGAAACATTTTTTTAGTTCAATAAAAATAACTATCCACTATAATTAAAAATAGGGGTTAATCGTAGGGGATTTAGTCGAAATGAAACGGTTATATATTATATATATATTTAATGCCGCGTTATAAAAAATAAAAAAAATACGCAAAAAATACAAATTGTGATGGACACCTGTTATTACTTAGGAGTTTGAAATAAAAATAGGAGCCGAGCACGAGAATTTTATATATATACAGATTATTCAGAAATGGATAGATAATGTCCTTCGTCTAACTGATACATAACGGACAATCATGAGTCCAATATTTAATCAAAGTTTTAATAACGATGTAGGTATGTATATTTATCAGACCTGCAATTATACTCGTGTCTAAAACGAAGACTTCCTTTAACTCACCCTTAATGTTAGTAAATGTTTCTAGTTAAACAATTCAGTTAATTAAATTTAAGGAAACTAATAAAATGTAATAATAACGCGTTGATTACGATAACTTAACTATCTAGTTTTTATCCCTATACTACGTTATCAGTGTAATAAATGTATATAAGGCAATATGGTGCCTCCAGGCATATTTAACAATCCCTTTCGATCTTCATAGAATATGCGCATATCATAAATAGTAATTAAGAGTTAGAACTACTTATATTAAGACGTTATAAACGTCTAATAATTTAATTTTAATAACCGTATCTAATCTCGATATATTTTCTCCACTCCATAAGTTAGTGCTTAGATTATAACGAGTATTTTACTTGATCAAAATCAAATTTAAAGGAGTATTATCAAATTAAAATCATCTTTTGTTATGAAAATATTTGTACGATCATTTAATGTATCCCTTATAACGTCGATTTTATTTTCTCGAAAAAAAAAAATTAATTAAAATACAAAAACATTGCGCTCCAAGTACTAATCAAAATGCAGCTTCAGCTCGTGACACGAAAGGAATGAAGATACACTTAATTAGCCGTTATACTATAAATTTCGGAATGATAACATCCCGTTGGTCTTAAACATTGGTTAATGGTTTGCGAATCGTTTAATTAATTCCTCATGTTCTTAAGAAATTGGAAAGAGTCGTTATTGCCTTTCTCTCACACGACGAGAGAATGCTTTCAGAACTGAAAATTTGTTCGTGTTCTGCTATTTTATATCTTCTTGAAATTAGGATAAAATATTTCTACAATAATGCCTTTGTTGCTTCGTAAAGTGTAATATATCTTGAGATTATCGTATTAATATGCTTTAGTTCTTTGAATTTTTTGTAATAATAATAATGTATTTGCAAGAATATGGTACAATCTAAAGTATATTGGTATATTATTGGTATTTTCTGCCACACAAAATGGCTTGCATAATTTGTCTTAAAAGGTAGAATAGAAGCTACAATTATATTATGAGTCATAGCATTAAAGTCAATTCTTATATTATTTTATCACTACGTGATCATCATCGTACATTAAAAATATATTATTACGTTATGAAATTAATATTAATTATAATGTATGTATGTTTATGTATGTATGTATGTTATTATACGTGACGCACGCACTTTATCACGCATTTCACGTTGTACAAAAGGAAACAGTTTGCATTTTTTATGTAGTACGTTGTATTCGCTACATATGATATCGTTTATAACAGAAAACTTCATTCATACAATTATTTGGAGCGCACATTTTCACTTACTTCTTCTCTCTACTTCTCGTCATGTGCGCAAAAACAGCTTACAAAATTCGAATTTTATTGATGGATTTAAAAGTAAAACTTGTTGCTAAACACCCTTCTAAAGTCTGAAACACACTTACGTGTCGTGGCGTGTCGTGACGCGCCAGAAGCTTATTTTAATAATATGATTAGACAGAACGGGTTGCGACACGACACAACATGCAAATATGTTTCTAATCATATTAAATGTATGAAACCAATATGCTTCCGGCGCGCCACGACACGCCACGACACGTAAGTGTGTTTCCGACTTTAGGCTCTGGATTTTTCCAACCGGCACTGTTATATGATTCATATATGTCATAGGATTCCATTTGGGACGTTTTTCTTTAGTTGTATTAAAAAACGACCAACATTCCGAGTTGTTAATGAAAATTAACAACTCAAATGTGATTTCTAAAAAGTTTATTAATTAGCTTGCTTGACTGTGTTTTGTTTGAGAAATAACGAACAAGATGATCAAAGCATTTTGTAACTTATACCTATAGGATAATTGTTATATTCTCCTACTGCCTCACAAACCTGTCGCCGAGTTCCATGAAATATGCAGTCTATTTTTTCGTTCATCGAGGATAATAATAGTCTTTTAATTATGCGGCATAAAGCGGTATGGAAAAAGAGATAACAATAACTTCTATGGCGATGTTATGTCTAATCAAAAAAGGCTTGATCACCGGACAAGAACGTATTAGGAATATCACGTATTTAAAATTAGAAACAATTATACTTGCACTAGTAAGACGTTATTTAATGTAATAACCAGGCAATTATAGGCTATTACTTAAAAGTGCACATGATGTAGGTAATTTCATGAAGAACATTTACACATCTCTCATTCATAAATATATTTTTATAGTTTTAAGACATGCATTTGTGACGCGGAATTGCGCAATCCATTGCCAACAATAGGTTCTTATAAAAATTAAGGTATTTTATTTATCTTCATATAATGTTAAATTGGCTGTTTGCCATTCTATTTTTGCAATATTTACTTTAAATTATATCTATATTATAGATATAATTTAAATATTATAAAGAGAAAAGATTTGTATGTAACTATGTTTATAACGAAATGGCTCAAAAAGACTGGACCTATTTTAAAAATTCTTTTACCATTTGAATGCTACATTAATACTGATTAATATAGACTATTTTAATTGCCAGAAAAAAAATAAGGATCTCTAAGGTATAAAAAATGCCTATAAAATACTAAAAAATGTACCACAATATTAAAGAATATATCAATATCTAAAAAAACTGTTTAAAAATGTCCACCCGTGCAAAGCCGGGACGGGCCGCTAGTATCAAATAATAAATATTAATATTTTAAACCGAATCCAGTCAGTTGTCACAACGAATTGTAGAGTCTAAAGGCGTAATTTTTAGTATCGTATGTCTACTATAAATACAGTACAAAATACCGAAGTTAAGCAAACATTTCGCTTGGCATCCAAGTGCAGATCAATGTTTGCAGTTCGCTCTACGATCGCCTTTGTTTATGTTACTGGGACCAGTGTTTGGTATTTGCAATGGCCTATGTTGAGTCGTAAAACCTGTCATGTCGGTGTCGTTCGCCCAAAAATTGCTATTCCTATATCCCGTTGGATTTGTAAGTAAGCTAATAAATTTTCCCCAGAAATTTACCCTTTCCGAGGTGGAAGGGGTTCTCAAGCTTTCGCAGAGACATCTTTTCCAAAAAATTTCAATAAGTTATCGTGTATATTCCGTTTATAAATTACATATAGTTGTAAAATACAAATGTTTAATACATATATTTTATCATATTTTGCTGTTTTTCAAGAAGCGTGAAATTTAAAAATATAAAGTAAACATACACACACACATAAATATGTAAACGTAATTTGGGATACAGTACTAAATAAGTTACAGAACACTAAAGTTGAGCAAACATCTCGCTTGGCAAGTGCAGATCAATGTTTGCGGTTCGTTCTACGATCGCCTTTGTTTATGTTACTGTTCTTCGCATAAATGGAATGAGAGTCGACACGTTCGGATAACGGAGTGTTTTGTCTGTAATTAAGAAGGCCAGTCGCACTGAGACCTTAGTTATGGTACTAGACTATTGTTCAATTAGGCTTATTAATATCCAATTACCCTTTGTGCAGATTATGTATTATTGCCAGTGGCAGGAATTTTGAGCGTTTATTGTAAAATGTTTTATTAAAACAATTCTTTCACAATCGTTTTGTTTTTTCGTCCTAGAAAGAAATTAGAGCCACTCATGGCCATGTGTAATACCTTTTCAGAATCCCTATTAAAGGCGCCAAAACTTGTAATACACGTTCACTTCGGTAGAGTTTTTTTTTTCACAGTGGGGTCCGAAGTGAACAAGTTATGATTTGAGAAAATTTTGTATCGTATAACTTAATATTATCTTTAATACACCCAATGAATAACCATAAATAGCATGTCTAACGCAAGGACTTGTCAGTACCAATTTAGTGGATATTAATAAAAAGATACAGTATATAGATTTTTTCGAATTTTAATAAGAATTAGTAATAAAAGCAGCTGATGACCCCATCTAACCCCTAGTTGCGTTTGATCGACGACTTTTTGAACACCCTGTATAATTTATCTATGATATATATGAACTGAGGTTAATGGAAAGTTTGTACAGAAACCGCCAGGATTCCAACCCAAATATCCAGCATATGATCTGATCGTGACTGATAGAATTCTTGGTTTCGTATCTTTTTTTTAAATGACAAATGGGCAGGAGCCTCACCTGATATTCAGTAATACCGACGCCCATTGAAACTCACATTGCCAGTGGGTTCGCAAGTGCGTTGCCGTCCTATTACACTGTATCATTTTTATCAAGGTAACTCGCTTGGTTATGGTTAGCGAAGATTCCTATTTTGAGTTATGAAACGGGTTTTGACAAATGCAGCAGTAAGATGCAATAAAGTTACACAAATAGGTACACAGGGGTTGTGGACATTAAACGGATAATTAATGAGCTTTTTCTATGTAAATAAGCTTACAGCAAATCTGTTCGTGAGACGTCAGTATAGCACGGGCCGAGGCCAGTTGTGTGATCACGAAGCCGTAAACATTGGACAATAATCGTTCGTCGCAACTAGCTGCGCATGCGCCGCCATGTACTCGTGCTAATGGCCAATGAAGGACTAAATTGTGCCTTATTGAATGTTATACAAACATTAGCATTACTAAATAATTACCAATCGCATTTTTAGCATTCTTCATCACTGATGATGAATCATCAGATAATATAATTTCTGGACTTTGAAAAATAATTACTAACATTATAAAAAAATTATATAATTTTTTGGAAGTACTTAATTCTAAATCCACGCTGTCCACTACCATTAACAAAAAAGGCCGGCAACGGACTTGCAAGCCCTCTGGCAATGTGAGTGTCTATGGGCGCGGTATCACTTTTTTTAATTATCATCAATGAAGCTTAATTAAATGTTATATATCAAATATTTAATAAACTTTAACTAAATACCGTAAAATGAATGTAAAAAGAATCTACTCTTAATAGCTCGAATATCACCGGAAGTGATCGCGAGATGTACTCATTCTGTTTATCTTAAGAAATAATTTTAAGATACCGGTTTTAAAATATTATCATTATAACATCTCCTTTTACATTACTTGAAAATTAACGTTTATAACATTGTTTTAGCATACGTTAACTGGACACAGTGGTAAAGTTATGGCAGCCAAATTCCTCGGAGAACCTTCGAAAGTTATCACCGGAAGTCATGATAGGACTTTGAAAATATGGGATCTTAGGAGTAGGATGTGTAAGTAATAATTATATTATCTAGTATAGCTTCAAGCCTATATTGGCCTTATAATTTTTGATAATTTTTCTTTACGAGACAATTTATTATAATTCATATTTTTATACGATTTTAAAACAAATGGTGAATTTCACCAGTATAATACTCGAAACAGAACTAATTTAAGCGTACGACCAATCAGTCTCAAGAAGATAAACCACTCCTCATATGGAATTTGTATTAATCAATAAAGCTTTTTATCAATTTTATGAATATTTAAATAACTTGTATGACTCAAAAGTTAACGATTAGAAAGAGTGGCGGAGAGTTTCTTGCCCGCTCTACGCCCTAGACTTGCGAACTGGTGGTAAATGTAAATTTTGAACTAATTAAACATCTTTTCTGTTGACTTTACTTGTTTACCTATATGGTAAAGTTATTTTGAGTTTGAGTTTATTAAGCAATGATTTCCTAAATCGTTGGTGTTAAACCCTGGAGCTGGGATGATCCCCGACACTCTCTTGAGCTATTAATAATTTCATAGCACCAATAGTATTCATTTAGAACTAATATTATTTTGTGAACAGTATCTTACATTATTAAAAACATCGCTCTGACCCAGTATTTGTCTATACTTAGTCTACGGTTGACTAAGTATAGACAAATACCTGTCGACAATATAAGATCTTAAACATGTCGGTGACCTCAAGATAATTGCTATCACCATACGAGCAAGTGTGACTAAAAATATAATTTGGTGCTGCACAGCTGGGACTTGAACGCGTAACCTTAGGGTTAAGAGTCGTATAATCGAGCCCCTACCATAAAAATAAATAAATCAGTGGCACTACATCTTTTTTAGGTCTGGCCTCAGATTTCTGTATCTGTTTCGTGATCATTTGTCAACTAATAGGCAAGTAGATGATCAGCCTTCAGTGCCTGACACACGCCGTCGAATTTTTAGGTCTAAGGCAAGCCGATTTCCTCGCGATGTTTTCCTTCACCGTTCGAGCGAACGTTAAATGCGCACATAGAACGAATTTCCATCGGTGCACAGCCGGGGATCGAACCTACAACCTCAAAGATGAGACTCGCACGCTGCTGACCAACACTGCTCAGAGCTCCTACAATAATGTTGTTTATATTTTAATAAATTATGTCTTTTTTATGTGGTATGCACCATTGTAAGTAACATAAGTTTGCACCCAACAAATGCATGTTGTGTCTACAAAATCTCCCGTACTTAATTTCTGTTTTTGTTTACAGGTACAGAAACCAAATTTGCGGGATCATCTTGCAATGACCTCGTTACGTCAGACGGCGCAGGATCGACCATCATTTCAGGACACTTCGACAAGCGGATACGATTTTGGGACATTCGAACAGAAATGTCAGCCAATCACATTATGCTTCAGGGCAAAGTCACCTCACTCGATCTCAGTAGAGGTACCTACTATTGATTGGTATTAATTAAACACATCGCTTTCTCACGATTGCCAAACGTTTGAACGGTTTTCATACTTGCTTTAATTTCTATAGTGTTCTTATAATTGAATACTCAGAATATTACTATCGGTATTCGTGTCAGAACAACAACGTGACGGGTAGGCGATGCCTATTTCCGTTACGCGTGTCTCGATCAAACCCTTTTTTGTCGGTAACGGTCCGGACAGAGCACGAAATACCGAGATTGATACATTCTATCGCTGCGTCTGGACGTCTTTCGGATACTGATTGAATCACGTCGATTCCGCCGACGACCTCGCTCGACCGATCGGCCAACAAATTGGGAGATTCACAGTTAGACGTCACGCCTGATCCAGATACATCAAGAGCATCAATCATCTGTTACGCGCTGATGTACCCGTAAACAGCGGATGCGGTGACCCACATATTCATATACAAAATCCTCGTAATCAATCGCCATAGAAATGTTGTACCACTTTGCGATAATATTTCAAAATTAAACCCCAATTGATTGTCCATCCGCTAATACTATGATAAATGCGAGAGATATTTTATCGTGTATAGTCCCCATTTAATTTAATAATAATCCTGGCATAATCTAGCCGTCTCAACTGCTTTTTACCTTATACTGCGAAAGGTTTTGGTATTGCAGAGGTTAATCCTCTCGCGAACATAGAAAACCAATAAACTATGTAATAATACACTATGATCGCAGTAAACATGATAAATTGCTATAATAGGATGTTGTATATAATTTTACTAAAGTTTTTAGGTCCAGTTACAAGTGTTTGTTTAATTCGAGAATAATATATCCCGTTATATGTGGCATGTTCTTTATTATCTTTTTGGTTGCTTCAAGATTATTTCGGAATCATTAAATTATCCTTTGGAGGTACATTTCCTGTTACGTGAGACAGTTAAGGCATTAAGTAATTAAATAAATGTTTATGTATCACATTTCAATCTTGAAGCTTTTTATTTTAATGATTATTCATTCAATTGGAAAATTTAGAATTATTTATGTTTAAATAACTGTAACATGCAAAGTATCTTATGTACAACATAAATACACACATGTATATATAATAGTAGCTGCCCCCGCAAACTTCGTTTCTCCTTAATGTGATTTTACTTAGTCTTCCATTTAAGAAAATACCGACGTGGAACATTTTGATATGCTAACTCAGAGACAGTTCGGTTTTCCAGAATGAAAACTTTTTAGGTTTTTCTGTGAATTTTTCTCTATATAAACCTCTAAGTTCAAGTCATAAGTTTTTAATGAACAAATAAAAAATATTTTGATCTTAGAGGGGTGAAAATTAAGGGTGTATGGATTTTTATATGCTGTATCATAAAATAAAAACAAAAATTGTATCTAAAAAATAAAATGTAGGGATGGACCACCCTTACTTAGCATTTAGGTGTTTGAAAGATAGATAGTCGCCAATTCTCAAACATACTGATTATGCATAAAATATCACAAGAATCGGTTGAGTCGTTTCGGGAGGAGTATGGGTACGAACATTGTGACATGAGAATTTTATATATTAGATTAATACGAAAGTGGATATAGCGAGAGAGGTGTCAGAACCGTAGTAAGTGAAGATCCGTGGTCTCTGCCTACCCCTTCGGGAAAAAGGCGTGTATATATAAATAAAATACATACACATACATGTTTAACATAAGGTTAGAATTCGGGGTTATTTAAAAATAAAGGTTTACGGAAAGGTGTAACAGTAGCAATATACCAGTTACATAACTGTGTTCCAAAGCAAACCTTTGCAAATTACTTTTGTCCTTTTTAGGACTATCCGAACAACGAGAAACTAATTGTTAAATTTGATTTTCAGATAGTAATTATTTATTAGCATGCGTACGAGATGACACAATACAACTCATAGACTTAAGAATGAATACTATTGTGCGGTCCTTCAGGTAAGACTTATTTACTAATATTATTTTGTATGTACGAAACTATTTACGTATATACGTATAACTATTACGTACTTGATGTTTTTGTATTGTGTCAATTAAAATTGCATAATTTGATGGCAAAACACTTTGAATTTGATTTTTTTCCTTACTAGAACGCTTGTTAACGCCAGGCCGCCAGTTGGTCCTAAATATTTAACTTTTCTGGTTTATGCAATAAAATATTAAATAATTTAATACGATTTAACGTAATTCCGTTAAAACAATGTTTAACTAATAAATATAGGTAAAACGTAATAAAGTTACTTAAAATCAAAAAATTTTTAGCCACGATTCCTTCAAAGTGGGTTGCGATTGGTCGCGCGCCGCCTTCGGCCCGGGCGGGCGGCTTCTCGCGGTGGGCGCGGCGGACGGCGCCGCCTACGTATGGAATACACATTCCGGAAAACTAGAAGCAGTACTCAAAGATCACACGTAAGTATTTTCACAGATGATCTTATGTTTAATTCTAATAAGGGGCTTCGCGTAATGATATATATCTTTGTATACTTAAAATGCACGTCAACAACAAGTAATAATATTGGTAATGTTTTAAGTCCATAACCGCTAAGATAATTATAGGGCACACACATTTTGACACCTGTTTAATTAATAGTTTTAATTTTTATAAATAATCCAGTTATAGAGACAACGATAGACTGACCGAAGCAACGCATGGTGCATTAGTAAAAAGATAATAGATGACGTATACAGGGGGATCTCTGAGTCCCTTTTTAAGTTGTTTTCGGGTCAATTAAATAAAAGATCTGCTTGACTATAAAGATAATTGTCAGTAAAATAGATTCAAAAATGTGAATCCAACGAATATTCCAGATATTTCATATCGGTTACGACTTAGTGGCTTTCAAGATACGAGCATACTACCTTAAATGCTGACAACACACTTGCAAACCTCCTTGTGTGTGTACATAGGCCAGACTTTAGGTGATCCGCCTACTGGTTTGCCTCCTGTCCCATGAAAAAGTACATACAGGCTTGAGGAGAACCTGAAGTATATGAAACAGAACGAAAAATAGAGACTTAAATAATTTAAGATGATCTTTTCGCGGGATTTTAACGACCTTGAAATTCACACTAACAGCCAGCTCGTGACATCGTTTAGGCAAAACAATTCGCTTGGACTATTGAAATCGTGAGGTCAACGTCAGTTTTGTCTTTCTCGTTATATAAATTTCTCTTTCCCACACGGCTCTGTGATTTTCAGACGCTTACGTAAGTACTAAATCCTACCCTTGGGAAATAGAAGACTCTAGATAGAACTTTTATAGTCTTATAAACAAATTCAAGACTAAAAATAGTGTTGTCTCTTCTATTCAGTTTAAATACTGACTGGAGAGTAATAAGGACAAAACACAAAAAGGTGTGTGATATTGTTATTAGCCAACCAAGCAGAAAGCGCTATTATGAGTAGATTCGTTTCGGGTTAATAGTTTATATGAAAGTTATCGTTAAGATAGGATTTTTTACGCTGGGCTTTGAAATAATATATGCCCTTTAATCAATGCTTACAAAATTGGTTATGCTGAATGATTTAGGGATAAATTTTTAAGTTTAAAGCACATTTCTTCTACATGCTTGAATTGTCAATGTGTTGAGGCAGCATATCGGCAGGCTGGAAGCTAGGCATCACTTATAAGCGTTAAACTATTCTGTAGCGGTTTTATGCATATTTTCGTTATTTAAATCACATCAAAAAATAGCTTAGCACGTCTATATTTACCTTTTGTATACAAGGGGTATATAATATGTGCCACTGTTTATATTTAAAAAATATAACTAAATCAGTTAAATATAATATGGTATATTTTTTAATTATTTAGAGATTTCATATTTTATACAATAATAACACTTATTATTGTATAAAACAATTTTTTTGTTGGTGGGAATCAAAAATCCAGTTTATATGCAATGCTTTGACCACGGGCAGCAAGTAATATCTTCTTAATCTACAAACAAGTATTAATATATAATATAATATATATTTGTATTTGATATCCTCTTTGCTCAAATCCTACGTACTGAAATTCCCGAAAGACTTTTCATAGCAAAAACTGAAACGGATAGACAACATACAAGTTTTACTTTATATAACAACGCATAGTGCAAAATAATATAAGCTCTGAAATTAGCATTAAGGAAGCAATGTTTATTATTATTTCAGAAGCATCAAAAAGCCATCAAATTAAAATAGTGTAATTGTGTTTTGAATAATTACAACCATTTTACCGTGCTCTAAGCTATTATTATATAGCGAGTTGGTCTCTTAATTAAAACGCACGACGTACAGAAATAATCGTAAAATTTAATGCTCGATTAGTTTATTTATTTGAGATGTACGAACATTTACAAAGACACAAAATACGAATTTGCATTTATAAGACAAATATCGAGGAATAAACTGAAATACCTTTTTGACTAACTTGATTTTTTTTCCTATGATCGGTCGGTTTCTTTCTGTTTCTTAAATTTCTTTCACGCAAGTAGGAAATTAAACAATTGTGACCTATCCGGTTCCACGTCCAAGCTTCCATACAAGCTCAATTTTATCCGGGTTTCCTCTAATGCTGAGTTTTCAATGATCGGTCGGGTTTCTTTCTGTTTCTTAAATTTTTTTCACGCAAGTAGGAAATTAAGCATCCGGTGTCACATATGAGTTCCCATACAAGCTTAACTTTATCCGGGTTTCCTTTTAATGCTGAAATAAAACTAACAGCAATTATTTATATTGCTTATTGGGAACTGAACCAGTTAAAGTTTGTTAAACTTTATAAAAATAGACTAGGACAAATCGATGTTTTTTTGATAATGCTATGAACTGGTCTAATAATAATAATAATAATAATAATAAATAATAAATAATAATGGTAAAAATCACCCTTCCCAAATCACTATTCACTCTGACAGTAAGTCCGCACTCCTTGAACTCTCCAATCCTTATAGCCATAATAAAATAGCCGTCAGCATATTCCGCTCCCTACACCTTGCTAAGACCCAAAACATAAATATCAAATTTACGTGGGTCAAAGCCCATATTGGCATCCCTGGGAACGAGTTGGCAGACGTCGCCGCCAAAGCCGCTGCCACTCTGCGTAAACAACCCGACTTCTCATTCACCCCTATGTCCTTCATCAAACTCCACCATAAAAAACTACTGAGCGCTTCATGCCACAACTATTATGACAACACTCCCGGTTCCACCTACACTAAGCTACTCCTTCCCACCTACAATGACATTACCAACTTCTTAGAAGCCACCAAACTTACTTTCCCTATTACACAATTTCTCACTAACCATGCCTTCCACAAATCATACTTACATCGCTTTCACATTACCCCAGATGACCACTGCCCTTGTAACAACGCCGAACCCCAAACGTTCACCCACCTCCTTCATCACTGTCCCCGTTTCCAGCCCGATCGTCTGGACTACTACATAGTATGCTCCAACTACGGGCTTGACCCTCTAGACCCCCTCATCCTCACCAAAATTATCAATTTCCCTGAGGCACTTGAACAACTAAATAAATTAGTTAGCTATATCATTAAACAACTCAAGGGTTTCAATTCAACTTAGCCTCTCTCTTTGCAAGTTGAACACCCACTGTAACTGAAAATCTACCTTTGGCCAATTTATTCTATGTAATCATAATATGATAACTATGTTTCTTTAGTTCTTTAGTTTTAATTTTAATTTATTAATTTTACTTTGTACATTTTATCCTAAGCATTCTTTCTAAATATCTCCTAGTTTTAATTGTTAATTGATCTTTACTTTTATCTCGATTTTATAATAGCATCTCAATTCAATTGCATAAAATGCTGTATTGTTCTACCTCTGAACAATTTATTCTATGTAATCATAATATAATAACTACGTTCCTTTAGTTTTAATTTATTAATTTTATTTTGTACAATTATACTATGCATTGTCTCTAATTATCTCCCAGTTTTAATTGTCTAATTGTTCTTTACTTTTACTTTTATTTTGATTGTACAATAGCATCTTAACTCAATTGTATAAAATAGTGTATTGTTTTCGCTTTGGCAGTAACTATGTTATAATCATGTTTTCTTTAGTTTTACTTTATAAATTTTACTATGTACAATTCATCCTAAGCATTCTTTCGAAATATTATCCTAGCTTTTAAGAATTCCTCCCCTCTCCACAAAAAGAAAATAAATAAAAATATACATAATGAAAATAACAAGAGAGGGGATGACGTAAATAATTATAACGACCTTTATAACAACTCATATATGAACAACTAAATAAAACAATAAAAGCTATGAGAGAAGGCGTATTCCGAAAGCGCCACTCTCATGGCTTTCCGTGAATAACTCAATTAAAAAAAAAAAAAAAAAAATAATAATAAAACTATTCAGGACAGAAATATTGTTGTGACAATTGATCTAACGCAACACCTCTCTGTGTTGTGGATAACTATTAGAATTATTCCCTGGTGGTCTGAATGATAACAAAAATAGCTTAAAAGTCTTTATTTTTAATTACCAATTGTATAAATGTAATCTGTATAATCAAGGCTCGAACATGAACATCTCAGGTTAGAATGTTTTTTTTTTATTTAAATAAATAAAAAAACTATTTGATTTGATTATATTCTATATAACTTTAAACAGTGGGAATAAAAACTCTGCTTATTCGTTGACTACTGGCAGCGCTCTATAATAGAATTTAACTTAATGGAAATCAATTTAAATAGTTTCAGTTTATCGAATATTTAGATGAACAATAAAGATTGGATTTCATTTCGGTTCAACCATTGTTTCGTGTTTCATAAACCGCGAGCGGGTTCAATACCCGACTATAAAACTGTTCCAAGTCTTATCGAGATAGACTTATTAGCATTGTAATAAAATGTATTTAACACGCCTTGAATCTTACTAGTACCGTGGTACAGTTTTTGTTATAAATCTATTTCGTCCTTTTTTTTTAAACAAAATAAATGAATGCTTTTTATACATATCTACTTAAATTTAGTATTACAAGCAGCAATATACAAATAATGTTTTATAGTGAAAGTATCAACCTCTTAAAACGTTTATTTGCTAAAAATCTATTAACTACTCAGAGCTTATGATTAAACTATCGAACAGCTGATAGGTCAAGTTTGAGTTCATAACCTTTGAAATGTTAATGACCTTTAGTTGATATTTCTCTAAGACGTTTTATACAGTGTTTTATGAATAATTTATACTTTAATTGTGAAGTACAAATGTTTAGAATATCAAGAAATTTATTCACATCACTCCCATGTAAAGTAAAATAGTAAATAATATATCAGTGGCGTTACACCTCTTTGTATTTATTTCTTGATCTTTGTTAAGATGCAAGTAGTAGTAATCAGCCTTTTATTCCTGATACACGCCGTCGACTTTTGGATCTAAGGTACGTATTCAGATGATCCGAATGCGATCAAATGTTTAATGTAAAAATTAAAACTCTTTAAAAAATCATCGCGACTGTTATAGACATAGTTTTATTAATGGGAACCATAACGAAAGTCTAACGCTCCGAGAAGTACATTTGCAAATGAAATTTGGTCGGTCAAAGGTAGGCATAAAAGCAGTGACGTGCTTGCTGAATGTTATCGTAGCGCCCTTCGCAGCGTGCGGTACAAAATTAACAACATGTGCGACACGCGGACACTTATTGTGTGTATTATGATTTATTGCGCAGCCCGACGATTTATCGTTGATTCATATCACTTAAGATAACGGCCCTTAGAATTACTAAACATAATGGCAAAAGATTAACAACGGTGATAGAGGTTTTCGCAAAATACCACTGTTCTTCCCTTTTCCAAAATAAGTGTTTGTACTCACACGATAACGTCTCCTTTAAAAAACACACTATTAGGTCCTTAAGCTATACCTATTAATATATCCTCTTATCTTATATTCTGTATAGACTTAGCGAGTCTTTACAACAACTTGCATGATATGAGGGAAATAGCAGGGATCTTTCGAATACGACTGCGACGGTTTTTGGTAGATGTACTTACTTATAATTAAACTTCTTTTTAAACCTATATATTTTATAATAATTCATTTGCTAACTACTTTCGTTGGCGATGATATAATTTTATATAAATAAAAATAAGTCGGGTTTTCCTTCCTGACGCTATAACTCCAGAACGCACGAACCGATTTCCACGGTTTTGCATTCGTTGGAAAGGTTTCGGGCTCCGTGAGGTTTATAGCAAAGAAAATTCAGGAAAAAACTCAACAGAAAAGCGGGATCACCAAACGAAATGTTACATAAAACGAAGCCATCTGGTGGCGAAACGAAGTTCGCCGAGTTTGCTAGTTTTATATAAATAAAAATGAAAAGCAAAATATGTTGCTAAGCTCAAAACTTGAAGACGTTTGGACCAAATCGAGTTTTTTTTATTCTGAGAAAGGTTCTTATGTAGATAAAAATTAAAAATATATTTTGATTTATATTCCGGAAATGGGAACAGTCTTTATGAAATAGCATAGCAAAATGTTCTATATGTTGGTACGGAGCAACCAAGGCGGGCGCTACTTGTTATTTGATAAAAGAAGTGTTATAAATTACATACTACAATTAAGAATGATTGAACTAACTTAACATGCTACGTACTCTCTAGTTTTCATTATTTTAACTTCATATATATATATGAAGTTAAAATAAAAAAAAACATATATATGTTTCGTCGTACCGCAAGCCGACTAGTTAAAGTCAACAAACTCTGATGGAAATACCAGAGTTTATAATTATTGTTTAGACGTGTAATTACAAAAATCAATAAATTCCAATTTATGATATTAAATCTATTTGCAATAAATAACGAAGGAGTATTGATACGTAAATTTGTATAAAAATTAATTGTGTTTTTGAGGCTTGCGTTTTTATACATATATGAATCCACAAACTAGTTACAAGTCAAATATAACGAGAAAAATTTAATTATTCAAATTATTATTATTTCAAATAGATTCCCAAATTGGCATCTATATTCAACTTTTTGGCCCTTGATATTTAAATTTAACAGAGTAAATGTTTTCTAATGACCTTTTCTTGTTGAACCTGTGACTTTATGCTAGCGACCTTCACAATGCCAACCGATATACGAGTAGTAGTAAATTAAAACTTTACAAAAACGAAACTAAAGCGTTCCTTAAACTGTCACCAGCTTGTCAGTTGTCACATATTTGTAACAGGTTTAGAAATTCTAAGCGGTTGTTAGATCTTTAAGTTCATACACTTAAATAAAATGTATGTTAATTTAAGTATCTTTGATGTCTTATACTGTAAAAAACTTTTTACTAAAAGAAATGGATTTCAAAAAGATTTTCATATTATTTATTAGGTACCTATACAAATTGTTATTAATATTTCTGTTGAGTTGAGGTTTACAAAAGTTAAATCAATTCATTATTTAAAGAACCCACCAAAGCGCATCTCTAGACAAGATGGCGTCGCCTAGTCCCTACTAGGTAAACTTAAACCACTGTCAAGTTTTTTGCGTCTTAATTATCATTCATAAAGAACACAAATACACATGTTATATTTCAATCAAAAACAGTTGCTGACGAAATTAAACTCCAAGACAGTTATTAGACAGGCGAAGACATTATTCACGAGCATGCTTTGCATTGTCGATTCGACTTATCTGAGACCGTTTTGTGTCACGTGACTGACGTATATAATAATATTTTTAAGTATAGATTTTTCTATAAATAATTATTATAATTAATTTTATATATAGTTAAGTTATTTTGCTCCTATATTTTATACAGATACTTTCGGTACATATGCAGATCGATTCTAATATTGATTTGTTTTTGCATTATAAATCACCTTATCTCACCTATTATGACTTACCGTTAAATATTCTATTCAAGAACAACATTTAAATTAAGATTCACTCAAAACTAGATACATTATGATTACTGTAGTTTTAAAAGGAAAGCCTTTTTAAATATTTATCACACAATAAATTATCATCGTAAATGCTTACAAATTTATGTTGATATCGCAAATATACATAATTCATTAAACGTTTATGAGGGGACTGATAAAGAATTACTTTAAAAAATTAGCATTAAACTCAGTAAAAAATCATATTGGGGCGAAACGTAGTACGCGGGGTGGTAGTGGAGCAGATAGTGGTAAATAAAAAGCTTATTGAAGTTTGGTCGTGGTTGTGGTAAGTCCTTTGGCACGTTAGGGAAAACTGATGAGAGTAAATTTTTATGACGCGTACACATACGTACGTCAAAAAAACCGACACCCTGAAGTTAGGTATATTCGAAATTGTAGTTTTTTCTATTGTTAGTGTCGTAACGTAACGTAGAATAAAATTTGAAAAGATTTTTATCTTGTTACGCCAAAGAAGTATAACTTCTAACGCGTGTACAAGTACATACACGTTTTTTATTATTGTATTATATTTTATTCAAAGACTTGAGAATGATAAGGAATAAATAAAGCAATCCCCCAACAACGCGGTAGACACAGACCGCGTTATAGGAGTATATTCCGCGATATCGGAAAACCGTTTTTTATTAATACAAAAACTAGGATCACGAGTTTAATAAAGATATTTAGTTTAATTGTATAACAACATAATTTAAACAGGTACACAAAACTAATTATGGACAAATCATTATACAATATTTAACACTAAATATAACTTGAGAAATGTAACGCGTTCTAGGGGGATTTACTGTACTTCTACTGAAAATATTAAGCTATCGAATATCCGTTAGACCGCCAGCGACGATATACAAATTATTTTTGATATCATTATATCGATTTAGCAATCAGCTATAATGCGAAATAGTTTTTAATAATTTGAATATTCATATCGAAATTCCTTCATTATCGGTTTTGAAAGCTCAAAAATTATACAGTTTTAATAAATCCTAAATATGTTAACTGTAAAACAGTCCAGTTCTTTTATAATTAAGACACACACACCTAGAATATCGTGCGTGTTTAGTTTTAGCGGTTATCAAATACTCCCACTTTAGAAAAACATACTATTAATAATAAATACAATAAATGCTGTGTTCTTCGCGTGCGACTTTCTTGTCTGAAGTCATAGGTTCAATCCCCGGTTGTGCACCAACGGCCTTACTGTGTGCATCTAACACTCGTACAATGAAGTAAAACATCGTGACGAAACCAGTATGTCTCAAATCCAATCGACATGTGTCAGACATAAATCTGCTGATCACCTACTTGTCTATGAAATAAAAATTATCCAAGAAACGGGCGCAATCCGAGGCAAAGAACGAGGATTGTAGCGCCACTGTTATTATTATTATTCATTTAAATTTAAATTATCATTGCTTCCGCAGTGAGATGTTTAATAAAAGTTATTGACTTATTTTTATTATACTTTTAAAAAAGTTGCATGGAGCTGCGGAAGCAGTTTTAAAGATAAACTAAGAGAAGACATCCTGAATTGATAAGGGCCTAATAACATTTAAATTTTGTTTTAATAGTCATTCAAAAACTAATAGGTTGTTCAACCTTCATGACCGTAATTAAAAAATTAACGTAATCTTTTAGATTAACATCTGGCCGCTACGTCAAGAGCCTTCTACTCCGGTCTCATGCTGTCTTTACGCCTTCAGTAGAATGCAAATATTTCAAAATGCTTCTAGTAAGCTATTATAAACATTGGACCCGAAAGTTGTCCTGTACAGATCTTAAACATAAAAAAATCTAATTGTACATCTATACCAGCCTCGATCATTAAACACAAATTGTTTAAAGTGGGTCCACACATTTAGGAGGAGTTTAAACACCCGTTGAAGATTTATATATATAAAATAAAAATATATAATACGTTACAACACCCATGTACTCCGTACTTCTATTTAACTAGCCCTTGTTATTATAATATTTACTGTAAATAGTATTAACGACGAGCATGCATGGCGAATGTCATGAAAGTGGATGAAGCAATTCAAGTTCTGTGGTCTCTGCCTACCTCTTGGAAAAGGCGTGAATATATTAATAAATAACATAATTAACGAAACTTAAAATTAATGCGATTTGAATTTAGAATACTCGTATTGCATCGCATTCAAGATTGAACGATAGACCCACAGATTCAATTTAAATTTTGATGGGCACACAAACATTTGATTATCAAATGATGCACCGTAACTAATTCGGCCCTTAAGCGTTAACTGATTTAACTAATTGATCAGAATTCGGTTAAAGGTCGTAACTATTTAATTAACATCGAAACTCTCGAATGCCTCACGTACCGTTAATATGTACCAGTGTGTATTATTTATGTATCAGTTTAAATGCTTTCTTAAAGAATTATGATATGTTTGATTTATTAACCACTCTAATAAGCAACTTTGGTAGAACGGCCGGAACACCCTGGCGACGCAAGTGGAAATGGATAGATCATACACTCCGGAGAGATTCCAATTAAATCCCCAAGCAGGGTTGGTTTATTGATAAGATTATCCATTGATCCGTTAATATCGCATATCTAATAAAGACTGCGGAAAAAACAGTTACAATAAAATACTATTTATTTTACTGTAAGTGTGCAAATTATTCTAAATACAATTCATTCTATGCATCTGAATAAACATTATTTATAGTCTCTTTCTTATTCCTTAAATGTTACGTTTGTAACTTTTATATTTATTTACTTACACAGATTCACAGTGGTAAAATTTTTCAATAAGCATTTATATTTCTTAATTTGTTAAATCATATTATTATAGTTTAAAGTATTATCAGTTATAAAGTATGGATGCTGTATTTGCCTGTTAAACTACAATTAGTTTTCTATCTGGATTATAAGATGGTATTATAATTTGAGATAATAGCGTATAAGCTAGATCCAGAAGGTCTCTAACGAGGAGGTCCTTAAACGAGTTGTAATGCCGAAAAATTTATGCGGAACATTAAACAACGAAAAGTTGCGTACCCGGGCCACGTGTTGCCATGTCCGCTACCACCTCCTTAAATTAATTATATGGGTAAAATCCAGGGTAAGCGGCGTGTGGGTAGAAGGATGAAATCATGGCTTCGCCACGTTAGGGAATGAACGGGTATTGCCACTGCGGAAGAGTCATCATCTGGCACAGGACAAGACACGCTTCAAGTAGTAATAGAGAGGAAGAAGAAGAATTGTAACGCCTGTTGTCAAACCTTTTTAAATACCAAAAGAATTAAAAGTACTTCCGACTAGAGTTTTTAAAAATCGACTTGGTGTATTAGTTTTGGAAAAAACATATTCAATAAATTATTATTTGCGTGAGACTGTAGTTGATATAAATTTAATAACGTATGATATGATATGTACGATACAAATAAATTAAAAATTCACCAATTCATATGACTAAAATGTAAAATTCCTTTAAAGACAAATTTGCGCGCCATTGTGTGTGGCAGAATATGCGAACTTACGATTGTACCACCTTACACATTTTTGTACCATATTCTTGCAATAAATTACAATAAATAAATAAACGTACAACTTTAATATTGTATCTTTCAAAATTTCTTTAATTAAAAGATAAAACGTCTAACAGTTTCTAGAAGATTATTAAAACTAAAAATCCTGCTAAGCTACATTTCATTTAAATAAGTATTCTACTTAAGTCTGTTTGCTCGGTTTGCTAATTAAGTCTGTATGTATTAAGACCTTATATCCAAACTGGCTTAATCCCGATTTTGGCTCGGCATATGCCTTCCTGGTACCAAATTGCTTGGCTCGTTATACGGACCCGATGCGGTATGTGTAAACGAACCGCGCATACTCTCTAATTCTTGTTTATGCGGCCCCTTATCGAGGATAAATACGATAATAAAGCTATAAACTAGCCGCTATACAATAAGCGCAATAATTGGTGCTCTTTAAACTAATAGTTACTGTAAGTAGTTTGAAGGTATAACTTAAATGCTTTGGTTTAATTGATGAACTGTCTGAAGACAAGAGACGTCTTAGCTGGTAGAATGTCTTATAATTTTAATTAATTATGTATCATTCATAATACAGGGTGGCGCAATAGAACGTGCATATTTCGTCATCTTTTTTCGCGGGGAAAACAGTGCGCGAGCGGGGGGAGCCTAGGGTGGTTGGATAGAGGAACTCATGGAGTTTTAGTAACCATGAGTCACTTCGATGGGAAGCGTCGCGCTTTTTGTGTTCGCACGTTTTACGAGAACGGTCGTTCATACATCTCTACAAGGCGAATATATTGTTCTGAATATGGATTAACACATATTAATGAAGCTCCGAGTGCAAATTTCATTAAAATATGGATAAAGCGTTTTGAAGAGACAGGTTTCACGTTTAAACCACCAGCAAAAGTTCGTCCAAGAACGTCTAGGACCACAGACAATATTGAGAGGGTGAAGGAGTCAGTTGGGCAAAATCCGCAAGTGTCTACTCGGAAGCGATCGGCGGCTTTAAAGTTGTTGCGACGAAGTCTACAGCGAATTTTGAAGTTGGATCTTAAACTCCATCCTTATAAGCTCCAGTTAATACAGGAATTAAAAGATACCGACTTCGGAGCAAGGTTGGCATTTGCCGAAGAAATCCTTAGTCGCTTTTCCACTTTTGACAACATCCTTTTTTCTGACGAGGCTCATTTTCATTTAAATGGGTTCGTAAACCGACAAAATTGTCGCTATTGGAATGACGAGAATCCAAAAATGAAACATCAAACACCACTGCATAGTCCGAAAGTAGCGGTATGGGCAGCAATATCAAGCAAAAGAATTATTGGCCCTTTCTTCTTTGAAGATTCACGAGGACGAAACGTCACCGTTAACACCGACCGCTATGTTGCGATGTTAGAGGGATTTGACTCCAGAACTTGCGAGATTAAAAATAGTCAAGACGAGGACTTGGTTCCAACAAGACGGAGCGACCTGTCACACATTAAATGACTCTATGGCGGTTGTGAGACAGATGTTTCCTGCAAGACTGATTTCCAAAAGAGGTGATATCCCTTGGCCCCCACGTAGCCCTGACTTGACGCCTCCTGACCTTTTTTTGTGGGGATACCTCAAACATAAAGTCTACATGAACAATCCGAGGAACATCAGTCAGGTAAAGGACAATATCCGTAGAGAAATGGCAGCCATCACCCCAGATTTATTGACAAGGGTTTTCACAAATCTGCGTTCGCGTTTAGAGGAGTGCCGTCTTCGAGAGGGCCGTCATTTAGATGACGTTATATTTAAAAAATAAACTACAGTTAACTACCTAATCATCCTATATTTTATTTCAACTATACCTTTTGTATTAATTTTTTTAACCCATACTTAATAAATGCACGTTCTATTGCGCCACCCTGTATATTAGCTTATGTATATCGTCTGATAGTGGCGCTACGACCTTTTGTGTCTGGACCTCGCGTGTATGTTTCGTGATCCGCCTTCTGTGTCACCGTAAGACCTACAACGCACTAGCGGCTGGCCGCAATGTGCAATATTTCAAGAAGCACTGACGAGTGACGATTGCGGCAGACCGCAATAGGGACGGTTAGCCGGAATTCGGCATGCCGCTACGGCAGACCGTATATACCGCGGCCTACCGCAGCGGCACGCCGCATCGCGGCCAGCCGCTAGTGCGTTGTAGGCCTAAGGCGTGCCTTGTTTCCTCGCGATAGTATTCTTTTGCCGTACGTAGGAGAGTGTTAAATGCGTACATAGAAATAAAAATCCATGGGTGGATTTCGAACAAACGACCTTAAAATTAAATTGAAATAATATAGATGTAATTTTAGAGTGATATATGATGACAAAACTGATTTTACTATGAATTAAGTTTTAATTAGTTAACTCACGTAATCTTATTTAATAATTTTTATTTTTTTAATAGATTTTTCCTTCTTTGTAATATTTGAATCTTTTTTATATTATGTATTCCATCTTCGCTATACGTTTAGTATTTTTTTAAATAAAATGTTAGGAGTACGAAATAAATTAATAAAACTATAAATGTGAAAAAAACATGTTGACTATCAACTCGCTGTATGCTATTTATAATGCACAGAATCAAACAGAGAACGTTAGAAGGAAATGCAGGCACTAACCTAAGATGGGATGGGATCCATTGTTAATTTTAGAGTAAATAAAACTTTTATTATTATAACTTACTTACGTATAATGGAGTACGTAAGAAGGAGGCATCGACTTTTGGAAAACGCTAATATACGCTAATACCTATTTTAAGGAAATGAAGACTACTATAGATACCGTTCATTATTCTAAGAAATGTTACGACGACAAAATGCACCAGTTATGATGATTACTATGGAACGAAGTTTATGACCTTTAAAAGATTTTGTCGAGAAGCTCGAAATGTCTTCCTTTTAAAACCCATCTAACAACGTACGAATGACATTTATCACGCGCGAGATGAGATGTACGTCGTAAACCACATTCTTATGGCTACCAGTTTTTAAGAAATGATTTAATCCTTACATTTAATTAAATTGCTTGAAAACCCCACGATAAGTAAAAACGTCGTAAATACTAAAAGTCATATGCAAAAATGACTCCGAAAAAGTTACTTACTCACACACTAAAGATCTAATAAACTAATACAGAAAGCGGGCAAGAAAAAGTAGCAGTTTCCACTTACACGAAAGTTCACACATCACCTGAAAAATGCACACCAATCGAATTATAGCCACTGCTCAACATTGACAATATTTGATAATTTAACGAAAACTCATTCATTTTTATAATAAAATTATTGTGCGCAATATCTCTTATACCTTCAGTCATATTTCATTTCCAAGCCATTACTTAGCGTTAAATCAGCGTTAGAAATGTCAAAGCTCATATATTTGTCGGTCTAACGTTAAGTTCAAAGATTTATCAGTATCGAAATTGACTATTCAAGGTTCGCTATTCACTAGTTCCCGATCTGACGTGTTCTTCACTCACGACTTCACTCTCCGAACAATTATTCAATTTTATTAACGGGACCGAATGATATTTAAGCATATCTCGAAGTTCTATTGATATATCCAATTACGACGTTTATGGATGGTTTTCTTAGTCTATTATCTGTGAATAAATGTCATCCCTCTATAGCCACATATAGTGTAGGAGTCTGGGCGGCGTATTTCTGCTTGGACTTTTTCTAATTACACTTGAAACTAGAAATTCTGAAAGAACTAAGTATATTTTTCATCTAAACTCGGTGTGTCTTATTTAATTTTCTATCAATGAATTTATTTTGGGTCAAATAAAAGCTCCTAATTTTTATTAAATACTAAATACTTATTTAACATTTTTAAACACTTTATAATTACTTACTTTTTTGCGAAGAGTTTGTATAGCTAGTTGTTTTTATCGATACGTTTACCAAATAATTACAATATATCAACAGGCATTTTGAAATGTTAGCTCCTACATTCATTTTAGAATATAATTTTTTTTAACTAATTAAAAAACTTGACCATGAAGTTTTAGTAGTAAGATTACTTAGCCATAATTAATATTCAACTTTATTTTTTTAGAACTGCAGTGACAGCCGTGTCATGGCACCCGCAGTCCGGTCTTCTCGCATCTGTGGATCGCGCGAAGCGGGCTGTCATTTGGGGTGATTTGTGACAGGCATGGCATGCTCAGCCTCCGCAGGTAATCGAAATATACACAATCATTCAATATCTCCCTATATTTTTGCCAGTATGAAATGCATTTAATGATCTTTCAGTTAAGTATTGATTTGTACTGATTACTAAAAATTTAAATTTATCGACTGGAAATTTACACTTATACATGACAACTGAAATTTTTATCGTGTCTACTTTACACTTCCCTTGACTTAAACTAATAAATATAATTTTGCTGTCAATCATCTTATAACATCGCAAAGAAATTGTCATTCTTGGCTTGTAATTCTATTGCTTATTATATGATGCCTGGGAATACACTCAGGTAATTTATCCACGAATGCTTATTGCTCTTTTAAATATCTTTTATGCTAATAAGGACCAATTTGAAATAAAGATTGACAGCATCCAGGTCCTACGTCTCATCTTTAGACATACAATAATTATATCCTTTTACTCATGAGATAACGCTTGATGTAAGATGCTATCGTGTTACCTACGCATTAAGCAATAAGTGGGTTCGTTTAAATTATTGCAATTTTATTTTCTCCTTATATTGAATATCTAAAGCTCTTCTTTGAACTCGAGTTGTACTTGAACTTGTAGAGTAGCAACGTTTGATGCTTGACGCAGATTTTATCTGTATTTTTTATAAATTTTTCTCTACTAATGCATACCTATATATATAGATAACATGAATTATATGAATAAAGTATATTATGTTTTAGTCTGCGTTTACTAACATAAGTACATACTTACAAGCAATAATAATTAATTGATTTATTTAAAGATTTAAGTTAGTACCGATGACCCCAGAGCATACAAATACAGCGAGAAACCAAAACTTTTTAAATTCAGAAGAGCTTTCTGTTTATCTATTTTTAATTATTATTATTAATATGTAGATTAAGATTATCGTAGTAGGATAGACTAAAATAATAGATTACTTAATTATGAAGGAAATATAACATTTATTGAATGTCAAAGTAATTAAAACAAACATATATAGCAATACAATGGTGAGGTACAACGTTTTTGTACTGATATATGGAACAATTTAAAATACACATATTTTAATGAACCTTAAAGTAGTTGTATAGTGTGAAAAATTTGTCTATACTATGAAATATTCTACTGTCTTTGACGTTGTATGCAATGAACTACAAATATTTAAACTATTAGACAGATTACTAGCGGACATGCGCAGACGATATAATTACCCGCCTTTGACCTTTCTAGTGACTGACCGTGACAACTCACTGAGAGCTTTGACACTTGCGACACGTTGATCCTTGATGTGATGTAACTGTTACTATGCAATTTAATTGCTTGGATATTTGCGCGTAACTCTTCTGAATAATCATTCGAAATTCAAACTTTGAGAGGTTTCAAAAACCTTGAGAACATAGTGTATGGATGTTCAATTAGTAGCGTCACAAACCTTCTGTGCCTGACATGTTAACACATTTTGGTTTACCACCAGCTTGTATTTATTGTGTACATAGGACGGCTAGGATTCCAATACACGATCTTTGAGTTGAGAGATGCATCCAACGGCTTGTATTGAAAACTCAAAAGGTTTTTGTTCCATTTCAAAGTAGGCTAGGTCGCGTTTATAAGTGAAATCGTACCCATAAAAGCCTTTGGTATTTGATGCCTTGTTTAAAAATAATTATACCTCGACCCAATAATTTGCGTTCGATAATTTGACCATTACCTAAAATTCACCTTTGTTAAAAATGAGTTTAGCGGTTATGTACAAAACAAAATCGCCGACAAGTGAAAGCGTGACTTTCGACTTTCATTGAGTTTTTGTATGTATGAACTATGGATTCGTGCTGACCGAACAATATCACATGCATTGTCCAACGCCTTCACTTTGAAAACCCAAGAACGAATTAATATTAATGAATACTAGGAATATGCATCACTTGTAAATTCTATTAAACGATAAGATTAAGGATATGTAAGCTATGTAGCTTTCCTGTCTTCAGAATTCTATGTACAATAGCTAAACAAATAAAGAATTTTGAATTTTGTTAAATTGTTTTGTAAGCAAGTTTATATTTATTTAAATTCTTATATGCTTTTAGCCGAAAAGTAGTGAGGGTAGATACAATTTTTGGACAACTAAATATCGACCACTAGATGTCGCCATAGACCTTCCATTAAACATTCATTTTTTTTTAAAGACAATTCACACCAATTGACCGAGTCCCATGCTAAGCTGGTGAAGCTTGTGTTATGGGTACTAGGCAACGAATATACATACATATTATAGATAGATAGACATATAAATACATATTTAAACACCCAAGACCTAAGCACAACACCAAATGCTCATCACATCGATGTTCGTCTCAGTCGGGGATCGAACCCGGGACCCATGGATTCGCAGTCAGGGGTACTAACCACTAGACCAATGAGTCGTCAAATTTTTAGCTAATAATTAGCTTTATTATTATATCTATAACATCTAATACAACATTAAATATATGGCTTATGGTATAAATCAAGTAGGTATAAACAACTACAAAAGTTGAAAACTTGGTTTTCGAAATAAGAATTCCAATAAAAGAAAATATTTAGTTTTTCTTCACTACATAAGTGAAATCATTGTGTTGAATAAATTAACTTCACACTTAAATTATATAACAACATCTCTGCGGGAAGTATTGGGATCAATCACTAGTTAATCACGTCAAATTCACAATCTATTATGTTAGGTATAAAACGGTTTGGTTAAATAAAGCGGAAAAATTACCAATCCAATTTTCAGAACGTGTTTGTTATTGTACTATTATAAGCGTGACACACTTTCATTTCCCATAGCTTTTTCATAAGTTTTTTTATAGCATGTTTTGAATATATTCTGGTATCCTATTATTTTTCAACTTGTATTATGCTGTAGTCACATAGGACAGAAAAACTTAGTAAAATTATGCAATAAAAATGATTAAAAAATGCAAAGTATATTCATTATTTGTGTTATATAATAAACTACATAAAACAAGCAAAGAGGGTCGCGAAGTATTTTTTTCTGTGGTTGGAAATGAAAGCTCAAAAACACACCAATAAAATGCCTCTGAATTTCAGTTACTTACAAATTGTTAATCCTATGAACTAGCCTTTCAATTTATTGACAACAAACTTGGTATTTAAAATTATTCTGTTGCTTACTTACTGTTATATATATTATATCGAAGTGACATTTATATATATTAGTTGAGTTGCAGTAAGACAAGGCAATAATATTTACCTTTTTTTTCCTCTAATATTTTGTTATTAAGTATCATACAAAATTCGTTCCAAATTTGTAAAAATCACTTTGTTTATTTAATACCTCATATCCATCGTAGGTTCTATTGCAAAGAACATTATGTTCCCATTACTACAATCACCAAAATAATCGCCACATGTATGGACCATGTTCTAACGAGTTAGCCCACTTTTCTTCAGTAATTGTATTTCTGAATCATCTTACTAAATTATGGTAATAAAAGTTGTAAATTCTATTAATTGCTCATGTAAACAAATATGTATAACTATGCCCGCGGCTAAACCAAATGCCGTTATTTCTTGGTCGGTTACGTTTCGGCGTAATGACCCGACCAATCCACGCACGAAACTCAGATCTTAATCACATACGAATTGATAACGCACTGTCGCGTTGTATTGACAGACACATAAATATGGCACAACGAGATTGTTATACTAAAGATATAAACATTTCACGAACGAAAAGAAATAATAACCAAATTATTCTGAATATTTTAATTTCTCACACAAAGTACCGTAAAGTTATTAATTAAAGCCCAATATGTCATCTGGCTTTTCAGTTGAGCGATTGTGATCTTAATTTCACACTATAAAAACGAATGCAAAAACTCCTGAGAATATTTCCCCTCCTGTCGACTCACTTATGCGAAATTCCTGTATCACACCGGATAGATAAGTAGATTGCGTCTAACTAGAATTATTACTTATCCTTTATCGTTAACATTAAAATCAAAGAAGACACTTGAAGTTGAACAACGGGGCCACCCGAGCGTGACAAGCTTCACCTTAGTCCAGTTCATCGCTCTCCGAATCATTCCACCTATCATTGTTTGCAGTAACACCTTAGCGGCGATTTAATGTCAACTATTACTGAATCACTTTCAGAGATTTACAAAAACTCACAATGCTTATGTCGCTTCGTTTGTGATTGTTATCTTGTCTTTAAGATGTGGGTCAACTTTTATTTCCTAAACGGAACAATTTGCCTCCGAGCGAGATTTGGTAAATTATCGCAATTGAATTATTTGGAGGCTATCATTTCGTCTGTGTGAACTTCTCAAGCAATTTTGTCTATTACAAGTCGTTTCACAAATCACTACTTTGTAGGTCTGGACTGAATGTACAATTTGATTAGACATGCACTTTTAAAAGTTATCTATGTATATCTATCTCGATTGCGTTAGTTTCGTCGTCGAATTTTGTTTTGCTTTAGTTCAGGGGTAATAGGCAAGAAGTAGTTTAGCTGTTTGTGCTTGGCACACGCTGACATTTTTTGCGTTAAAGTGGTTTCAGCATGGGATGCGTAAGTCTAGTATATATTCTATTTTCTATGTTCGGATAATCGAATCTGCTCAGCCAGGGTTCTAAAGCGCTACCTCAGGGTGACTTCCTGCCACTGAAGCTGCTCCTAAATATACACCTAATAAAAATCATCTTCTCGATCGAAAAAGATAGTCTTTTGTTCCAAATATGGAACAACGTCGGCGTCGGCAATTCACTAACGATATAAATCGAATGTCTGAATCGATTTGAAATAGTGCTGTGATATACAAATATATGAGAAGTGTTAATAACGGTTACTCTACAATAAACATATCATGTTTTCTATTCGTACTCTGCAAAATAGTCGCAAATATTATGTCGAAATGACATTTATGTACATTTCAGTAAAATATATTTAGGTGATAAAAGATAAGTCTAGATGGAATTCCTTAACCTTGTTTGAACTTACAAAATGATATGGCCCGCGTTAGGGAAATGTTTATCGTGTTTAGAAGTGTTTGGATTGTATAAATAGGTAACTAAAGTCTTGGGTAAATATATAGGAAATTTTAAAACGGCTTTTAATAAGAAGATTTTGATGTTTACCTTATTCGATTGGTCTTCCGTCGGTGGTCTTCAGACGTGCTCGGGTCGGAAAATTATATTGACCAAACAAATGAAAGACACCATCGTGTCGTGTTTTATTTCATTGAAAATTCGTAATATAATATCGAAGATTAAAATGTTTCTAGCTTATGTGTCTTCGTTGTGATTTGGTTTCTGAGCATTTTCAAACCTCAAGCATTTTTACCTTACCGATATACCAATTTAAAAAAAATGTTGTATAATCATATCATACATCATGTTTTTTAATATAAATTGTGGAATAGTTTCAATAATTATAGCAACGGTAGTATTTAATGTAAATGACACGATAGATAATCTTCCACAAACAATTACTAAACCAATATTTAATTAAATGTCTGCTTTCAGGTTTCAAAACCCGAGACTCCAACAGCGGAAAGCGCTGACAGCGGTGAAAGCGGAGAGGTGATTGAGTTTCTACGCGGCATCACAACCGATATTCTTCATAGACTCACGTAAAACACAGTTTTTACTGACAAGCGAGGCTTGTATGGGAATTTCTTAAAGTCTCGAAATCTGTATGATAAGGATCATTTATAAGTCACGTGATTTAATTGATTTCTCATATAACGATGTGTAAATAATATTAAAAGACAACAGCTTTTAACTCATTTCAAAGGTGGTCACAGGTCTTTTAAAAATAAAATTTTAAATTGTATAATGGAATTTTGTACAAATTAAGAAATGAAACAAAATTAATTGCTGTTTTAGGCGCCGTAATAACTTAGAAACAGCTTTAAAAACAATAACAAGTGTGAGACGTTTATTACGAAATTAAGTTTATCACGCGAATTAAAATAAGTTAACCTTAGATCAAAATTAAGCTACAAATGTCGATGATTCCTTAAAATCATTTGTAACCTAATTAATATCGACTGTTAGTACACCTGTAACTAAGCCTCTATTACGAAAACAAACCCACGCGTTGATGTGTTGGCTTTTTGTGTGTTGGTAAAAACACACATAAAAAAAGTCGAAGGAAACACGGTTGATTAGAGCCTTAAGCAGTCTCCAGCTTTTTCATTCGGCTAACATGTACTATTTAACGGATATCGATCTTGCGAATAAAAAACTAAAAATTGTATTTGTAAATACTAATTGGGTGCTATGTTTAAGTCATGTTTTTACGCGCGATTGCACTACACGCCGTCTTCCGAATTATTTTCATTCCTTATTAACTGGGTGGTGTAATTACGGTTTTTGGAGCCCTACGATGGGGCCTCACTAGTGGTTCGTACGTTCTATAGTCTATGAATTTAGACACAACTGTGACGTTTAATTTTCAACACGATAACATTATAAAAAACAATATAATAATTATGTCGTGATCCGAATCCGTGAATCCAACACACATTGCCTATAACTGTAATAACTTAAGGGTCTTAGGTTCTATTTCTGGCAAAATGCTTGCCTTGACAAAGCGACCCTACAAAAACATCAATGAAACACACTCCAAAATTGGGTCTTACTGTCGCTTTCTATACTCGATCTATAATCTAAAATTATTTCCAATCCAGATTTTCGCATATTTAGATTGATACATACATGTCAAAATTCGAACTGTCGAATTCAAAGATATTTTAAAAAAAACGATCCATCGATCGGTTATTTTATGAGAAATGGATTATGAAATATCAATCTCCAGTAGTTGAAATTGGATTGGAATAGAGTATATAAAGCGGCCGTTGGTGGACTACAAACAATTATAAAATGTGTTAAGCTTGAAAAGCTAAATAAATTGCTATTTGAGTACCTCCCTGTTGTTACGCCACCGATTGTTAGCTTAAGTTTTAATTATAACATTATTTCTTGGATCGTTTGGTTAAAAGGTTTTTTCTACAAAGTGTTTTCTTGTAAATGTACTTCATAAATACGAGTGGCTAAGGCTCGCCAAATATATATTCAATACGGAATTGTTTCATACCAAGTTAACATTTAAAATAGCAAATTATAAATAAAGGAAACTTTGCAATATACAAGTGTATTCAAAGATTATCTTTAAATTAGATCAGTGTTGGCCTAGTGGCTTCAGCGTGCGACTCTTATTCCTGAGGTCGTAGGTTTGATTCCCGACTGTGCTCAACTGGCTTTCTTTCTATGTGCGCATTTAACATTCGCTCGAACGGTGAAGGAAAACATCGTGAGAAAACCTTCCCCAAAAAGTTTAACGACGTGTATCAGGAAACAGATACATAAATCTGAGGCCCAGACCTAAAAAGTTTGTACTGCCATTGATTTGTTTTTGTCTTTAAATGACTTATCGAAGTATTTTTTAAAACTGATTTTTAAATTCATTCGCATTGATAAGACTTTCGTTCTCACGTTTAATATAGATAGCTAGTATTTCGACATATTGCTGAGCAAAGTATGATAATAAGCTAGTTAATTAATACGACTAAAGCATTACTGCTGTGGTATAACAAATAACCCTTACTACATATTTGTTTTCCCAACTTGGCCGGGATCAGAGGGCACACGCTTCCGACTCATTAGCACACAATGCGACTGGCGGACAATTCTCGCGATCAATAAACCTATCTATTACTGAGATAGCAACTTTGTCACAGCTAATTAGGAGACTCAAATGATTTCTCTAAATGGGTTAAAAACACTTACTTCAGAAGGAAAGATTTCACACGTTTCACCGCTTAATCTTCCTTGAAGTGGGGCTTCGCCAGCACGCAAGGATGACATTACTAAATGCCGATGTATTAATCACGACCTCTGTCAAAAGTCGGCAACGCACCCACTAATATGGTTGTCCATGGGCTGCGATGACTGCCCGTTTTGGGCCTCCTGTAGGCTCGTTTGTTATTTACTCTACAAATAATAATAATAATAAGTCATATTTCTACTGTATAAAAAATAAAAAGGTAGCTTTCAAATCTGATGATTCGAGCGCATTGAATCCATACTTAATCAACCCTAGACTTTTGCCGTTAAAAAGTCGTTTTAAAATATTTAAGTTTTATGTCTTGTTAAGATGTTCACATTCTTGGCACCAACGAAGTGTTTGAAAAACAAATGAGTTTGATCGGAGCTTTGGTCAGGTTGAAATCGAAGCGTATTTTTGTAAATATTTTGTTGACGAGCGAAAACTAATCTATAATTGAACCCTTTTAATCATATTTTTAACTGTCAATGAACCCATATAAAAACGCTAATGAAATTAAATGTTACCGACCGCTTAATTACTCAAATGCGACGCCATCTAGAGTTAAAAAAACATGGCGCCATGAAAAGCAACTGTCGATAAAAACACACAACTTTAGTCCGAATTTTTAGAAATGTTATTTCTCAAAAACGATGGTGACCGTTTCATTGTAAACTATTACGCGTTTAAAATCGAAATTCAATCTGAATTTGTGTATGACACAGGTTTCCAATGGATAAGTGAAATGTTGAGTCGCAAAAAATCCATTTCATTACCTCAAAATCTAAATTTGTTTGTAAAATGATCTCTCTAAAGAATTGTTTCCGTTGGTGATCAAATTACGAACACATACCCTCTGGCGCACCTACTTACAAGTAACTGTCTCTCTAGATTAATGTTCTTGCCAAAAAACATGTCATTCATTTAAGATGTTGTTATACTCAAGCGGTTTAGATTCATAGAATGGTAGGAGACAATTTTCAGACGCTTTTATAATAAATTTACGAAATGGGAAATGTTAATTATGGTAAATTTGGGTACAAATTCGCATTAGGAGTCGATTTTATGTCACTAAAATTTAAATTTCATATAATTTTATTCTATGTGATTTTGGGAAACACGAAGTATATAAAGATTATTTAGCAATTTAACTTTGAGGGTGTAGCTAGTCATATAAAATTGGTTGTTCTTTATTCAAAATTAGTGTCGAATTTAGTTAATTATTAGATTTGTTAAACATTTATTTGTATTCTTTATTTTGGTGTAACCGAATTTTATAAAATTTTAATTTCTTTTTTTGTGAGCCTTATAAGATGTTGTACTTATTTTAAATACGTGTATAGCAAGCACAAATGCTTTTTCACCTTTATTTACACTAACATGAAATCCTTATAAAATACGTATGCCAATTAATGTTTATTATCTATCATAGATTATAGATGATCAAGCGTTGAAATTCGGTATATTCTATTAAATTTCTGTAGTATTTTTCTGTCAGGATTTTGTCTTCGTAATTTTAAGAACGGACATATTTTAATTTACTATTGTTATGGTTTTCGGTTAATTCAAAGACAAGTCTAAATGCGAACTAACTCTTCTATCTGTCAAGATCCATCCATTAACTTAAACCCGTACATAATAATAAGAATAAACGGTTATTTAAAGAATTTAAGGAGTGTATATTTAATCGAGTAACGAGCAGATTCAGTCAAAAGCTTTTCTTCTTTCGTTTTAATGCTTCCTTAATTCAGTCATTAAATTTCGTAGTTATTATATTATTATGTATAAGATTAGACAACTGACTGTGTGCGGCTATCTGTTTGCACTTAACATTATATTCCCTTTTTATTATTATTTCCCAAAAAATACGCAGTAATGTTATGAAATGTCAGGCTGATCAGCTGGCCCAGAAATATTTTGTTAATTTAATTATACGAAATATATTTAGTTTAGGAATTCTGTAGCTTAAATGAGTTTGACTAAGTATTAATCGTAACCTATATTTTCATGAAAAATCCTACAAATCCTTAGTATATATCGAACGATTTTACACACCAATTCGTAGAGAATAACTAAAGTTTTTTGATAGTTTTTTATGTACCCGGTTTTAATAAATATATAATATATATGTTCCTTCATCTTGAGCTACTATTATTATCGCATAGGTAAATATTATGGTGCTCTTCCTATCTTTCTTCTCTTTGTCCTTAAATATTTCATGCAGACGTTACGTTTAATACTTTCTCAAACTCAATGCGCAATTGATGTATTATACCAACAACAGATACAAAATATCGTTACATAATTATTATAGTTCAAAGAGCACAGAGCCATACGTTAATTTTTTTCAATACTTTAATTTCTCGTGTATGGCAACTTTATAGTTTTATTAAGGTGTAATGTACGTAAAATATATGGTTATGTCAGGAGTAATCTACTGCATAGAATTGTGTTTACCGGTAAAATAAGAAATGTTACTGCCATAAGCCGTATGTTGCGGAATAATGTGTGATAAAAGCAGACTTAATAATGATGCAATATCATTTTTATATGAATAGATTTAATGCCTACAGATCAGCACGAACAAAACGAATTATCGAATAGTTATCGTAATACCAAATTTTTGTATGAACTTGTTATTGCAAATATCTAACAAAACTGTGGTATAATATTTGTGCTGTGCTCGGTATTAGCTATGCACAAGTTTTCCGTACGAAACTATATCATTACTGTAACGATTCGACCATATATCTCGTACTAAGGGTACAATTCTTTACAAGCGGATAAAAGCTTTTTGCTATAGTTTTATAAAGTCGACTAAATAGTACATTGCCTGTGGTGTTGTGAGAGCATAATAAAATGTAATTCTTTTTTACAATTTCGTATATAAGCTGTTGTATAAATCTTTGAAAATTATTTTTGTATTTAAAAATATTCTTAGCACAACGTAATATGTAAATAATATGTATTTGTTCTTAATTGTACGATATTTTATTAATAAATAATTCGTTGTATCTTGTGTACTTATTTCTTTTAACTTATACAGGACGTAGGACTGACTTTTGTGCAACATGCAATGTATTTTGATTTGTACGACATTGCAGAGTAATAATTTTATAAGTATTTAATAATTTCGTTCGATTATGGCTATATATACTGGCTATGCTAAAAAAAGCCAGTGACGCTACAACCTTTTAGGTGTAGGCCTCATTGGGATCTATTTCGTGATCATTTGTTTTTTTTTTCTAATAGGCTAGTAAGTGATAGTAGGCTTTTATGGCCGACGCACGACGTTGACTTCGTTGGGTCTAAGCCGCGTATTTCTTCACCGTACGAGCGAAAGAGTGTTAAGTGAGCACATACACAAAAATTGGTGTACAAGGGATCGAACCTAATATTTATGCACCATATAATGTTTTTTAGTTCGCGCTAAACTTACTGGTTCGCTAAAGGAAAACGTTGTGAGAAAACTGTCACGAAAATTTTCGACGTGGATCAGGCAAAAGACATCATCTTATATGTAATACCAATGTTACATATAGAAAATTATCGATATTGGTTAAATTTACTTTCTTTTAACTATTGGGTTTATAAGTATAATAATATACAAATATGTATTTTTCGTTACATTTATATTTGTAGATAATTTCTCAATTTAAATAATGCATGTAAACCGCTGCATATACTTTTGATATTAGTTTATAGTTCTAGGTAATACTTTTATATAGCAATTATTATATATATGTTTATATAACACATTTAAAAGCACAAACCATTTAAATAATGAGGTTGAACTACGGTCTTTTTGTGGCATCCCTAGGTAAGTAAAACAATAAAATACTTTGGAGAGCAAGTCAGAACCTATGTTGCTAATTTTACCAAAAATATAACAGCTTTTTTAAGAATTTTGCTTCGAAAATATTTCCTATCGTTTTTAGCATTAGTCACCGTGGGTGGGGTCGACTTTACGCCGTCACGCAAATTCTTTTCACAGTTTCGAAAATGTCATGCATGATTTATTGAAATGCCAATTACCTACTAACATACAAACCACTTGTAATTTAATTGGTATTCAAATTTATGAAAGAAATGTAAGTAAAATAATAATTTTTCTTACGCTGTCGAAAAAACATTTGCATATTGTGGACTGTGGTCGAGTATATACCTATAATAATTTTATAAAATCACACTACATAGCACGTTTAAAGGACTTTTGTTGCAATTTCTTATTTCTTTCCTTCTGACTAATCTACTATATAAAAATAAGTCGGGTTTTCCTTCCTGACGCTATAACTCCAGAACGCACCAACCGATTTCCACGGTTTTGCATTCGTTGGAAAGGTCTCGGGCTCCGTTTATAGTTAAGAAAATTCGGAAAAAATTTCAACAGAAAAGCGGGATCACCAAACGAAATGTTACATAAAACGAAGCCATCTGGTGGGGAAACGGCGTTCGCCGAGTTTGCTAGTATATAATAAGCACACATATCAAAAATTGATTTTTTCGAAATTCCACACATATAGTTATAAAATCCATGGTAGTTTGAACTTGCGCTGCTAGCAGATCCACACAATAACTAGAGATACTTCGACCATAATTTTATTGCATGCACCTTCAGTTCTGGCTGCGATGTCTAAGGAAACAAAGATAGGTGGGGTTAAGTTGCAGAGACCATCTGCAATTTCCACATGAGTCATACACGATATAGAATACTATGGGCAAAAAATACTAATATATAGTTGTCAACTAAGGTCGTTGATCGGCTTAAATGTGACGCTGTCGTGTTTTAGCCATGCCAGTTCGACAACGTGCACGTCTGTCCTAATGATTCGTCGTATATAACTCGATCAATTAGTCTAAATATATTACTAGCACAAATACCCATTAATACCATACCAGTGATTCAAATAATATAGAAATTGTACTTAGTGTAAGCTGTATGTTAAAAGATTACGTATGAAAATAGTAACGACATTTTTATGAAAAAGCTTGAATTGCGCTTCGACTCAGACTAGTTGAGATTTAAAGGAATGAATTTTCAAGAGATTAGAAATTGGTGAGAAGTCCAACGACGCACTCGCGAGTTCTCTGACATTGTGTTTCCATTTCCAGCGCTTTACTACTGAGAAAAACTAAACGGTTGTGCTTAGAAAACCTGTTTGAGGTTTTCCACGGTATTTACTTGTACCTACATCACTTTATAAATTTTATACAATATAGAATACCCAAAAGATTCGTATTAAAACAATCTTGCTAGTTATCGTCAGTCTATAAGGTAGGTATATTTATGAATATTTAATATTTTAAAGCTGTTCATATTTTTGTTCAACGCACTAACCACAGAAAGAAAAAACCACTACGTTTTGATAATAATCATATAATTGTCGTCTCATAGTGCATTTATCGAAAAAGGCTTTATACCGCTTCCATCCTATTAGTGCTGGTAAAAGCGAAATACATACTTTGCTTTACAAAACGGACATGAATTAGAACTCAAATACACAGAAAACATTTCAGTTACCGTTCACATGAATAACGGTTAATGTTTAATGCATTTTTAAGTAAGCTAAATTACACCTATTGTAATAAGCATTTTGCCAAATATGTTATACAAATTGTGAGGTGCGATCTGCCAAGTCATGCCTCATAGTGTTACCGATAACATCTTGACGGATGTTGGTACATCATTACAGGTGTGTTGTTTTCTTCTAATGGATAGTCCTATCTGATTTCAACCCCGACTACTTATTAAGCGAAACAAGTAACAGTATATGAATAGATTTTTTGCATTTGCGTCGATCTAGAAACAAATTGGATGTGACATCGTAAAAAATATTTTAGTTCCAGTGTTCGCACGGCTCATTGATTGTCTGTAAAGTTTTTGTCCTCCGCTATTTAATAAGGATGTTTTCATTAAAGTCATCCCGAACCGCTTTGAGTCAAGTGTTTCGTTTCAAAAACGTTTCAAGCAAACCTCATTAAAATGAAATTTTTAGAATGCGCTTTCGTACTATCCGTGTTTTAATTCGATTGGAAAGTGGGTTGTTCCGAGAAAAGCCGGTACGAATTGCGGCAATTAATAAATGTCAAAATTATTAAAGAAAATAAAACAAGATAGTTATTTTTAAAAATTTATAAGGCTCAAGATTCAATTTGTTTCGGGGTTACCGAGATACATTCACGTACTTACGAAGAATTATGATTGAAACAGACACATAAATGTGACGGCTGTGTGGCCCTTACGTTAACACATTTGCTTGGGGTTACAGACGTCATAATACACATACATGGAGCTATAAACGCTATTTATTACAATCGGTAATCGAATATATTAATATCAAAAACCGTATTCTATTAAAGGCTTCACCATTCTTCAATATACCGCATCACCACAACCTCAATCAATTCCTTTTCGCAAATGGAGACCAATAAGTGTATGAAAACAATAAAACCTACGTGCAAATGGTGAATGAAAATCCGTTAGCCAATGCGCCAGTTACAGTGTTAGAAAGTCACGATGCATGGTCATCGGTGCTGCGATAAATTTCAGGTGGTATATAGTCTAAAGCTTATTATAAAAATATATAATATTATAAAATTTAGGAAAATGTGTTTAAAGTCATACAAATCTATTATTTTATAAGGAATATTTATTAGTGCTTTCGCTACTGGAATTAACGTATTACGAATGCTTAAAGAAAACACTTTTTTACCGGATTGAAGTTATGTATTAATATAAATTTACAATTATTGTACATAATTTTATTTTAATTTCCGACGTTTCGCGTGCGTGTTGAATGTCAAAAAGTATCACAGCTGTATTTATTTCCCCTAAGTTGGTATCGACTAATAGATGGAGGGTTTTGGCTGAAATGGCTCACGGTGTCCTCTATTTTCGCGGGTTGTTAATCTTAACGTGTTTGACAATTTTAGGCCGTCTTCTCTATTGAAATTAGGGTGTTTTTGATTTCAATGGCTTCGCGTACCAATCTTGGGAAGAATCTTTTTTCTTTCGCAAGTACTTTCGGTTGCGTATGTAATGATTAGGCCTGTCTAGTGTGTAATCTATGTCTTATGTCCGCAATGTGTTCTTTGAGCCTGCTGGACATATTGCGTTTAGTTTTTTTTATGACTGCTTACTGCATCTGGAAAACATTTTTGTATAACCAATGCCCACTTTCTTACAAAACTCAAATTCATCTCTCTTTGGCACTATTAAAGATACCAGCTTCAGTCAGTTGCAATCTTAGGTCATTCCTTAATTTCTTTGCTTTTGGAAGCCATAATGTTCCTCTAGGGCTTTTGTCGCCTGTTGCTACCGCAGCCTATTTAGAGCAAATACCAATAGAACAGGTTTAAATTAATACGAAATCTTTTAGATACTTTATTAAATCATTCCTACAGATGTATTAGAATGCAGTATTGTTAGTATATTGTAAGTAATGATAACAGATCCCTTTAAATTTAATATAAGTACCTCCTGGGAGCCTACTATGAGCTTTATTATAACAATCCAGTTGAGATACTGATGAGAATAGGTTGTTTTGAACTGCTTTTGTTTCGTACCATGACCTATATTCATTCAATCCATATTTGTGCTGCAGAAACGGGCTGTTCGGGGTATTTGTTGTTTCTCCGAAGGAGTCGGTACGGAATAAGTTTAAGGAATTAAATATTATGACACTATCTGGTCAATATAATATTCTTGAAGCCTTGTTGTATGTCCAAAAAAAATATAAACGATTTTAAAACAAATGGTGACTTTCACCAGTATAATACGCGAAATAGAACTATTTTGAGTGTACGACCAACCAGGCTCCAAAAGATAAACCACTCCTTATATGGAAATTGTATTCGTTTCTACAACAAACTCCCAAGCAAAATTATAGAATTATCACTAAATAAATTCAAAGCCCTCGTTAAACGAAAAATTAATCAATAAAGCTTTTTATAAATTTGAGAAATACTTATATGATCCTAATCCTTGGGATTGAATTGCTCCAGTTCAAACAATTTGTATGACTTGGCGATTAAAAAGAGTGGCGAAAGTTTCTTGCCAGTTCTTCTTACCCGCTCTACGCCCTTGACTTGCGAACTGGTAGTAAATGTAAATTTACAATTAATTTAACTTATTTCTGACGATTCATAAGTGTACTTGTTTACCCATATGAATAAAGATATTTTTGAGTTTGAGTACCTATACACTAAAACGTTCAAAGCCTTCAATATTTGATTCACAAAAACGAACGAAATAACGATATTATGAATATAATTTCTTTACGCCCAATAGAGAATAATTACAAATAAAATTATTTTCAAATACGTACAATTTATATGAATATATCTAACGATGTTTACCTAAGTGTTCCTGGAATGTGTACATCCTGCTAGTTAGCAAAGGTCTTGACTAATGTCCAGCTTATCAAGACGAAACCACAACTGATTTGAAGTAAATCGACAAATCGTGAGCCAGCCGTTTAATAGTAATAAGCATCCCAGCTAATTAGAGAACCTCGAATGGGTAATGAAAATTACAATTGAACTTAGTTCCTGCTAAATTGCTTCGTTCCAGAAATCCCTTACGTATTTACGAGCCTGTCAAAGCTGTTATCTTCCAAGTAATAACTTTGAAAGGCTATACATAGCAATTGCTCAATTTTACTAATTTGCATTGGGTAATGGAAACGGATGGGTGTCATAAAATTGTAAGTACCTAGAAGTTTTATCGATAGTTTGTTATGATTTCCGAAAAACCACGAATACCATCAATCCTATTTTCATTACTGAGATTATGCTACAGTTAGTTTAAAATACTCGTTAATTTGAGTATTATCTTGTTGATACGTAACCTTTATTTAAACACGTTCTTTAATTTGATGCATCCACATCAGGATGAACATTAAATGTTTGACCAAAACCCATAAACATTTTGTATTACATTTTTTTTGTTATTTTATTTATTCGCCAATTTTCCAATTCTTTTAGTAGTTATTAGGGATGGAGACAAATCAAAAACAATTGATATCGGTACAGACGTTCTTGAGTTCTACAAATCCGACTGTTCGTCTTTATCTTGCAATCAGTCAGCTTGACTATGAGCAGATGTGTTGCGAGCTGTTAGGCGTTCAGAGCAAAATCTCCATCGAGACTGCTCCTCTCTTTCAACCGTGTCTATCAAGACTTAGGATTTGTCGCCTTTTAAGCCTATTTATTAGGTCCGGTATGGTTAGAAGTTGTTTAAAATAATATCAGTTACGGTGGCTTGAAAGATATAGAAATTAGCATTTCAAAGCAGTCATATTCTAATTACTTAAAACATTTTAGAGCAAAGTAGCCCACCAATCAGTACGATTGTCTGTGAAACGAGAAAACTTTCAAAACCCTAAGGCTGTTCTTAATACATGAAGACTCATCATTAGCCTATGACGTAGAACACTAAAGGAAGTAAGTAATATATTGTTAGAATTGTATAACTCAATCCCGGACAGGACATCGATCACTTTGAATGCGTTGTAATGAAGCTCGAATCCGATTCATGAATAGGGATGCCTTCGAGTGCAAAATAGAGTTAATTTCTAATCATAATCTCGTAATTGAAGTGAGGAACTACAAATAACGTTTATCTGCATTGAGAAATAATAATACTATTCTTGCAAAACGTATACAAGCATCATTCAAGGTGCTAAATATGATTTCAAATAGCTGTCATATTATTGATCAATGAACATAAGAGTACCTTTGTAAAATCATACGCAAATAATTTATGTTATTATTGTATACGTAATACTTTATTTCCGTACTAATTAAAGATTTTTACGTTTTTATTAGTTACTCGTGTAATAAAAGTTCAATTACTTTAGGAATCCCGTAAGCACCAACGGAACAGTCAAACACGTTTCTGCATCTATTTTATTGGGCATATTTATAAATCAACTAGCAAACTCGGCGAACTCCGTTTCGCCACCAGATGTCTTCGTGTTATGTAACATTTCGTTTGGTGATCCCGCTTTTCTGTTGAAATTTTTCCTGAATTTTCTTTGCTATAAACCCGGAGCCCGAGACCTTTCCAACGAATGCAAAACCGTGGAAATCGGTTCGTGCGTTCTGGAGTTATAGCGTCAGGAAGGAAAACCCGACTTATTTTTATATAGTAGATTTATTTGGTTTGGTGATGAGTTTCAATCTGATACATGCAGATAATTTTGACTACAAAATAACCGATTCCCTCCCGATACGAGGAAGTGGATCCGTTATTTGCATACATACTGGAACTTTCACAATTAATTGTAAATTCTATTTATGAAATGAATGGGAAACAACGCCTCTAATCCAAAAAAGCTAATGATTCCATATGAACATACAATTATAGTTGAACGTTTCTCATGTAGGATTCATTCACATTCATTAATATCCAATTACTAATATCATTAATAACGTTAGAAGATTAATTATATTTTAAACTACATGAAATGAAGACATGCAATAGATAAGTTGTAAACGCGTATTGACTTCCTTTATATCTATGTAATCCGTATTTTTTTAATCTCTTGAGAAACTATGATAAAAAAAATCTACGGGGTTTTTACGAGACAAACGACCGGGTGATGACGTTCTAATTAACTTTTACAAGATAGTCATGAGACTATAAAATCCTTTTAGATAGACATGAACTTATAAAATACTTTTATCAAAGTGAGTCCTCAAATTCTAGGCTCATGGTTATTTAACTGTGGAGAAAATAGGGTCCAAAAACTATGCGTGGCAAATCTTAGGAGATAGAGAAGCTAAGCTAAAAGTCGGTAAAGGGTGCAGAATCCCTGAGGGCCTCCCGCCTCTGAACATGTGTATTGTACATATGAACAGGAAATACTTGTAGTGATTTTAGCAAGTAATTGGTTTTAGCCAGTCTGGTATCTCCTCCAATGTTAAGTCCAACAACCTTTAGCAATACGCAATAAACGAATGTGACTATAATTACTAGCACTTAGATTTCTTATTTTAGCACAACTCCAAAATTCGTTCTCCTCCAGTCTCTTTAGGCTGGGGTTCTTCTTAACCTTTAAGCATTCTTCACAAACCATTTTGGTGTTGCAAAAAATTATTTGTTCTCTGTCTTAGTCCTAAGGGCACGGTCTTTCTAGGGATTACTACTGCTAAAGACCGTATGAAATTTTACCATACCCGGCATATATTGACCATTTACATTAAAACCCACGAGAGTCGCTAACCAAATTATAGATTTAATTGCAATTTTCGCACCGACTAAGTACCGGACCCGATTCGTCAGGCGTAACGTCAGTTATTATTTTATAAAATCTACATTACATATTTACTTAAAGATTATATACCTAGTGTATTTAAATTGGTACTAATTATATTAATCTATAGCATGAACATACTATAACGGACCCAAGTTAACATCTTCATTATTATTAATACGAATCAAATCGGTTGGTAATGGAAATTTTGGATTATACAACACCACTCATTAGGTTCCCAGATACAAATTTGTTAGGACGCATGAAACTACAGATTGTATAGCGGTCTCAGGTCCGAGGAGTTCTAGTCGATGAGAACCGTAATCGAACAGGTTGACCTTCTAACAAATTGGTTAACCCTTCTGAACCCTTAAATAGTCTTTAGTCTGCTGACCTACTAGTAGATAATAAATTGATCACGCACGCATGCCTTCCATTATTCAACGTTGATATTATTAATTCTTAAACATATTTCTTAATTATACCTTGATGTAGCACGATATTTTTAATAATGTTCTTAGAGTTACCTATATAAAAGTAAAAAAGTGTGAAAATCGGTTTGTGAATGTATAGCGAACAAGCTGCGAAGCTGTAGTTTAGATTATAATTTTGTACGACTATATAAATATGCATTTATGCAAAATAAAATTATTATTGCGCATTGCTAATATCGATTTCAATATTCCTAGCCACACAATTTGTGCACGAGTTCACATTGGAATTCGTGGCAATAACGTTATTATAGAATGGTATTGTTACAAGTATAGAGCTTGCAATGTCGACCTGTCCCTTTGTCTCTATTACGAGTTCCGACAATCGCCCTTATCAACACGTGTATCTGGTATCTACAATTCGTATCACTGTATATGGAGCCCATTTCGTATAATCACATCAGCTATATGGGCTTCCATTAGCATACAAGTGAATATCTCGATTTGTGGGCGCGACTCGGGCAGATTACTGTCGCAAACTTCCGCAGTCCATTCAATTGGTCTACGAGCTACCTGCTCATGTCGACTTGTTAGCGTGATCTCTGTGATAACAATCTAGTTGTAGAAAATGGCAGCGTACTTAGAAATGCATGAACGCGTCCCTTTCCATACTAACATTAAGTCATATTTCACTGTATGTGACACGCTAAGTACTCTCAACTGGGTAATTTGGACTTCTAGTTTAGAGGCATCACATTAGAGGCTTTGTGAAAGGTGATAGAGTGCCTAGCTTTCGCCTTTACAGTTGCTTTGTCTTTGAGATTTATTTAATATTCACACGTCGTATAACGCATACAAGCAGTAGTAAAATAATTTGTATTGAATTACACATTTGTCTTAAGAAAAAACTTTCAAATTAACGCCTTCTGCACTTTAAAAGCAAAGTACTCGCGGCGGTTAGTTGACTATTAAAATTTTTGTACAGGTGCTTTTAGAACAAATTCTTAGTGTTATTTTTTACATAATACTTTTTATTACACCTATACTCCGATTTTTATTCCGTAGAATTCTGAGATGTGACATTTTATAAGTGTTGCTACTCAAAAAGTTCTCCACCGAAAAAGGGACAAATTTGACCTATTTGAGCGCAATAAAAAAAATCCTGCGTAAGTTTTACCTACAAAAAGGTATTTACTTACTCATAACTCAATTGACCTAATTCAAAAATAACAAATATCATTAACAATATATCGAATTAACTTTAATTACATACTTTATTTTATTCTTTAGCTAGCATCACTGCCTACTAATTCCAGGTTTAGTAAACATTTGTAATTAAATAAAATGTTATTTTAACCTGTGCGTTTCTTACTGTTTGTGATGAAAAGGGACGTAATTATCACTCGCCGTTAAACGACTTCTAATATGGAGCACCGCACTTAATAAAATAGATACATTCACTAACAAAAAAAGGTAGTATAGACTCAGATGTTTAGACTCGTATTGAAAAATGTGCCTGGCTAAAAAGTTTGCCATCTCTGACATGTCAAAAAATATATAGCTGTTAGAATTCTACGGAATTAAAAATCAGAGTAGGAAATTAGTGAGTATACTGTATAGTGAATTACATATTTGAAAATTTACTCCAAACCCTGTAATTTTTTAATACTGATAAAGTCCTTGGCGTCAATATAGTTAAAATGTAAATTTGGTACCCTTTTCACACCTTTCTTACAACATAATTTTATCTCGAACCAAAATAATGGCTTCATCCTCCAGTGTTCATAGAAGATTATGTAAAAACGGTGTCGGAGTTCAAAATATAGTCTTACGAATAAGGAAATTATAGGGAACGCAAGGGAGCTTAGCGTTTATTGTTTGTTGTGTCATGTTTACTGCGATGTATGAGAAAATTTAACTTTTTTTTCTAGGAATAGCTAATAGCAGATATTAGTCTACCTACTATTACAATAATGTTTACGTTTTGTGGATACTAGGGCTCTAATCTTTCCATCTTACAATTATTAGTTATTACCAAAGATAATTAAAATAAATATACATTATTTAATATTCTTTTTTTTTATAAACCTATTGCTTTAGTCAGTGTTTCAATAAGTCTTACAAAAAAAAAATTATTAACAATATATATCTTGCTGCTGGTAGCTTCAACTAGCTAGTGCCTGCGACTTCATCTTCATAAAATTTGCAACTTCTTTAAACAATTAAATCAGACACACTTTCGACTTCTTAAGATTTATCTCAAAGTTCCAGACTCAAGATCAGGTGTGATAATATATGTTAAATAGAATGTTCATATTTTTATAATATCCAGGAAGAAAATAAAATAATATATTATTTTTTTATTCTAAAAAGTATAAATTCATAACTGCTTTTGTGATATTCACATTTACTTTGACTATTTACTATGAAATTTCTAAATCTCTCTATGAATAGAAGTAAAATAATTAAAAATTTATAAAAAGAATTGATCCCCCCTGTGGCAGTGTACCTTTAACATTGGCATTTCCTCGCTAAATTGCAATACTTATTTGTTGTAAACTAAATTAAATTTTGGTTTTTCTTAAAATTAAAATTTCACATCTGTGTTTTTAATTATCTCCAAGACTTGAGACTTTAATGTCGCCTCTAATTATCTCATCAAGGTAAAAAGAGAATATGACTTTAGTGAATGCTGGTTCAGCACTTGAACATACACCTGCAATATATTGCAGAAGCGATATATTTCTGCCAGAGACATGAAGAGTAGAGAATGCAAAATTAATGCAATTTTTTTATATATCATTGGTATTATGATTACTAACTTTAGGACAACCCGGACTTCATAACCTGGTGTTGACAGAAGTCCAAAATCATGTTCATTTTGATTTTTTTATACTAGATCTTGAATTATATACTTTTAGAAAAAAATTCACCGTGCCTCTAACTTTTTCATTGAGGAGTTTTATTTTCTTGAAACATTTAATTTTAGACTATAATATTTGACCTAAAAATTAAATATAAATTATTAAACTAAGTGAGTACAGTTATACCAAAAGAGATTTATGCATTAGACGGGTAGTTTAGTTTACTTAAAGGGCTGAATGTTTTAATTGTTGATTAGTTTTATAACTTACTGTACATTTTTTTTAAACTGATTTAAACCGTAAACAAATCTTGGCGTGAAGGAAAATTAAGATTTTATCAATAACCAAAATTTTCGATACATTATGATTAAGAAACTTGAACACAGCAATAATCTCATAGATTCAATAAAAAATATAATACATTTTAACGTTATGTGTAATAAAGATTCACAACAATGAACAACATTGCAATGAATAAAGATACAGATTACAGATTCAAAATAAAATACTAGTTTGAACTTTGACATTTCAATATTCTATTACCGTTGAAACATAGTAAGGATGCAATCAAAGACCTATTGAGTGGAGAATGATTTGTGATTCTATGAGAGATAACATTTTTCTAATATTATTGTTTAGTAACTATAATTATAGTTACTAGATTTATACTGATGTTCATACATAATTAATAATAACCTTTAAAGGTAACCTGATTATAAAATATTGAATAAAAATTTTCTTTATTGTATACCAATTACCAATCTCGTCCAGGTCTTAGTTTTTCCAGCCATTTCCATGATTTCATCGGCCCACCTTTTAAATTGCCTACCTCTGTTTCTTTTATGGCCTCTTGGTTGTCATAGTGTTACAATTTTGCTCCATTATATAATTTGTTCTGTGCGTTCGGCTCGCACTGTCCAGCGTCAACAAGCGCCCAATCCTGGGTTACTCTCGCTGCTAATGAGTTTCTGGACTTCTTAGTTCTTACCGGAGAGCGACCTATTTGGGAAGCGAATGGGGCTAGTATACTGTGATTTGACTGTATACTTGGAGCCTGGAGGGGATAAGAGGATAGCATTTACTGTCAATTTTGTAAATAACTAAATTGTATTTTATTGTAGTTTTATGTTGTTTTTAGTCTGAGTTTTGCCATGCATAGGCTGTAAGTAAATTAAGTCACTAAAATACTTTTTTTTTTTCTTGCGTCATACACAACGGAGTCAGAAAGAGACAAAAATATATTATACACTACGTACCATAAGAACCGATATAAAATTTATATCATGTTCAATTATTATCAGTGATACAAAGACTATAGAGTTTAATGCTTACAGTGGTACGTCACAAAACAAGACGTCAAACATGTGTACCTAATTTATAAAAATGGTGTCCGTTTACCAGCTGGCAGTAAACTTTTAATAAAAAAAGTTGTTCTTCGGTTAAAGTATATTTTGTGTTATGGCGTCTGTACTAGATTTAATTAAACACTGTCAACATGCGATTGAAAAATATTGCAATGATGAACAGAAAGTAAGTAAAAAACAATTGAATAAGACCCGTGGGTCTCGGTTTGATTATTTCGTAACTTTGCAATCTTTAAATTTTTTTGCATAACTAAAACTTAAACGACAACCCTATACGTTTTATTATAATAATACCCGGAATGATTTCTTTCAAAAACGCAATGCCATGAATAATTTATTCGGCTGTTATGATTGAGGAGCCTTAAAAGTATTTCGTTAGTTTTCGTACCTCTTGTTGATATTAGATTTTAGATCCTAACTGCGCAATATATTGAATATATCATGGTCACATTTAAAAATAAATCTGTTTTTGAGAGCTTACGTTGGTCCTTCAGCCACAATGGTTACGAAGTCATTAAATCCCATATGCACTTTTATATCTTATGCTTTGTCATGTTTTACCTGTAATTGGTAACAAATCAGGAGTATATTTGTTTATAGAATGTATAAATGTTCAGTATCGTAAGAGTGCCTATTTACTGTTGCAGATTTTAAAGTGCATAGATAAGTTGTTTCACCTTAATGTGACAGTGCAGCACCTTCAGGAAACTGGTGTAGGCCGAACTGTTAATGCTCTTCGTAAAGAACCTGGAGATGTTGGCCAGGCTGCCAGAGCACTTGTGTACAAATGGAAGCTAATGGTTGCTTCTGAAGAGAGTGACCAGGAAACAGATAATAATGAAAGTGAGCTTCAAAAATCCTAATGTTCATGTTAAAAATTAACTCTTAGTCGTAATATTTAATAAATCATTGCATGCTTGTTTGTTTTATGTTTTGTCCTCTATTTATAGTATATGTAGATTTTCATAATCATTAATTTGTATGTGTTAAAAATATTATGTTTAGTATTTGAGACTCATATATAGATTTTTTTAAATTTGGTATTTACAGCCATATATTTTAAGCAAGTATATTATGTAACAAATCTTTTACAATGTATACTAATTTAATATTAATTTTTTTATTCAACTAGCATCAAAATACAATGGTCACGATGATGGAAATTCAAATGGCAACCATAGATCAAAATACAAACAAGAAAAATATGAAACTGAGTCAAAACAAGAGGATAAATCGCATAGACACATGAATGGTGACCACAATCGTAATAAGAGAAAATATCATAGTAGTGAGGTTAGTATTACAAAATTTTTTTATATTGTATAAAATTGTGATAAATACATTATTTGTATATATTTAATTCCAGGAAGATGAACCAGATGGTAAAAAGTCCAAACATAGTCAAAACAATAAAAATAGTTCTAAAATTAAAACAGAGCCTAAGTCCGATAAATCTGAAAGTGAAAGTGAAGAATCCTCTGACTCTGGCAGTGACAGTGATACATCAAATTCAACAGATAATGAAAAAGTTGAATATAAAAAAATCAAACAAGAAAAAATAGACCAATATAAATCTCCACCAAGTAAACATTCTAGCAGCCATAGTCATATAAATAAAAGTTCATCAGGGTCTGAAAAGGAAAAGTTGTCGGAAAAACATTCTAAATATAGTTCTGAAAGTTCTAAACACTCTTCATCAAAGGATAGATCTCAAAGCTCACATAGACACAGTTCAAAAGAAACAAAAGAAAGGGACCAAAATAAAGAAAAAAAGGAAAAGTTGTCCGAGAAAGATCGACTACAGAAGGAAACACCCTCAGATAAAGAAAAACCTAAAGAATCATCAAGCAAACACAGCAAATCTAATAACCATAAGGATGAAAAAGAAAAGTCAAGTAAAAGTAAGTTGCATGACAAAGAGAGGTTATCTGAAAAAGAGAAAAGACCAGATAAAGAAAAGAAACATTCTGAATCCTCAAAACATAGCCCAGACAAACATAAATCAAGTGAAGAAAAGAGGGAAAAATCTACAAGTAAATCAGATAAACATTCTGAAAAGGACAAGCATAGATCTAGTAAGGAAAAGAGTAAATCGGAAAATGAATCAAAAGAAAAAAGTAAAGACAGACATCAAGAAAAATCAAAAGATAAATCTAGTTCCTCTAAAGATAGAGAGCATAAGGATAAGAAATCATCATCAAGTGATGTAACTAAAGATAGAAAGAAATCTAAAAGTGATAAAAGTGACAGCAGTCGAAGTGACAGTAGTCGAAGAGATAAACATAAGTCTAGTAGTAAAAATAATGATATACCAAAGAAAAAAACTGATGAGAGTAATGGTGATAGTGACGGCATTGGCTGTGAATCAGGTATGAAATTAATCTTTAATATTTATTAGATTTACTACAATTATTAATTTTGATTTGAAACATGAAAATGTGCTGATGTTATTACCTCTTATATATAAAATTCTCGTGTCGCAATGTTAGTTACCATACTCCTCCAAAATAGCTTGACCGAATTTTATCAAATTTTATATGCATATTCAGTAAGTCTGAGAATCGGCTACTATCTATTTTTGATACTCCTAAGTGATAAGGTTTGTCCACCCTTAACATTTTACTTTTTTAGATTTTTTTTTGTTTTTATTTTCTTACAATACAACATACAAAAATATATTTTATGTTGTATTATAACATACAAAAATATTTTTTATGTTGTATTATACCACTAATTTTCATCCCTCTATGATAAATCCCTATTTTTTATTACATAAGATAGTTATTTTTATTGAACTAAAAAAATGTTTCCTAGAAATAATATACATGGCAAGACAATGTTTGCCAGGTCAGCTAGTATATGTATATAATAATTGTATGTGCCACAGTTAGTGCTGCCTGGGCTGCTATTTCTATGAAAGTGGTATTATCTAAGACCAATTGATTCAAGATTCAAAAGCAATTCAAAAGCCTTTATTACAACTAATACCAATTAAGACCAATTGACTATGTCAAAATTGTCTCATGTTGTCTTATTGTAAATTTTTTAAAGTGAGATAATTCAATCTAAATGGGAAATTATTGGTTACAAGAAAGATTAAAGTAGGTAGATAAAATATAGTAAGTCCTGGCAATGTTACAAAGTTTCAATATTTAAATACTATACAAATATTAAGGCTGAATACCAAAGGTGTCTCAAGTCAACTTGAAGACTGTCACAAACTGAAAATTGAAAAAATGGATTGACATATTTAAGTTCAAGTGACGTTTTAAAATACGGTTTTATTTTAAACAATATTTAATCCCCTAAAAATGTCTATCTATGTGATTTGTTTGTAAATAAAAAGCAATTATTTATTATAATAATATGTTTGCAGGTGCCAGTTTCGCTGAGGCCCTTGGCATGGTGAGTCCAGTGAAATCCAAAAAGAAACAAATCAAAGAAACACACTCACCTAGTTCCTTTAATGGTGATGTAAGTAATTGTGTTTGTACACATGTTACTTTAGCTATGCAGTTAATGTTCTGATGCAGGTGTTATTATTGTGGTATTTCTATTTTTTCCTTGCTCTTTTTAATTGTAGGTTTGTGTAATGGCTAAAATTTCAGTAGCTAATAGGTTCTTGTTCTACTTATTATACTTATGCAAATCGTCCTTCGATAAATGGGAATCAAACAATATTGGCATTGTCTATTAGCTATATTAAATATTTTGATTTTAATGTCATGTGTGCAATGATGTTTAAAATAATTAAATTAGTTAATGCGTCCTTTTGTTTTACCGTCATCATGTTGTGTTATTTTATTGCAAAATATTTGCTTATTATTTGATAGTCACAATTCTAACGCTGTGCGCTGTGTTGAAAGTACCAACTTTTCACATAAGCTACAATTTAATGGCATAACCACCAAAAAAGCATGGTGACCATGACTGGTGTTCTCCTACCGTTTCCCTTGAATAGCTTACTACTATGTAATATAACTAAAACCTTTGCCACAGCAACGCTTGGCCGGTCTGCTAGTAATAATATAAGCCTTTATTCCTAGTAGTAGTAGGTTCCTAAAGTTACTAATAAATAATCTGTAATGGTTTTAAAAATCTTGGCTTCAATATACCTTCAACTGCAATAAAATCGTTTCCATTTCTAGCTCAGCCCAGCTTCTTTGCTGGCTCCGGATGCAAAATTGGCTCCTCTACCAAACATTGAAATTTCTGCTCTACCTGAGATATCACCGAACTATAAGCCGAGACCGCCTCCCAAGTTTCTCCCACATTTCGATGATATGGATTTAAGTACTGTTATGTCTTCGAAGAACCAAAGGTATTTAAATTGACTTATTTTATCCACCTAGTGTATTAAACCTTTTTCAGTTTCTGTCAAAATTCATTAACATTAAAATTAATGTAGTTAAATGTATAATATTTTAGATTACGTGTACGGTGTGCGCTAATGTTTCGTTAGCCTTTAGAATAATTACCGAATGTTATGTTTTCTTGCGTTATAAATGTGTGAATCAATAAAAAATGCTGGATAGTCACAGAAACAATTTTTAATCTTATTATTATTTAACAACAAATATTGCTTCATAAACAATGCGGCAAAATATACAGTTAAAATTTGTGTGTTTGTGGATCTGTGGATTTGGAGAAGTAAAGCTCGCCTTATTTCTTATACCTATATTATTTAATTTGTTCGAACTTCTAGAAAATACGATAATAATTTACTATTCGATTTCTCGATCGAAGTCAAATCAAGAACGAAATCGAATCGTAAACCAAAACGGCCGACTTAATATTTATTTAAATTGTATGTGCCAGCTGTTAAATTGGTGTATTAATATGAATAGATAAACGAATAATAAAATTAAAAAGTATTATAATAATACGTCTATTTTCAGAACAAAAGTTTACTCTGGAAATAAGGTGATAGGGAAAATACCTTCGCTGTATGAAATGTGTGTTCAAGTCCTTCAAGAACACATTGATGGTGAGTCTACGAATTATATTATAACGTCGCTGTAGAATGATAACCTCGTATGTCCAGAGAACCAAACATTACAGGAAACGAAAAAAAATGTTCATTTCGTCAATTTTCGTTAAAATATTATTATGTGTTTTTCTCCATAGTTTGGATGGTTAAAAAGTTTATTAATAACCGTTAAATAACATAAGAGTCTAAGGGAGCGTTCAAGTATTACGTAACGAGTTTTGGGGGGGGGGGGTCCTTTTGTAAAAATGTTACGATGCGGGGCAGGGATTGAATTACGCGTTATTGTTAATATTATTTTCTACTTACACCACGCATTAGTAACTAAAGTGTCACTAGGTGGTCACGAAACGTTTTACTAGACTTGGGAACAGTACTATTGTTAATCCTACCAATAAGTAATAAATAGCTAATTTGGAACTTATCCGTACATTGTGAAACAGACCCTTAGAATAAAAAATAAATGTTTTTTTGACATACGAGGTTATCATTCTACAGTAATGACAGTACATAAATGTGTATTTCACAAGATAGGGTGGAATGTTTACATTTATTTTATTCAGTAATCTAGCCTTAATAATTAATAAATATATTTTAAAATAAATTAATTTAACAGTTACTCACTAACGAAAGAACGTCGACACTTTCAGGGCTTAGGTCCTGATGGATCTCAAGGATTAATTACCTTATCACTTTACCGGGTGCAACTCTATACTAATGTTCAAATTGGTTTCAGGATTTGTTAATCCAAGTAGCCATTTACGATTCCTTTATCTTGACGTTTACGAATCGAATTACTTTTTCTTTTTCTTTGACATGATCTATCTTTACATATATCGGACCGAGTCGGCCACGGCGGCTTATCTCTATTGAGACAGGGCGCAAGTGCATTATCTATTCCATTAATACAATACTCCGATGGGACAGTCTGACACGACAGGAATATTTTTTAAACAGTCGAATCCTCCGCATCGGTGCGCTCGTGTGTACGTTTAAAAACCGCTAACGTCCTATTATAGGTCTACCATTATTTTTTTTAAGCCAGGTTCTTTTAATTGTCAGTCTCGTCTTCAAACACACTGTAGGTTTTGAAGTAGGTCATCTATGATTTTTTTATTTTTTTTATTTTTATGATTGGTCAATTCACACCAATTGACCTAGTCCCATGCTAAGCTGGTGAAGCTTGTGTTATGGGTACTAGGCAACGGATATACACCACTATTACTTATGTATTGTATGTATGTATATACATATTATACATAGACCTAACACATATAAATACATATTTAAACACCCAAGACCTAAGCACAACACCAAATGCTCATCACATCGATGTTTGTCTCAGCCGGGGATTGAACCCGGGACCCATGGATTCGCAGTCGGGGTAGTAACCATTAGACCAATGAGCCGTCTAAGCTACTAACTTTATCCAATAAATATCGGAAGTGCTTAAAAATGGTTTTGCTGCACTTAAAAAATATTTTTAATATATGTCTGTTCGGGGTCTGGATAAATTTCTTGAATTTCGCGGACAAATAGTACTTGGATATATATGTACAGGTTTGATTTTCACATTTACTCAATTGATATTGATAAATTTTGACAATTTCAGCTCTGGAATACACTGGTGGTGTGCCATATGAGATATTGAAACCAGTTGTGGATAGAGCGAACCCCCAACAGCTCTTTATGTTGGAGCACTTTAACCCCTATCTTATGGAGGACACTGACCATTTATGGCAGAATTTCTGTATAAAGCATTTCAGGAATAAGAAACGAATGGAGATGGAGACGTGGCGGGAGATGTATATGGTAAGGAATACGTATGAATGTTTAGTTTCGTAGTATATACAATTTCTGATTTTAAATATTAAACGAAACTCATTGTAATTTTTCTCTAACCAAATTTAAAGACCACTTAAATCATCCTAAGCTGACGACATCTTCTGAATGTTTTCGAATACATTTATTGTATTAAAAACAAATTGATTATTCTAATTTTACAGCGCTGTCAAGAAGAGCAAGAAATCAAACTAAAATCCCTGACGGAGAATATAAAAATAGCCCAAGAAGCAAAAAAGGCGCCAATCAAACAGACAAAGATGGCGTACGTCGATACTGTTGTCAAACCACCGCGAAGTATTGCCAGGAAACAAGTATGTATCATTTCCTCCTATTATCTAGATGAATTTTTCTCTAGGTTCTACATTCGTAATTAAATTTAAAAATACATACCTTATAACTTTTAAACATTCCGATTAAATTTATTTATTTTTATTTCAATAAATTCAGAAAATCAATTTAGATCATATCGTATCTGGGTTTTATGATTGACGTTGTGTCTTAAAGACTAGGGTAGAAGCCATAAAAAATAGAAAGTGAAAAAAAAATTGTAGGATGAAACCCATTGGAAAAGGAGGAGAATATTATAAAAATGAAAGGAAAAATAATTTACGAGCGATCTGAGGTCGGGAAGGGGAAGGGGGTGTATTGTTTCTTCTCAGAAAATGCAAAAAATCGAATCGAAAAATGCAGTAAATTTGTCACAACTTTGCCATTTGACTTTTTTCCATAGGACTTTTAGTATTACCGGAAATCAAGATAAACCGTTTTTACCCTTCCCGACCTCAGATCGCCCGTAAATTATTTTTCCTTTCATTTTTATAATATTCTCCTCCTTTTCCAATGGTTTTCATCATACTATTTTTTTTTTGGTTTCAAAAATTATCGATCCTGGTCTATTACATAACAATCACTTCCATAATCAGCAAAAATATTGCTTCACTGATGGTAATAAGATGTATCTGAGAAAATATAGGAATTTTTGTGGGAAAACGATATAATTTTTTATTTCATAAACCATGTGTTGTAATTTTACTACAATATGATGGTACATAATATATACAAATGTATTTAAATATTAATTATGTTTTTATTTTATGATACATTGAGATTATGTATTAATCTCAATGTACTAAATAAATTTGGTTTTCAATTGACGCACTATATTAAGTTGTTGTCATAATAATTTGGTTCACGTGCCGCTCACGTACATGACATCCTATAGATGCCAATGAAAATTCCAAAAAAAACAGCATCATTTTATATGCATAGTTCTAATATCATACTCAGAGATTTTGAGAGCACCTAAGCTAAAACTCATTGTTTACATACAATTTTTTTTTTTTTGCAAGTAGTAAACGAAAAAACATGCTCCATCCTAAAAGGCCGTCAACGCACCCACTAACATGGGTTCCCTTGGGCTGTTGGGAGGCAATTGTTACCATATTCTTTATTATTCTAATTCTCTTTAAAAACCTACCATACTGTACTTAGTATACTCAGTTTATAAAAAAAATCTACAGTATATTGATAAGATGCTCATAACTTTTCTTTTCCTTTAACGTTAGCTAAAACTTTTCCGAAAATAACTAACAATATTGCACACAGGCGCAGCACGGAACAGCATTTGCTGCAACGGCAAGTCCTGCAGCAAGAGTAGCATCATTGGCTTCTGCCCCAAACGTACTGAAGGGCGGAAGACCTACCCCAGTTACAACACTATCTCCCTTCGTGAAACCTAAAAAAGCACCCCTGATGCAAAAAGCCCTCCAATTCATGAGGGGAAGAAAACGGTGAATTTCCATAGAAATTATTGTAAGCAAGTGTTACCGACCAGCGATGATGTGAGTTTTTGTCTCGGTTCAACTATCCATTAACGGGAAATTTTGTAAGTAATATAGCATAGATTTGAGGTAAAATTGTCCTAAGTAGTTTTTCTATGGTTAAAGTCGGCTTATAAAGTACTACTTGTGAGAATTACAATTCTACTAGTTTTTGTTATGCATATAGTAACATATATATAATGTTCAAATACTGTACAGAATGTACTTTTGATAACCTGAAGAACCTTGATCAAGGTTTTTATAAGAAACAAAACCCAAGACTTGGGGTAATGTAAATATATATTTATCACAATGATCCTGTGCACTAGTTAAATTTCATTTATATAAATTTCACTTTGATTTTTGTTCAATATTTTTATTATACAGATTTCAATTAAAAAATTGTACCTATAGTAACTTATAATCATATCTTAAATGATTCAAAATATTGTATAAATGTAATAAATATAGAAATCAATAATTCTATATTATAAACTCTTTTTAGAGCTTTACATTTATATATTTTTGTATTTACTTAGGGTGATATTCAGAGTTGAGGGCCGAGGCTAATCACTAAATATGGCTCCCATATGTCAAAAGTGTTTGGAGTTACAATTCACTTGACTATGAATCTTGCCTTAATTATTTATTTATTTTATTTGCTTTACAGGCTTTGAAATTTACATTGATATACCAATACATACTCTCAATTATTTCAATAGGTAATACAACTATAATTAGTATTTTGATATAAAGTGTTTTTTCATAAACTTGATGACACCCTTTGGAATCCATTTTTGATTGAAATTCAAAGACAAGTTTAGATATGAACTTTCTCATTTTTTTTAAAAATATAGTAGCTCCTACAGTCTAAACATTATCCGGCATAATAAATTGAACATAACTCACACATTGACTGGTACATGAATTATTTTAGAAATATTTTAATGTAATGTAGTTTGTATGTAGTATTTTGATTGTAGTGATTAATTTAAGAGTAAGAAATAGATGTGTCTGGTTCCTATATCTAACAAATGACTGTTGGTATATTGATGTTGCTATATTCTACACAAATTACGATCAAAATCTCATTGAACACATGTATTTAGAAAAGTTATTTCTCTGTAAGTATGATATAGAAACCTGACAAGAACGGATTTGATGAATTTGACCAATTCTTATTGTTTGACATTAGTGTTGTTATGATGATTTTTATTAAATATGTATTTTTATATTTTATATCATCACAAAGTTATTTCACTAGGATGATTCAAATAACAAAATAATATATAAGTATACAATTGTCAGTTCCAATTGGAAAATGTATATATTAAATAGCAAAAAATCTTATGCATATAAAAAATAACATATTGAAAATTATGTCTTCAAAGTCAGGATAAGATTCAGAGACAGGTTATTAACCATCTGTCAAAATCAGACAACCATTTGACAGGGTAGAGACCTAGTACCTAGTTACTTGTTTCTGAACCTTAGCCCTTGAAATTCGCGCCAAAGAACCACTGTCTACCTACATTAACAGTGAGTTAAAGGTCATTTTTAGTCACATAACATTTGTAATATGAAATGGAACTTTATTCATCATCTAAGTAAGGCTTGTCGTAGACTGTAATGTTATAGTATTGACATTTGCAAGTTCTGAGGGAATTCATCAAACTATTGTGTATGTATTATATACAAGTTTTCTTTTAAATTCCCAAACTATTTCTCTCTTTTGCATATACTTTAATCTTCATCTTCATGTCTTACTTATCTTCAGCAAATAAAAAATGTGTACATAAATATATTGTTTATTTATGGTGACTTGAGTATTAAGTTAAAAACATATTACACTCTTATAATGTTCATATTTTATGCAGTACTGAGTATGCTTTAAACATTTTTGACAGTAGCTTTTATCATAAATACCTGTCAGTTTGAAAAGCAATGTGATTTAGACATGTATTAATAGACAACATCAAAACATTTTAAAAATGTTTTTCCTTGCTTCCACACCTTTTCTCTCAATTAAATCAAAATTCAACAAGTTTTAAAATAATATGTTAATATAAGATACGTTCTATATCATTCTATACAATTATAACAATATCACAGAAAAATTATATATCAGTTACTTTGCCAACCTATTATTGCTTTTTGACAAATCAAATCAAAGTTATGCATTAAACATTTTATTTGAACAATCTTGATTCTTGACACTTTTTATGTTTATGTAGTACAATGCAACTAAAACATTCCTAAATGATAGATTTCGAAAGAAAAGATATTAGATTTCGAAATCAATAGAGCACCACATCTATGTTCCTAAATATAGATTTTAGTTGTTTCTCATAATCTGTTTATAATTCGAGGGCACTGGTATAATGCCAAAAACTTTAAATTTTTATAGTACTCTGATATTATATCAACTATTACAGGTGAAATATTCTTCACTCTAGACAAACTGAGACTTTCTAATGTTATTAAAATAGCACTGCCCAAAGTTTTTAAGAGTACCATTTCTGAGAAATTGTTGTTGTTCCATATTTGTAAGTGTTCTAATTTCTTGAAATGTATTAAAGCTAAAAGTCCTACATCTGTAAGGTTTTCACATCTTATAATAGCCAAATCTCTTAGTTGTGTACATCTGGACAGCATTTTTAAGCAAGAATCATCAACAGAATCCCCACCATGTATATGCAAAGTTTCTAATATGTTTTCTTTTGATAAAATTAAATTTTTCACAAAATCTAAGTTTAAATCCCTAATCTTTTCAATATATATGTGGGACAAATTTTTGCATTTCAGTAACATATTACAATTACCAGGAGCAAGGCCAAAATCTTATAAGGCTAAATATTTTAGCTCTTTAAGATGATTAAATGGGAATAACTACTTCACCTGATAGCTAAATTCTTCTTTTATATCTTTAGAATTCTTTAAACTAAGTTTCCTTAAATGTGTACGGTTTCTTAAATCATCCTTAAAGTTCTTATTCTACACATGACTAGTTCTAGTGAAATTAAATTGTGACATTTTTCCAAAATGCTCTCTATGTCTGAATAGTTGTAAACATACTGTATTTTCAATGAATAAATAAAGTCACTGTGTGTTGATATTATCTCCAAATTTTTCTCATTTACTTCACTTTGCCAATTTTCTCCATCTTTTGGATACATACATCATACATCTTCACACATAAGAATATCTTCCAGAGAAAGATATTTGAAAAAAAAGACTATTAGTTCATCTGGTAAGTTGTTTATTGAAGTAAAGTCAGACAGATCTTCTCCAGCCATTGTTGAATACAATGTGGTCTAAAAGTATACCTTTTATTAAAATATTCAGTTAAGTAAATGTTAATAATTAATTGAAAATAAAATAAAAAATACCAACCTATATTAATTGCTTTCTTCTGTAAATGAAAGCTTACAGTAAAAAGCAGTCTATAGTTCTTTGTCCTTTTGCGGTTCAGCTTCAAATATTGCAATTCACTAGTTGCATGTTTCCAACACAAAATTGGCGAAAATTCAAAAACAATTTGACATATTAAATCAGTTTAAGTTTGTTTAGTACATATTAGCAACAATTAGAACTACTTTTGTCTCAACTCATAGAGGAATGACAATAATATATTATATAGTGAGACATCTTACCTTTTTTTGTCATATCATAAACTATGTCTTTGTGGATGTACAACGCATCTCTTATCGATATCGAAAACTTACTATCTGTGTGTGTGCATACACACAGTTATGCACTTTATAAGGTGTAGAGAATTAGGTACAAGTAGTACAAATGTATAGATTATATAGGAATATGTTATATAATCTAGACCATAGAAGTACTCGTAACTCACACCTCTTTTTATGGGAAAGCTTGGGCCGACTTTCGCTAGTTTGACTCAGCCCGTGTTGTTACTATATATACTCTTTAATATTTGTATATACTCCTTCGCTACCCTTTGCTCGGCTGTTAGTGCTTTCCAGATGCTTGCATGTGAAATGGTATCGAATGCTTTTTTGTAGTCGATGTAGGCGATATAAAGAGATTGCTGTCTTACTTGGTATTTTTCAATGAGAAGTTCCAGAGATTTTTTATTTTGATTTTATTTTCAACAATCTATCCTCGGCCTTCCTCATTCTGCCGCTACCAGCCACCTGTTTTTCAGGGGGGAAGGTTTTCATCAAGGGGACACGCTTGTTTGAGATAACTACATAAGAACTTGTCTGCAAGTAGAATAGCAGTCAGTCATCTCATAGTACTCATTTAAAAAGCTATTAGCTATTACCTGATATGGATGACTGATTATTTTTGTATTCAATGGTGCAACTGGTGGTAGCTTAGTCCTGGTATACTTGAAAGTGTTATAATATGTTCAGAACAATCTGAAATAATAATGAAGAAACAATGTTGATACAGTAACTATTAAATTAATTGTTATTGAAATAACTAAAATCTATTAACAATAGATGGAGAATTCTAGAAACAAAGAAATACTGGCAAATTATAGACCTCTTTTTTTATAGTCCCTTAAAAACTAAATTATTTTAATTACCTGCATCTAATTGGCTGTTCAGTTCCATTTTACTGACTGAATAGAAATTTTATTTTTTCATGAGAGCCTGTAAAAAAAAACAAATTTCCAATAAAATCTTTATAAGACATTGAGTGGGGAATGGTGCGGGGTGGCGGATCGCTAGGAGAGGCATATAGATCTAGTAGTTGACTATAATAATCTGAATAGTAGACATGCCTTTAAGGCTGTCTTACCTATGTCTGCATGCAATCATATTTGGTAAGGTATGCTTTTAAGACTGTCTCCTGCAAGCAGATAATATATAGGGTGGCCAAAAAGTCGTGGATTAAACGCAAATAGGGGATAGATGAAGTCATCAGCTGTAAAAAATTGTTCTACGGGAGGTCTCTAAGCTCAACCCCTGCAGAGTTATAATTTATTTTGCGTTTTATAAGAAAATTGACTTTTTTACTAATTCTTATTAAAATTCGACAACAATCTACATCCTGGATATCTACTATATAAAAATAAGTCGGGTTTTCCTTCCTGACGCTATAACTCCAGAACGCACATTTCCACGGTTTTGCATTCGTTGGAAAGGTCTCGGGCTCCGTGAGGTTTATAGCAAAGAAAATTCAGGAAAAATTTCAACAGAAAAGCAGGATCACCAAATGAAATTGTTACATAAAACGAAGCCATCTGGTGGCGAAACGGAGTTCGCCGAGTTTGCTAGTTTTTCATAATAACCACTAGATTGGTACTGATATGTTCTTGCGTTAGACATACTATTTATAGTTGTTTATTGAGTATATTAAAGATAATATTAAGTTATAATTTTTTTTCAAGTCATAACTTTCTGTTTACTTCGGACCCCACTGTGAAAAAAAATTACTCTACCGAAAAGTGACCCTGTATTACAAGTTTTGGCGCATTTCATAGGGATTCTGAAAAGGTATTACACATGGCACATATTTTTCTAAGTGTTTACACGTGTTTCGGATATGATTATTAAGTATTTTCTATTTTTTCTCGTAGTTTAATGAATATAAGTTGACTTATCCTATTGGTGGTGGTTAATTAATAACATCAACAGCTAATTACGTAAGTTATTTTTATTTATTTGTTGTATTTCTCCCTTTACCTTGTTATATTTTTGGTAGTCTATAATGGAGAAACGCCCTCCAGTCTGGAGGCTCCAGACCCCCCTGATTCTCCGGATAGGGTCTCTTCTCCGGTGGAATCAATGGATTTATCCACCCCACTGTTTCCCCAACTTGGTGTCAAGCGCAGACTCGATACTGTCAATGAATCTTTAGTGGAACCTTCCAAAAAACTAATGACTCATCTGCTGATGACGTCAACCCGGGATTTTACTCCCATCCATAGTCTCCCACCAAGTCTTACCTTGTCAATGACAAGGGCCCTTTTTTAGTCCATGTGATCACGCAACAAGCAGGAGTCAGTTAGTAATTTGAATTTTTTGTTATGACACTTTAGCCGTTAGGAGTTGACATTAAAATACCTGATATAGTAGAGTGCCCGGAGCAATCAAAACCGTAAAACCTCGGATTAATTACCTTATTTTTTTTAATGTACACAATAGAGTACATTTTCATTTATAATTAAACTGGCCGAGAAATTCCATTGTACATCCGCTCTCCCCTCCACGTTTTTCTACCTGTGGTGAAGAATGGGGAAGAAACACTTACTCTTTTAAAATAGGTTTACAATATTTTGTTTACATTAGTTAAATAATTATATGTGAAGATAATGTACTCTTAGAATAAAACGACTATAAACATGCTATTGCACAATACTTTTAACTACTAACAATAAGTATACAATTAAATTGTGACTTAGGTACACTACATAATTTAATGGACATAAATTGTATATTTAAAAATAAGTATGTATTGACAAAGGATAGGTTCTGCCTACCTAATTATTATTTACAACAGATAGCTACTATGCTATCTTACTTTTTATTTACAACTAAAGCTAAACATTTAGCTTTTCAGACAACTGCTTCTATTGAGCAGCTTAGCATCTTAAAAGAATGTAGTAATACTTGCAGTAACACTTCATTAAGTATTAATAATTTAAATTAGATAGTGTGACAATAGAGGCAAACTCTAGCAATAATTTAGTACAACTCGGCTCAACACAAACATGTAATATTACTAACAACAACTGTTTAAACTTGATGCATCAAAACATGCAAGGTATGTCGGGCATAGAATTAGAATTGGAGTTGTTTTTAAAATCAAGTAAAATTGATTAGACCAGGGTCGATAATTTTTGAAACCAAAAAAAAATACAGTAGGATGAAACCCATTAGAAAAGCAGGGGAATATGATCAAAATGAAAGGAAAAATAAATTACGGTCGATCTGAGGTCGGGAAGGGTTAGGGGGGGGGAGTTTTAAGGGTAAAAAACAGTTTATCTCGATTTCCGGCAAAACTACAAGTCCTATGGAAAAAAGTTTATAGCAAAGTTGTAGGTCATAAAAAGATGTACAACTTTTGTATTTGCAATTTTTTCACATAACCTCAAAATTTAGGTGAAAAATTCAAAAAACCAAGTGTTTGGTTTTTTATCTATCTTTTTCAAAAAAAAAAAAATTTCTACGAAATTTGGTGAAAACTTACCTTATTACGATGTCCCAAATATACTGTAATTTATGAATTAATATCGAAAAAACACCCTAATTTTCAATCGATAATTCTGACGTCAAAATTTCAGCTTTTTTTCAAAAAGTTGGTGTGCTTTCAGTTTGTTGAAATCTCTACTTTCCTATGGTAAAAAAATATATATACTGCTCAAAACAATTAGCGGAAAAAGATTTTTCTCCTTTCTAAAATTACAACCAACATCGACGTTACTGATGGTTTATGCAATGGTGCTGTTAGGAAATTGGTACATCTAGAATTTGATGAAAGTAACACATTAATTAGAGTTTGGCTGGAATTTTGTGGTTCAGATAAAGTGGGTAGAAAAAAAAGGCAAAAAGCAGCCGCTCTAGCAGTACAAAATAGAGTCAGCAATCTGTTCCCATTGAATTACGAACAGCAAATATTTCATTAAAATCGGATAGAAAATTCATTAGCCAACCGCAAACATTTTCCATTAACTTCATCTCTTGCTTTAACTATACATAAGTCGCAAGGTGGAACTTTTGACGAAATAGTATATGAGTATGGTAAAGCACATTCTCAGGGACTCGTTTATGTTGCGTTCTCTCGGGTGACCAATATTGAAAAATTGTATATAACGACAAAAAACGATAATTCTACATTCAAGTTATATCCTAATCGAAAGCTAGCTGCATCGACTGCATCTTTGTTGCAAGAATTCGAAATACTTCCTTTAAATAGTGTTTAGACGATAGCTCAAAGTGTATTCGATTTCATTAGTAATAGAAATGGCATTTCAATAATAACTTTCAACTGCCGAAGTCTAAATAGTCGTAAATACGATTTAGGTACAAGATTCAGTTACGAGGCAAACAAATGTGTTACTTGTTTCCGAAACTTGCATGACGCCTGATAATCCGATTGAAATACCTAATTTAAATTGTACCTATTGTTTAATTCAAACGAGATGCTGTTCCAAACGGTGGGGTAGCTCTTTTCCAAAATAATAATATAGTTACTAATGTAATGACTCCGAATATTGAAATAAATATTGCACACGGTAGCGATGTTTATTTCAATATTCGGAGATATTTGTGCGTGCTTATGCAAACTTAGAAATGGCCTAAACATAGTCATGGTAGCAATCTACATTTCTCCGAATCCAAAATTGGACGAGGTAGAACATTTTATTCATCGCACTTTACTGGAGTACACTGAAGAAGGGTCGAAAATACTTGGTACAAATGGTAATAAATTTCCACTTATCTTGGCTGGCGATTTCAACATCAACTTCGCTGATAAAAAATCAGAGCGGTTGACAACTTTTCTTTTGAAAATATTGAATTTAAAAATAAATATCCACATGAATCCACAACAAAATATGGGACCACCATTGACGCGGTATTTTCCAGATATTCAGAAGATATCAAGTCTCAAACTTTTGTTTCTTATTTCAGTTACCATAAACCTATAGTTTCAATGATTAATATTCCTGAATAACCTACATGTATTGTAAGGGTGCGTACAGACTATGTGTATGTGCGTACGTCCACATTATTTAACCTTGTTATTCAACACTAGCTGGCCTGGCGAACATCGTACCGCCTAACAGTCGATTCTTTATTTGTTTAAAATACTTATTCTGCTATTCGGGACACCGGTCTAGCTAGTAAGATAAAAAAAAAGAAAATTGATAAGACAATACATTATGTCAAAAAATTAAAATTTACCTTCCCGGAACCCCTCCACTAACACTTGAACTGTATGTTATGGTATTAAAGTTCAAATTGAATTTTAAGTATTATTACGAATATTTTATATGGAATATAGAAAAGTGTTGACTTTAGACTTTTTCACTCAATTTTTTTTTAATTTTTCTCCGTAAAAACCATCCTCGTACTTCAAGGTATATTATATAAAAAAAATCAGACAAATCGGTCAAGCCGTTTTCATGTTATGTCGTGACAATGAAAAACGGGTTTCATTTTTATATACATATAGATTATAACATAAAACAATACTGTACACATTAGAATAACAATGCAATATAACAATGTTATATAACCATTGTCGTTTGTCATTCTCCAGTGCTAACCACAATGTCGACACGAGAGGACATTTTGCTGGCTGCGGCAGCGACTGTTGTAATTTTAAATAACAAAAGAAAAACAAAAAACGTAGATGCTGTCTTCATATCAATAACATAACAATATAACATTGTGGTACAAGTTATGACATTATGTGCCAGCCCTGCCTAACAATATACAATTTCTGCTGACGAAGGAGGCCACGGGCGTCGCTTCAGTATCGTACTTAGTTTTAAGAATACATTCTTATAAGCATCGCGCTTAAGAGTATGTTAATTTGTAATTTTGTAATAAATTAGTTCTTAATAAATTGGTTTTTTTTTGAGTGCACCGGCGGGTGAAACATAATTTACATATCAAATGTTATTATAACATGTTTTACAACATTTAGTGATCAGATTATCTGAAACATATTGTATAGCAATGTTGTATAACATGTTACGTTATATAGTCTGTACGCACCTTTAGATAATAAAAATATTTTGAACAGTATAAACTTCTCATTTATTTTATAAAAGAAAAAAAAATGTTTTCTTATCGGTCACCACGCTCAAAAAGTGTAACTTGAATTAATATCAAAGAAAAAAAACAAAGGAAAAAAAATACTGCATAAATTTAATAAATAAATAACTTTATAATTGCATAAGTTAATAAAAAATGCTATGCAATAGCTTTACCGCGGCAGTCCTCGAGTGCCACACGTTTCTTTTTTAAATACTGTCTCGTTTAACTGTAACAGGACAGATAAAAAATGAAGTACAAAAAGCTTTAAAATAATGTTTTTAAAAAGAAATTGAGGAAAAGGCAAAAAAATTGTCTGCCAAGAAACGTCAAGAAAAACTGAATTCAAATAAGAAAAGTTAAGATATAAAAAATAAGAATCGTTTCATCTCTTTGTTATAATTTAGACTCACGCTCACCGTCAGCGCTCATAGATCAGCGCGTAGTTCGTCAGCGCTGACGCTCAGCGTGGTTCGTTTTAGTATCGTACTGACCGCCTTAATGTACAGACGAAGACCAAAATGCGGAGTGTATTAGTTATTGCTGCTTTGTAATACCTATCTCAAAAAAATAAAAACCAGCGACGACAAAGACTCCTTGTTCATCCATTGATTGAGCAGAGAGCCGTTGCAGGAGTCTTTGTCTGGTTATATCGCACTTTGAGGGCTGACAAAAGTAAATTACTTTCGAATGTCAACAAGATATTTTTGTAGAATGGATCGGATGCATCCCACAATTTCATCCTCAGGCGTACCTCGTCTATAACTCGACCTGTATCCACTTCGCGATTTGCCATGACTGTACACGCTGACGACGTCTGCTCCGTTCGACACTACAACGCTCTCTGAAAGCAGAGGCGCTCTAGCGATCGTCAGCGCAGCCATCAGCGCTGACCACCGTGCGCGCTTATAGCTACGCGTCATTCAAAAACGCTTTTTAGAAGTTCATATATCTCGACCATCAGCGGCGACGGTGCGCGTGCGGTCGGCGTGACACTAAATTCAGCCTTATTATTCGGTCATTGATTAACATAATATCAATATGTAAAATGTACTCACATAAATACAACAGCTATTTTTTACTACTTCATCGTGTTTTTACCTCTCAAATCAAGTGTACAACAAAAACTTTAGGGGTTTTTGATCGACATTTTGGGGTATTTGAAGTTGGTTCTAGGGGGAACATTTTGTAGGAGTTGGCAACCTTAGTACCTATTACCTAATTCATAAAATAGTGTCCGTTTTAGGGATGTGACATTCTGCATAAAGAGTCGATTGTTTTTTAGCATGAAAAATCGATTAATAAATAATCGACTTTTCTTAAAAAAAAATTGATTTTTGAAGTGAAACTTCTTTATTGGGGTTGGAAAAAAATTTAGTGTAACATTTTTTCGTTGCGCGTCACATTTTTCGGTTACGCGCCATGTTGCTTTTTGAAGTCAAACTTCTTTATCGGCGTTTGAATGAAAGTTCTTTATCGACGTATGGGAGAAATTTTGTAGCAAATCGTCACTTTTTTCGGTTACGCGCCATCTTTTTCTTGTCCCTACCACGGTTGATCCGAAGAGATTCGAAGCCATTAATAACAAAAATATATAATAACGATAACAATGACATTAATAATTATATTACAAGTAATGAAATTCTGTATTAATCTTAGTAGTAATAAGGTAAAATGAAATAATTGTAGTTGTATTCATGTCTATGATAATAAAATCCTTTTGTTAAACTTTATTTAACCAATTTCGTTTAGTTGCATATAGTATATCATTTTTCATAAAATAAGGTCATAAAGAAGTTTCACTTCTTACGTGTGTACACCTAGTACACGCACACAGTTTTGAAGTTATACTTCTTTAGGCGCGTTATGAAAAATTTATGAGAGTGAAATTTTACGATGCGCGCGCACCGTGACACAAAATTCAGTATGGGCGCCGAGCGTGCGCGTATTAAACAAATAAAGCAGTTTTAATTATTTTGTCAAAGAAATTTAGCAATGCTTTTTCACAAAGACCTATTTATACTTAGTTAAAAGGTTATGAAACATACCTAGTTATTAAATTGAATTAATAATATAATATAATAATTATTATTATTAATATTAATTAATAATTGAATAATATACTAAATATTAAATATTGTTAAATTATTAACGCCTAATATTGATTATTAAACAACATAAATATTTTATTTTTCATGGTTTTTTTTAGTTAAAAATAAACAATAGAAATTATAAACACAAATTAACGTTTTATTATCAAAATCGGAATTAACTTAATCTCGTTTTGATAGATTTTAGGTGAAATTTGATAGATGTTGAGTCTCTGTGCCTTTTCAGTAGCACATTGCAGTACTTTTGTTGTCTTTTTTATTGTATGTAACCTTGTGCTGCTGAATAAATTTATTTTACTTTTAAATTTCCATTCAAACTTAAGGTTTTAAAAATTAACTGGTTTTATCATCCTTTCGAAGATTTACAATAAAAACCTCAATGCATCAAGTATATCAATACATCTTCATAGCATCGGATTCAATGTATCGCGTTGTAAACATCGATGTATATCAAAATATATCCCTAATAGTTCGAGGTCCGGGTTATAAAAGACCAGACATTATGTCGGGAGCTGGCAGATGAAAAATCGACTATGATTGATTTTCAATTATAAATCTATTATTAATATATTATTTTAAATATAAAATCACGTTCAAAAATCGATTTTCACTGTTAAAAAAATCGATTATATTATCGATTATTTTTTTACATCCCTAGTCCCGAGTCCGTTTACCAGTCAGCTGTCAGCACTCAGCAGTAAACTTTTAACAAAAAAAGTTGTTCTTCGGTTAAAGACTAAACTTAAAGTATTTTTGTGTTATGGCGTCTGTACTAGATTTTATTAAACATTATCAACAAGCAATTGAAATATATTGCGATCATGAACACAAAGTAAGTAAAAAACAATTGAATAAGCCTCGTGGGTCTCGGTTTAATTATTTGGTAACTTTGCAATCTTTAATTTTTTTGCATAAGTTCTAAAACGACAGCCCTGTACGTTTTATGATAGTAATACCCGGAATGATATCTTTCAAAAAATGCAATGCCATGAAGTGTTTATTCGGCTGTTATGATTGACCAGCCTAATAAATATTTCTTTCGTTTTCGTACATCTTGATTTATCCTATGCTTTGTCGTGTTTAACTTGTAACTGGTAACAAATCAGAAGTATATTTGTTTACACAATGTATAAATTTTCAGTATCGTAAGAGTGTCTATTTACCGTTGCAGGCTTTAAAGTACATAGATAACTTGTATCACATTAATATGGAAGTGCAGCACCTTCGAGAAACTGGTGTGGGCCAAACTGTCAATCATCTTTGTGTAACTGTAAAATTTCCAAGTGTTAAGCGAGCTGCCAGAGCACTTGTGCGCAAATGGAAGCTAATGGTTGCTTCTGAAAAGAGTGAGCAGGAAACAGATAATAATGAAAGTGAGCTTCTAAAATCCTAATATTCATCTTAATTAACTTTTAGTCGTATTATTTAATAAATCATTGCATGTATGTTTATTTTATGTTTTGTCCTCTATTTATAGTATATGTAGATTTTCATAATCATTAATTTGTATGTGTTAAAAATATTATGTGCAGTATTTGAGAATGATGGAAATTCAAATGGCAACCATAGATCAAAATACCAACAAGAAAAATATGAAACTGAGTCAAAACAAGAGGATAAATCAAATAGACACATGAATAGTGACCACAATCATAATAAGAGAAATTATCAGAGAAGTAAGGTTAGTAATACAAAATTTGGAGATGAATATATTGCAGGAGATGTATAATGTGTATGTTAATTAATATGTATGAATAATATTTTTATAGTTTTGTAGTATATGTATTTGCCTAAGTTGACAACATCTTCTGAATGTTTTCGAATACATTGATCATATTAAAACATATTGAGTCTTCTAACTTTACAGCGTTGTCAAGAAGAGAGGAAGAAACTTAAATCTCTGACGGGTAATATAAAAATAGCCCAAAAGGCAAAAAAGGCGCCAATCAAACAGACAAAAATGGCGTATGCTGATATAGTTGCCAATCTACCGCGAAGTATTGCCATGAGACCAGTATGTATCATTTCTTCTATAATCTGTATGAATTTTTCTCTAGGTGATATAACATTTATAATTAAATTTAAAAATACATAGCATACCTTATAGCTTTTAAACATCCCAATTACATTTATTTATTTTTACTTCATCAAATTCAGAAAATCAATTAAGATCATATCAATAATCAGATAATAGAATCACTTCAATAATCAGCAAAAATATTGCTGCATTGATGGTAATCAGATGTATGTGAGAAAATATAGGATATTTATAGTTTCATAGTATATGTATTTGCTGATTTTAAATATTTAATGAAACTCATTGTAATTTTTCTCTAATCAAATTTAAAGACCACTTAAATCATCCTAAGTTGACAACATCTTCTTAATGTTTTCGAATACATTGATCTTATTAAAACATATTGAGTCTTCTAACTTTACAGCGTTGTCAAGAAGAGAGGAAGAAACTTAAATCTCTGACGGGTAATATAAAAATAGCCCAAAAGGCAAAAAAGGCGCCAATCAAACAGACAAAAATGGCGTACGCTGATATGGTTGCCGATCTCCAGCGAAGTATTGCCAGGAGACCAGTATGTATCATTTCTTCTATAATCTATATGAATTTTTCTCTAGGTGTATGCTATGTATTTTTAATTAAATTTAAAAATACATAGCATACCTTATAGCTTTTAAACATTCCAATTAAATTTATTTATTTTTACTTCATTAAATTCAGAAAATCAATTTAGATCATATCAATAATCAGATAATAGAATCACTTCAATAATCAACAAAAATATTGCTGCATTGATGGTAATCAGATGTATGTGAGAAAATATACGATTTTTTGTAGGAAAACAATATAACTTTTCATTTCATAAACCATGTTTTTTTATTTTACTACAATGTTAGGTAGGCAATGGTATGATGTAACATACAAATGTATTTAAATATTAATATTGTTTTTATTTTATGCTACATTGAGTATTAATCTCCTGCAAGCTGCAAGGCAATGTACTAAATAAATTTGGTTCTCAATTGAGGCACATTTAAGTTGTTGTCATAAAAAAGTGGTTACATACATGGACACCCTAGCTAATCAAAATTCCAAAAAAATCAGCATCATTTTATATGGTTAGTTGTCTAAAATAATTATTAGGTCAAAGATTTTGAGAGCACATAGAACTCATTGCTTACATATAATTTTTTTTTGCAAGTTGTAAAGGAAAAAATATGCTCCATCCTAAAAGGCTGTCAGGACCCACTAACATGGGTGCCCTTGGGCTGCGGCAACTACCTCATGAATGCTCCGTAGTCGGGAGGCAATTGTTATCATATAAAAAATTCACTTTACTTATAATTTATTTTCTTATTCTAACTCTCTGTAAAAACCTAACATACTGAGTACTATAAAAAAATCTAAAGTATATTGATTTACTTTTCCATTAACGTTAGCCAAAGCTTTTCTAAATATAACTTACAATATTGCACACAGGCACAGCATGGAACAGCATTGGCTGCAACTGCAAGTCCTGCAGCAAGAGTAGCATTGGCTTTGCCCACAACGTACTGAAGGGCGGAAGACCTACCCAAGTTCGCCCTACCTCTATCGCCCTTCGTAAAACCTAAAAAAGCACCCCTAATGCAAAAAGCCCTCCAATTCATGAGTGGAAGAGAACGGAGAATTTCCATAGAAATTATTGTAAGCAAGTGTTACCAACCATGATGTGATGATGTGAGTTTTTGTCTTGGTTCAACTATCCATTAGCAGGAAATTTGTAAATAATATAGCATAGATTTGAGGTAAAAGTGTCCTAAGTAGGTTTTCTATGGTTAAAGTCGGCTTATAAAGTACTACTTGTGAGAATTACAATTCTCTATAAGTAATGTATATTATGTTCAAATCCTGTACAGAATGTACTTTTGATAACCTGAAGAACTTTGGTCAAGGTTTTTATAAGAAACAAAACCCAATTGTTTTCAGGACTTGGGGTAATGTAAATATATATTTATCACAATGATCCTGTGCACTAGTTAAATTCCATTTATATAAATTATATATGACATTTTGATTTTTTTTAAATATTTTTATTATACAGATTTCAATTACAAAATTGTACCTATAGTAACTTATAATCGTATCTTAAATGATTCAAAATATTGTATAAATGTTATGAATATAGATAATCAATAATTCTATATTATAAACTCTTTTTAGAGCTTTACATTTATATATTTTTGTATTTACTTAGGGTGATATTCAGAGTTGAGGGCCGAGGCTAATCACTAAATATGGCTCCCATATGTCAAAAGTGTTTGGAGTTACAATTCCCTTGACTATGAATCTTGCCTTAATTTGAAATTTACATTGATATACCAATACATACTCTCAATTATTTCAATAGGTAATACAAGTACAATTTGTTTTTTCATAAACTGTGTAGAAACTGTGTCTGGAAACCTTTTTTGATTGAAATTCAAATACAAGTTTATGAAGGAACTTCCTTATTTCTGAGAAAAATATATATAATAGCTTCTATAGTCTAAACATAATCTGGCATAATAAATTGAAGATAACTCACACATTGACTGGTACACGAATTATTTTAGAAATATTTTAATGTAATGTAGTTTGTATGTAGTATTTTGATTGTAGTGATTAATTTAAGACTAAGAAATAGACGTGTCTGGTTCCTATATCTAACAAATGACTGTTGGTATATTGATGTTGCTATATTCTACACAAATTACGATCAAAATTGCATTGAACACATGTATTTAGAAAACTTATTTATATAATCTCATTCGGTAATAGTCTAATTATGAAATGAAATACAGACTTTTATTCGCATATTTTATTTACATACTTTAAGAAAATTAAAAAATTAAATTAAAGCATTATTCTCCTAACAAAACAATGCTTTGTAATAATTTTTTAATTATTAAAGTACAATGTGTCCCGACCACGGAGGTTTCAATTCAATTAAGGTACCCATTATCTGTGGAGAGCGCGCTGCGCGCGCAACGCCCTAGTTCTGGGCCAATAGACCAATATTAGTTTTTTTCTATTTCGGCGCTATTTCGTACATAAGAATTTGAGTAATATTTTGTTGGATAAAACTATAGTAGCAAGAATGTCAAGCAACGCCGACGATACCGATGAAAATTTAACTCCAACTGACATTCTAGAAACAGCTACGAAACTGACGAATAGTCTTTTGCCAGAAAAATCTAGAAAAGCTTACGGCAAATGTTACCAAGACTTTGACTTGGAAACCTATATCCATGAGATTAAATAAAGTAGTGTATGCAACTGCATATAATTAGGTTAAAATCATTATCACACTCTTTCAAATAAGTACATATTTTATGCAGTACTGGGTATCAGTGGTCACAACCTGAAGCCAGGCAGCTATCGTACTAGGGCCGTAAAATTATCGTATATGGATCAAAATTATCGTATCAGTCAGGAAAATGGCTAAAAATACTTTAAAAATCATATATTATGAAACGTGACAATAATATGTTGCAAATGATATATAGTTTAAATCTTGTAAACTTGTGTTTTTTAAATTGAAAAAATAATTCAAATTAAATGTTAGACGTATGGCACAGACGAGCCAACATTTCGAATTTATAAAGAAGAAAATAATGTTAAAGGTTAGAGACACATAAAAACAAGCATATTTTTTAAAAGTTTAACTGAATATATGTATTTGCGAACTCTTTGAACGCTATGAAGCTAACACAGCTTTAAGTGATATACCTACCTATCGTCTGTTAACATTGCACATTATTTTTATCACTTAAAACTCGTTTGGCATTATAATGCTATCGAAGTCTTCCGAATCTGCGTCACCATACAAATCGCAGATTTTTTGGCAGTGCATTCTGATGCGATTTTATGTTTATACAATTAATACTTTGTTCATCCGATTGTATTCACCTTGTGTCAGCATATTATGTTCCTAATAAAAAAAAATGAGCCAATAGATGGCACTAACACTAAAAACTGTAATTGTTATTGGGCTATTGGCTATCTGTATAATCATCAAATTTTTCATCAGAATGGAAATTATCATACAGTTCCGAACACAGCTGGGTATGCTCAAATCATTGTTGACAGAAGCTTTTATTTTAATTATTGAATAACCCCACCGTCAAGTTCAAGTCAGTTTAAAATAAATGTGATTTAGACATGTATTAATAGACAACATCAAAACATTAAAAAAAAATGTCTTTCCTTCCTCAAAGGAGTACCACCCTTTCAATTAAATCAAATTTCAACAAGTTTCAAAATAATATATTAATAAAAGATACATCCTACAAACATTAATTATAACACTAATATCACAGAAAAAATAATATATCAGTTACTCTGTCAACCTAGTATTTTTTTTAACAAATCATATCAAAGTTATGCATTAAACATTTTACTTGAAGAATCTTGTTACAACACTTTTTATATTTGTACTACTCTAAAACATTCCTAAATTTTAATTAAATTTCGAAATCAATAGAGCACAACATCTATGTTCCTAAATTTAGATTTCAGTTGTTTCTCATAATCTGTGTTTATAATTCGAGGGCACTGGTATAATGCCAAAAACTTTAAATTTTTATAGTACTCTGATATTATATCAACTATTACAGGTGAAATATTCTTCACTCTAGACAAACTGAGACTTTCTAATGTTATTAAAATAGCACTGCCCAAAGTTTTTAAGAGTACCATTTCTGAGAAATTGTTGTTGTTCCATATTTGTAAGTGTTCTAATTTCTTGAAATGTATTAAAGCTAAAAGTCCTACATCTGTAAGGTTTTCACATCTTATAATAGCCAAATCTCTTAGTTGTGTACATCTGGACAGCATTTTTAAGCAGCAATCATCAACAGAATCCCCACCATGTATATGCAAAGTTTCTAATATGTTTTCTTTTGATAAAATTAAATTTTTCACAAAATCTAAGTTTAAATCCCTAATCTTTTCAATATATATGTGGGACAAATTTTTGCATTGTAGCAACATATTACAATTACCAGGAGCAAGTCCAAAATCTGACAAGGCTAAATATTTTAGCTCTTTAAGATGATTAAATGGGAATAACCAATCCACTTCACTAGATAGCTGAATAGAATTCTTCAAACTAAGTTTCCTTAAATGTGTCCAATTTATTAAATCATCCTCAAAGTTCTTACTTATTCTACACATGACTAGTTCTAGTGAAATTAAATTGTGACATTTTTCCAAAATGCTCTGTATGTCTGAATAGTTGTAAACATACTGTATTTTCAATGAATAAATAAAGTCACTGTGTGTTGATATTATCTCCAAATTTTTCTCACTTACTTCACTTTGTCCAGGTTTCCCTGAAAAGACAATAACAAATTGTCTCCACAAGATGGGATCCAAAGCCAATTTTCTCCATCTTTTGGATACATCTTCACACATAAGAATATCTTCCAGAGAAAGATATTTGAAAAACAAGACTATTAGTTCATCTGGTAAGTTGTTTATTGAAGTAAAGTCAGACAGATCTTCTCCAGCCATTGTTGAATACAATGTGGTCTAAAAGTATACCTCTTATTAAAATATTCAGGTAGGTAAATGTTAATAATAAATTGTAAATGAAAATTTAAATAATAAGTACCAACCTATATTAATTGCTTTCTTCTGTAAATAAAAGCTTACAGTAAAAAGCAGATAGTTCTTTGTTCTTTTGCGCTTCAGCTTCAAATAATGCAATTCACTAGTTGCATATTTACAACACAAATTTGGCGAAAATTCAAAAACAGTTTGACATATCAAATGAGTTTTATGTTTGTTTAGTACATATTTACAACAATTTGAACTTGTCTCAACTCTCAACTGCAGCTTACCACCACTACCTAATGCAAAATATGTCAAATTTGATGTTTGACAGTTTTTAAATAGTATTGCCATTTCTTCATATTTTGTATGTTCCTGTACTAAATGTTATTTTTTCTATTACATCAGATAATGATCAGTTTATTTAGAACGAGTGTTATCACATAATGACAAAAGTAGTTACCCCAGTAAAATCTAAATAGCCTTTCGTCTGTACTGCTTGTTAAGAGCCAAATGGTCTATGGCCAAAGCCCGCATCATAATGATACACCCACCTGTACTCTATGGAAACCGGATAGATCACTATTTGCAGCTGACGCATAGCACCACGGCTTATTCTTGGCATAGTCGCAGACTCGCTTTCCGTCGGGGCGGGTCGTCTCTGCAGTTTTACGCTTATATTACTTAACCATTCGTGTTTTGGTTCCAGTGTAGAGCGACCCGATACCTAACCCGATTAGAAGTACTTAATATATTACAATGTTACATTTAAAAAACTTCGCCAAGGCTGTGTCACCGCCCCTAAAAAACACAATTCAAAATGAGGGAGTCAATAGCATTTTCAAAATCGCGCCTGCTGCCGTGAACGTTTCTTGCAGAACATACGCGAGCCATGAAATTCCAGACAGGCTCAAAGATATTCCAAACAGTGCTAACCCTCGATTCTTTGACATGGTTGAGTACTTCTTCCACAGGGCGTGCCAAGTTGTCGAAGACCAGCTCGTCGAAGACATGAAGTCGAGAGTACCTATTGAAGAAAAAAAGAAGAGGGTAGCTGGTATTCTAAACATGATGCAGCCTTGCGATCACATTCTTGAAATTCAGTTTCCATTGAGGCGTGATTCTGGTGATTATGAAATGATTCATGGATACAGAGCTCAACATTCCTCACACAGAACCCCAACTAAAGGAGGTAAGTGATCTTTTTATAGCTTACAATACAATTGCTAATAATTCGTAGATCTTGTAGTCGTTGTTATTAGAATATAATCTATAGAATATATTTATAGCTCGAGAGACACGTGATTGTACACTTTGCTATTACGTAGATAACCAAATTAACAGGACATAACCTGAAAATAATATGCTTTATCCGACCGCTTACCAAATTTATAAATAGCAAGCTTTTCTAGATACTTTTATTACTACCTACAAAAAGCATCATGGAAGTATGACAATATTTAGTACTAGTAGACATCTTAATTAAATATTCATATACCTGACAGGATTCTAATTTCATGCATTTTTTAGTGACAATCAAATAAAAAATTTACGTATTTAACTAACTACCTTTAACTTTAATTAGAAATGTACAAGATACATTTGTTTTATTTCTATTTACATTTATCTGTAATGAATTCAAATAAAAGCGGTAAACATCGTCTCCCTTGCCAAAACAACATATTTTATTCTATATATATAGTAGATGACGTAAAGGTAAATTTAACTAAATCTGTTCAAACAAAAAATACTTTAAATCCCAAGACAGATGTTTTTATATAACATGCTGCTATGCGCTTGTATACCTGAGGTACTTAATAATTATGTTAATCTTTTAAAAAAAAATGTAAAATTAATTTAGGCATTAGCCTAGTTAAAGTATATTACGTCTATTATATATCGATATTAACAGTCGCGCCAGAATGTTTACCTGCTAAATTTCAATATTTACATATCAAGTTATCGTCGCTTCTCGTTTTTATAATGAGAAGTCTATCTTAGCATATTTAACAGTTTAAAATTACTCTTCACACTCCGTTTTACGCTGCCAGGCGGTGATTTTTTGTCCAATAATTATACAAAAAAATTGGTTTGCCATACTTCCTGTAATTTTGCACCTGACGTCAATCAGTGATTTCAATTTATTCAAAGGGTTATCGAACTGGGCTTTTGGTGGTCTGAGACATTTTTATATTGTATTAATGTCGTGTCTGATACTAATAATTAATTTTGTTAACAATTTTTTAGGATTTATAAAAATTAAACTATCTAGATATATATGTATAATAAGATGAATTAATAAAGTTATGTTACTTGTAAACGTTTATTTAACATAAGTATAACGGCATAATAGCGTGTTTGCTATGATTGAATTGTCTGATGCCTCCCAGAATTTTTACTGCAAAATTTATAACGGTTCCTACGTTGTGGTATTGGTGTATTATTAGCGATTACAATAGAAGTTATAGATTCGGAGACATTTAGTTCTAAGCTAATTGAGTAGTGTGTTATGTGTAAAATCGGATCAAACGTATTCATTTACTAAATAATATTTTCATCAAAAAAATCCTGCTGCACACCACCTATTTGCTAACTTAGCTAAGCTTTACGAACTAATACTACTTAGGGTAGGGGCTTTTAAGAAAAGAGCGTTATATTTCCTTAATGATCGGCAACACTTCCGCAAGCCGGGGTGTTACAGGTGTCCATTGGTCTATATTCAAACCGACCCGCCTGCTATTTTGCGGACAAGGGACAGGCTCTTACAAAAAATGTTTAATTGATTGGTATTTGTATAACACCGTTAAATTTTACGCGAGACAAAATAAAATTAAAATGCAAAACCTACTAAAGACACTATTATTTAACAGTTTTCAAAATTGTCGAAAGGTATTTTATGAAGCTTAGTAAGCTTACGGAACTTGTATGGAACGAAATGCAGTTGACGCGACTGGACACAAAAAATACTCTAGTCTGGCCTCAGATTTAATCACATGGTTCACGTCCCGGATGGAATTTTAATACTTGCTTGGTTATAGGCTCCACCAACTCACAATAATGAATTACTGTTCAAAGTATTAGTAATATAAATATAAAGTATCTTTTTCATGATAAGTATTATAGCTATTGAGTATATAAAATGCCGTTTACTGAATATATTTATTGATTTAACCTAGAGAGTTAAGAGGCTAGCAATCAATATGTCTTTTTGCGTAGATAATTATAAAGGATGGCATTTAAATGAAAGTTGTTTACAGATTATTCCAATCGTGTACCTACTATTAGACAATTTTAGTTATTATAAGGAAAAAGAGAATTTCAATCAATTCCCTCCGTTCCACAGGTAACCCATTCATTTAAATCTCGTTAAAGGCAAGTTAACGTTACGTTTATAATATAGTTTTTTAACACTTTCTACACGAAAACGACAATTATATAATTCGGTAATGATAATAAAGTTCTAAGTTTATCGCTTAAAAGCGTTCTCTTGTCAACCACCCAACTAAATCGGAGAGCTAAAAACTTTAGAAGTGCAAATCGTATAAGAACTATTAATTAATTTCGAGTTTGGTAAGCAGTCACATGATGGGTTTTTCTTAATAAGTTTTTAAAACAATTGTTGTTTCGCTGGGAATATACCCCATAAAAAATCCCCGGGTATCATGTGTTTGACATGGCACACAACGCCATTCAAGTTCAGTAATTTTCACGTAGCTGGCATTGTATAATCAGTATTGACGTAATTATCGTCAGAACCACGCCCCCCCTAGAAGAATTATAATCGTCGGCTTATAAACTTAGATCTTCATTGCACGTTTTCTAAATAAGCATAGTTTTACTTTGTTGCAGTAACAATAAAATAAAATCTTCCAATTAAGTACGTGTTTAAAGCGTCATCGTTTTTATTCCAGAGGAACGCGGTCAGTGCATTTATTTCTAACCGACTTTGAGAAATCCTAAGAAGGTTTACAATTTAAATTGTTTTTTTTTATACGAGTATCACAAAGCAATACTTTTCACATGTTTAAATAGAAAATAAACTAAGAAATAGTCTCCGTAGCTTATATGTTCGAGTGAACAGTTGTTTTGTCATTCATTGTTAAAAATAGGAGACTTGAAAATTTTCTAATGCAGACTATTATTAGGCGACTTGGCTCGAATAGAATATCGTTGTAACGTTTCTTTTCACAAATGTCCGAGGAAAATATAGCTTCATGACCCCAATTAATAACAGAATGTACATTAAAATAACATAATATATAGAAAATACAAAATTCTTGAATTAATGTGGAAAGTAAATTACGCAATTAATATTGCATTTAAATATATACGAAAACCTTCTGGAATTGTAATGATACAGTCAATGCGGACGAAGTTACGAGTATATTATAGTCTCCGATAGTTGGTTAGGTAGTTACGTTTATAAATGGGAAAGTTTGATATTCTACTTTCATTTAGCTTCGTATACTAGGGCGGAATCTGTTCATGTTATTAGTCTTAGTTTTACCTGATTTGTTAAATATATTACATCGTTCATTGATTAAGAACATGTTAATTTAAGTTTATTGTAAAATACTCCCGTATTATCTTATATATAAAATTCTCGTGTCACAATGTTAGTCTGCATACTCCTCCGAAACGGCTTGACCGATTCCTCTGAAATTTGGTAAGCATATTGGGTAGGTCTGAGAATCGGCTAACATCTATTTTTCATCCCCCTAAATGTTAGGGGTAGTCCACCCCTAAATTTTATTTTTCATTTTTTAGACAAAATTTTTAATTTCTATTTTTTTATGATACAGCATTAAAAAATACATACAACACCTAATTTTCACCCTTCTACGATCAACCCCTATTTTTTATTATAAATGATATACATGGCAAAACGACGTTTGCCTGGTCAGCTAGTAGTTACTATATTATTATAGTACATAGTTACTTTTGTCCCCAGGTATAAGATTCTCAACAGACGTTACAAGGGATGAAGTTAAGGCTCTTTCTGCGTTGATGACGTTCAAGTGTGCCTGTGTGGATGTCCCATTCGGTGGTGCCAAAGCTGGTATCAAGATCAACCCTAAAGAATACTCTGAACATGAACTGGAGAAGATTACACGTCGTTTCACCTTGGAGCTCGCCAAGAAGGGCTTCATCGGTAAGTTATATCTTGGGATACTATAATCTATACATTTATAATAAAATTATAAACTGAATTTTGCTAGGCTTCTAATATATCGGACGGAATTGGTTCTAGATTTAACGTTTCACAGCCATTATGTTCTATAAAAATACTTGTATTAAGTACCAGTGACTATTAAAGAATTGATTTATTAACTGGATCTTTTAAATATACATTACTATTGACTATCCTAAATGTTATTAGCAACAACTATTTTATAAAATTTGTAGTTAGAAAACGATATTAAATTATTAAATAAAGCTGTTCTAGTGACACGACTGTAAGTATGTTTTATCTAATTCATTCCATTTCTATATGTACTCGAAGTCATGTGTTCAGATTATAAATAGCAACAGTAGTCTGTAACCAAGAGGTGTGGTTATGACGCGCATCACGTCAATTGCATAACCACGAACACTTTACCACAAATATTTAGATATTTATGATATACATAGTTAGTTATAATCCTATAATCACAAAGTCACGCCACACACCTACTGACATGACGTCATTGTTGTTATGCAAAAGTATCATTTTACTAAAACATTTCTGAGAATTGAAAGTAAACAGAATGATAACGTCGTGATAAGTATATGTATCTTATCACTTGATACCTTAGCAACAACTTTCAAAACATGTTACCCAACACTTTTTATTAATAAAACTTGACATATCATACAACATTGTTAAGTTCTGATTAGAAATTTATTATCATACCTATTATATGAAAAGTGATTATCATAATCATTTAATATAATTGTTGATTTACCTGTTCGATTATCTGATGTCAAGTTCATGTCAATATAATCTGTTCCTAAGGGCGTCTAGAAAATAATAAATCTCTAGTCATTGCCAAACAATTTGAAGCCATAGTTTAATCTGCAGTTTACGGGATTCCATGTTTTAATAGAATCATCTGTGCTAACGCATTTGGTGCAAAAGAAACGTGTGGCTAAGCTGATAGAACATTGTAACTTCTGTTTTATAACATTTTTATTCGCCAATAGAACAAATTTAAATAATAATACTTCCTAATACTTTCTTTCATACAACATAAACTTGAAAAATTTTGTCCCAACATAGGTAATACCAGAATGGTGAAACGCCAGGTAGTCAGTATTCTTTGAAATAAGTCCCATAAATATGGGACTTATTTCAAAGTACCTAAAGACGATATATAATTTCCAAATGTTAGTTTGTTACCGACATTCAATAGTAAAGTATATTCAGATAGATTTCTTATTAAGATAACAATAGGCACGTAACAAAGCTAACTGTATAGTCGTAAAATGCGATTAGGTTTATTAATACTGTTCGTATACAATTTTTTGAAAATATATCTAGCTATTGCTAAGGTGGAAGGAGTTTTCAAACTATTATCTAGTATTTCTTAATAGCGGATTTCACGGGAATATAAAATTAAAATATCTATGGATTATCATACATAATTTATACATTAGGAAAGGACTTAGTTAATTTATTTTTTAGCAATACCTTAGTTTAAAAAAAAATTAAATCTTTTTTCTAATTTTAGGTCTTGGCCTCAGATTTCTGAATCTGTTTCATGATGATTTTTAAATCTAATAGGCGAGTAGGTGATCAGCCTCCAGTGCCTGACACACGCCGTCGACTTTTTGGGTTTAAGACATGTCGGTTTCCTCACGCTGTTTCCCTTCACCGTTCGAGCAAATGCTCAATGCGCACATAGAAAGAAAGTCCATTGGTGCCCAGCCGAGGTTCGAACCTCCGACCTCAGGTATGAGAGTCGCTGAAGGCACTAGGCCAACACTGCTCAATACCTAAGTTTACTTAGTCCATATGCGTAATATGTGAGTGAGCAATGTGAGTCATTAGGCGACCAAAAGTATTTGCATTCTGTGACCGCAAATAACTCATGCCGTAAGCACGTTTAAGCCTCAAAATTGGACGGTGTGTGTAATGAAAAGCTATTAAGAAGTAGGTAGAAGAGGCTAAACCGAGAGTTAAAACCCCACATGTTAAACATTAACACATCAGACACAAAAAGCAGTCTTCTCATAGACAGATCTTTTCAAACTATATATCTCACACAAATTTCCTTTACAGGGCCTGGTGTGGATGTACCAGCCCCCGACATGGGAACAGGGGAACGTGAGATGTCATGGATCGCTGACACATATGCCAAAACCATTGGCTACAAAGACATCAACGCACACGCATGTGTTACCGGCAAGCCCATCAACCAGGTGCGTAACTCTATTTATAGGTAGTTAAATAATCTTGGATTAGGATTCATATGTTATATGCCACGTTTGATACAAACTATTTAATAATAAAACGATTTTTTACCGGATTGAAGTTAGAAACGAAAGAAACCAACGCCGGGGAAACAACTACAGATGTGTATGTAAATACTTTTTGATTATTGTCTTCAGGCGACAGTCACCTTGACCACTCACGCTGTAAAGCACGCGAAACGTCGGTTAAATTTAAAATTATGAAAAATTATTTTAAATACGTAACTTCAATCCGGTAAAAAATAAATTTATTATCAAATGTGAAAGTTATGTCAATAAAATACAATACTACAAACTATTTACTTTTCAACATATAATTGCGACCTGATTCAATTAAGTGCATATATATTTTCGATATAGAGTTCCTTACTCTACCCAACAAAAAGTAGTTAGCAATTGGTTCATATCTATCAGTGCAGTATGCAGTTGTTAATAAAATAATGCGGAAATTATAATTATTATCTTTATTAATAGAAATATAGAAGAAATATTTTAGCATGGTAACCCAACGCTGTGTAACGTTTTGAGACGTGTACAAAAGCTATTACCGCATTCATTAACTTGCATAATCTTTAGGTCAATGGTCAAAATTAGTAACTATGATTTTAGCATAACTTATTGCTAAAATATTGTACAAACACAAGTGCGATTTCACACTGTAATTTGTCCATAAAATTCCAAGAGGCATGAAATCTAATCAACTTTTTATAACCGTAAAGGAATTTGTAATTTTAAATCAATCCCTCAAACTGTTTTGTTACAAACTTAAGTTCGTTATTACTTTATAACCAAATTACAATCATGAATTTTTAACGAAGCATATCTAGAAAGGTGAGGTGAGTGCGATAAGGCCCTCAATTTTTATCAAGTTAGATATTTATAGTGATTACAGGATTTAAAAAGATTTGCATGACACGTTTTGATAACACATGATCAATCGTTTCCGTTCATCTTCTAATTTGAGAGTGTCCGTGGTCTGTACGATATTAACCACGAAACCTGGTTATGAGCAGTCAGAATAACGAAGAATTACAATGGTCCTACAAAACACAAACAATAGGAATGTGTTAAAGCAATAAACAAATCTTCTGTGAGGCGAGCTCATTAAAATGAATTTCTTCAATGATTGATATCCGTTGAAGAAATTCATTTTAAATCTTCAATATTATTTACATTACTCAACGTTTGAAGTCTTTTCAGCAATCATAATCGTGTTTATGTCCGTTTGTTTATAGTTTGTGGTACATATTTTGCATATATATGGAAATATAATCAGGGCTCTGTATTTGGAACTGAACGGATGCTTGTTATCGAATAGACTATGGACTGGGATACAAACAATTTGACCAATCTATCGATATGTTTATGCTTAACTCTTATCATTTTCGCACTTGAGAAGTTAAATTTAGTCTATTATCTAAGGCTTTTTATTAACTAAAAATTTTTCAATTTAATTTTCGGCGGAACTATTCTACCAAACTGAAATTTGCATTGCCTAATAGGACTAAAGCCGAATCTTGTATGCCCCAGATATGGCCCTTTTATATTTCTCATTTTGCATATATAGGTAGTCTCCTATATGTTGTGAATATAATTATAATACATATTATGATTACCGAAGTTGTTTCAATATTTCTGTAGCGCCGACATTTTGCTATAAAAATAGCAAAGCGCAGTTATCTTATCGTTGAGAACGCTAATCTTAATTTGATATTGACCTCTATTGAATCGGACGTATTTAATATACAGATAAGTAAAACTATTGTTTATTATCTTGAATCATTTCGAAGGCGTGGTTTGGGTTTTAAAAGTTTTATATTAAGATTCAACAATAATTGGTGACTCAAAAATACTAACAAAACCATTTTTGTTTCTGTCTGACGATAAAAAGAAATACTAAGCTCCCCATGCTTCATAGGGAAGTTCTTTTATCGCTCGCCGTTCAAGTATTACGTCGTCACACCACACAAACCCCCAATGTAACGCGCCGTAACGCAAGTATAGTAAAACGTTACGTGAGTCTTTATGCCTAAAAATTACCATTATTTGGTGTAAAGTACTGGAAAGTCGAAAATAATATTAAATATAGCGCGGACCCCCCCCCCCAATGGGAACGCTCCCACGAAGGTTTACCATCAGCTTTCTCTATAATAGTGCTTAGGTTTTGTTTAAAATTCGTTTGACCCAACTAAAAGCGTTAAAGAGGAATATATAGAGGAGATATATATGTATATATTGAAACTGCTTTTCCAGGGTGGTATCCACGGAAGAGTATCTGCTACCGGCAGGGGAGTGTTCCACGGACTCGAGAACTTCATCAACGAAGCTAACTACATGAGCATGATTGGTATGTTGTTTATAGATATTTGATTATTCACATATGTTGCAACACTCACACTACTGTTTATTTCTACTGTTGACCAATCACGGCTTACTTAATTTTTTAGTTTGCGAATTTTGAGACCAAAACTTCATGCAAAAGTAAATCTTTAAGGGAAGTTAAAAAAAATTGAATTATTGGAACGACCAGTACTATTTCCGTCGAGTTACACTGAAATATATCTATTTTGTAGTTTCCGAATTTTGCCCCCCGTTATATTTAAAAAATATATATATATCGGATTTTGATAATAAGATTTTAGGAATACTAATCGATTAGTTAAGTGAAACAACAGTTAAAGTACTAAACATTTTGGGCATTGGGCTTCTATGATGCAGTAGATATGCTGGAAAATAAATCAATAATTTCTGGAATGCCATTATATTCAAAATGTTAAGTAATTTATGTTGTGTACTGTAATCACTGATAATTATTTTAATGTTATCAGGATACAACGTAAGTGTTATAATAAGCATTTACGTGGTGAGTGACATAAAAAACTTTAGAAATTAAAATATTTCACCATAGGAAAAAAATAATCGCGCATGCATGAATGGAATACGATGAGGTTTTGATTAAGATTTATTATTAACGGTCGAAATTCATGGGTTATAGTAGGAACTATGCAGTTATTTGCCTAATATTGAATTACTTGTCAAGGACCTTAGTTGTGATTGGTCAACTTCAGAGCAATAGTCAAGAGGTTCAATCTGTAGTATTGCTTATTCTGTGGCTATTTAGATTAACCCTTATATCTATGATTTCTAGAGTTTATTGCCAGTTCTTTTCTTCCATTCTAACCCCTTGATGTGAGAACTGGCAGTAAATATAAAATTAGAAGCATTTTTTCCACGTTCATAAGTGTACATTGCGTTACCTGTATGAATAAATGATTTTGACTATAAAAAGCCTTTAAAGAAAAATGATGTAAAATGTGATTCTGAGAAGCAAAAACGGTTATAGCAATACTTATTTCTTTCAGGAACGACCCCAGGTTGGGGCGGTAAGACATTCATTGTACAAGGTTTCGGTAACGTGGGTCTTCACACTTGCCGATACCTGGTCCGTGCCGGGGCTACTTGCATTGGTATCATTGAACATGATGGAGCCATTCACAACCCAGACGGTATTGACCCCAAGGTATGTAAAATTAAAAAAAAATGGTGCGTGTACTTATCTACGCGCGTAAAAAGTTATACTTCTTTGGCTTTCTTTATTTTTTTTAAATATTAAATAATTAATAATAAATTTACGTTAATAATTTAATAATATTTAATATTTACCTTAATAATTTAATAATATTTAATATTTAGTATATTATTCAATTATTAATTAATATTAATAATAATTATTATTGATTATTTTATTATATTATTAATTCAATTTAATAACTAGGTATGTATCATAACCTTTTAACTAAGTAACAATAGGTCTTTGTGAAAAAGCATTGCTAAATTTCTTTGAAAAAATAATTAAAACTGCTTTATTTGTTTAAAAGGTACTACAAGTAGATTGTCTTATTCCCATCTCGCTCGCGCACGCTCGGCGCCCATACTGAATTTTGTGTCACGGTGCGTGCGCATCGTAAAATTTCACTCTCATAAATATTTCATAACGCGCCTAAAGAAGTATAACTTCAAAAAGGAGCTTACGTAAAATTAATTAGAATAACGTAGAAATTTTCTTTTTATTCCCACCTGATGTTTGATTCCCGGCGAAACAATAATTGTGTATTGTAAGCAATATATGGATATTTAAAACTTGAATTAAATACTACATTTTGAGATTAAATTCAAGTTTTATAAACTGGAAAATGTGAAAATTTAAATAACCAATATCATGGTTATCACCAGAATATTTTCAAATACAGACTTTGAAGTGCCTTTTTAATAGGCCTAATAAATGATTTCACTTGACTTGATCAGACAACTTTCGTATAGCAAACGAATAACAACGTACATATGTTAACATTGGATCTACATGACGTGTTGATTAACCTCAATTATGTCTACCGGTTAATTTAGTATTAATCACACACTAATTTAGACCAGGATAAGTTTGACCGTTAACATTTACTATTTGGTCGCCACTGCTTTTAATACTCAAAATGAAATTTATTTTTCCTGCCAGGTGTATTTTGTCATATACAGTCTATATTTCCTTTTTTTAACTGAAAGTGCGAACTACAGAAAACGGTTCTTATGGGTGCCCATACATTATTTATAGCGAATCTTTCGAACTTTCTGCCAGCTTTTCTTTTATTATATAGTCCTTTTTTTATCTGAGCTGAAAATGCGTTGGTGAATCTATTCCGTTGTTATCCGTTTATAACTTACAATTTATAAAATAGTGTTTACTATATCTGTTAGAACTCAGTAGTGAAAGCAGCGTGTCTCCCATTCACCACGCAAATTAATCTTATTGAAGCTGATATCGAATTGATAAAAAAATAATAAGGATAGGAACTGATAAGCCAATCATACGATTACTGAAGTACCTACTTGATTATTTATCAATATAAGACTAATTTAATTTGTTCAAGTAAGCTTACTTAGTTTAGAATATTAATTCTATACAGAAAATAACTTATTGTTTCCGATATAGGCCTGTCATTCTTTACAGTATTAATTTATTAATTCGTTTAAAATAAAATCGATAAAAATATAATAATTCATTGAATTTCATACTAAAATCAATATGCGGTTTTGACAAGGCGGGGCTTTATAGTGCCAACTTCTTTTCTTGGCCGGAAAGAGCGTCGATGTCATGGATTTAAATATATTATTGCTAGTAAATGAAAATTACTCATTATAAGGGGAATAATTTCAAGTCATGCAGACTAACTTAATAATGTATTGAATAGTCTTAATAAAATAATGTATACTAGTATCTAGCAAATATAGTTCTAGGCTTAAATAAATGTAACACAAACTTAGGAACAAATGATATGATAGGTTTTGTTACCTGATACTTTAATTAATCTTTTACGATACCTAGCAATCAGAACCGTTCGAAAATTAAATTGCCACTGTAATTATAAATGCAAGGAATAAAAATAAATACCTTTTATTATAAGATGTTGGTAGGTAGTAAAATTATTTAAGAATTAAGAAATTGACAATGTCAGTTAGACATTTCAAAATGGCGACGGTAGTACCAGCAGTAGTAATTTCAGCCGCCGACCAAGAAAAGTATGTGGCACTGTACTTGCGTTAGCAATCACGTTTAACATCTGTCAAATTAAGTTGGCTAGTTGGAAGTTCACAGTGGGCTAAACGTCGATTAAAGAATGAATCGATACGAGCTCACGTTACACTCCCTAGTTACCCTATCCTTAATTACCTATTACGTGGGTATAGCCTTAGCAATATTGTATTAAGCCACATATTTTCTGATCATAGTGCTTAGATATTTATGATAGTTCACCAGATACCTGCACAGTCTTGAGATAAAATCACTTTTTGACAGGGGAAACTCACTAATGTCAGAGGAATTTGTATGAAGAAGATCACGTGACCAAGCGTGAGCTAATGTCATTTTAGTTTCGGTTTGAGTTAGTGGGTCACGCCTGTCCAAAAGTGATCGTCACAACCCCTGGTCGGTTTTTAGGAGGTATTTTAGTATAAAACCTATGACTTTGGTTCTAAGAGAACTAGATATAGCACAATTATTATAAGCAGCCTTTCGGGGCATCATATGAATTTCATGTGTGTTCTTCAATGTTTTAGAAATAAAAACAGTGTAAACTCTTTATAACGAATTTCAAGGTACCGAGCAATTTTATTCGTTATAGGCAGCGAAGAACTAATGTATTGGAATAAACTAAATGTATTAACGTTATAGAGAGTATTTTGTTATTACGAATAACGTTATAGAGAGTTTGCACTGTAGAGCCTTGATTAATGATTCAATCGTTTTTAATTCCTTTGTTATAAATTTACGAACATACAAATATCCTCTATAATATATAGAACAAGCTGAAACCCTCATTTCCCTTTCACGATATCCTATCAAACGCTTAATGAAATTAACACTCCAAAGCGGTAGATTAGTTTATTATCACAAAAAGATTAGACATACAGTATTGTGCTGCATGTACATATCACGTAACGTGAACAATGTACCGGGCGCTTGTATCAAATATTTGCTGTATTAATGTTGTTACAGCATTACGAACCTTGTTATTTCATTATCTACATTACTTATTAGCTATAAATGATGAAAATAATTTTCTTTATATGCATGTGACGGGGGAACTACATGCCTTTATAGAAAATTATCTGCGAACCAGACTGAAATATGTGCTTGCTCAAGTCATACTACATAATAGAGAGAGCTTCTTGGGCTACTTTGTAAATTTTGTCGTACTAAAATAATTTTAAAAATACAAAAAAATCATTTTCCTGTACAGAGCATTGTTTGCATAAATTAGAAGAAGGGCCTATATACCCCAAGGTATACTTTCCCACTTTTGATCAACCCGAGATTAACGTTTACGCACGATTACTTTTTAAATAAAACACAACTAGGTATTTGATGCTTATAGACTCAAAGTCAACTTTGTTTCAAATCAATTATGATTAACTGGGAATCGAATTTTGATACTCGTATAATGTAATAACAAAGCTAGATAGCCTGTTGATTACACGTTTACACGTTGCTACATATTATTTAAATATCCTTCCATCTATATTAGAGACTCATTTGAAATATAAATTATTATTAACATATTTAGAAATAATAATTATATTGAAAAATAATGCTCTTAAATATATAATCATTTATTTGTTTTGACTTCAGTTAAAATGATTTTATAGGTCATATGTTATTTAAACAATTATCTCATACGAATAAATATTACAATGATTGTGAATCATAAGCATGTAATTATATAACAGATCATGTGTTTTATTAAAATGACCTTCGGAAATACGTTTGTCTAGAAAATAGTTTATTGTATTTGTTATTTATAGTAAGGACTTAGCAATTATCGTAAATAGAAACAAATCACTAATCACTTTGGTTTAGAATTTACGCTATTAATTAGACAATTTTTGCTGCATTTTATAGCGGTGTAGGTAGGCAATAGAAAACTAATACAACGTAGCTGCTCACAAGCAAGGAAATATTTTTTTGCTTGACATTCACCCGCGAGTTAAACCTAATGGTTTACAGACTAACCTAAGCACTAGACATACCGTTATTTTTAACTACGATTTCAGTTTTGATCTCGTTTTTTGTCTGAAAATAATCGCAACAAATATTTAGTCTCTGACTAGTAAGAACATTCCAATTAAGAGAAGTTCAACATTAAAAGAATGCTCAGTATTCAAATGCAAGTGTGTTGTATTTTTCGTATTTCTTTATTCCAGGCTCTTGAAGACTACAGGATCGAGAACGGAACAATTGTGGGATTCCCTGGTGCCAAACCATACGAAGGCGAGAACATGTTGTATGAGAAATGTGATATCCTCGTTCCAGCTGCTGTTGAGCAGGTCATCCACAAGGAAAACGCCCACAAGATCCAGGCTAAGGTTGGTTTTTAGAACTTGGACAATTTATTAGAAACGGAATTCTTCCCTTTAAAGATAAGTTGCCAAGAGTTTGTTGGCTATTTCGACTTTAAGACGACCTCACAAACTGATTCACCATATATTTCGTACTTACCCATTTTTCTATGTCTTTCCTGTTTTATTATTTATTTATTATATATTGTCTGTCCTTTACTGTTTATATATTTAAAAAATCTAATAGCAATACAATTCAATACAGCATTTTCAATTTACTACATATAACGGTTAAGTCATTATTATTTTATTTTGACTTTGTGGAACCTTAAAATCAAATTTTACAATTTTTTTTAATGAAAATGGCATTCAAATGACAATTGACCCTTAATGACATTTCCTTGACACGTTTTGACAGTCTGTTTATTTTTAGATAATCGCCGAAGCCGCCAACGGACCGACCACCCCTGCGGCGGACAAGATCTTGATCGACCGCAACATTTTGGTGATCCCCGACCTCTACATCAACGCCGGTGGTGTGACGGTCTCATTCTTCGAGTGGCTGAAGAACCTCAACCACGTCTCATACGGACGTCTCACATTCAAATACGAGAGGGAATCCAACCACCATCTCTTAGGTATGCTGTTTTAATTAAGAAACCTTTTGGGCTGTCCATGTTTTGTGATCATTTGATTTTTCAAATAAGCAAGTACAGTAGTTTGGGACAAAGGCCAGATTTCTCACGATATTTTTCTTCACTGTACAAGTGAGCGTTAAATTCGCATATAGACAGAAATGTTGTACACCCGAGGATCGAACCTATGACCTCAAGGATGAGAGTCGTACCACGAAGCCACTCAACCAAATAGCACGATATTTTAATGTCATTTTAATAAGAAAAAATTATAAACGCCTTATCCATTACACGTTAAAAATAGTAATTATTACTGAATACATAAATTTTTATTACTAAACAAATAAATTTTTATTACTAAATAAATTGGTTAATTAGTTATTCTCTTGTGTGTTGCACAAGAGAATAACTAATAAACATCATAATGTCGCCTATAAGAAACCATAAACATAAGTTTATGGTTTCTTATGCTTTTAAATAACAAGTTGTTTAAACCTCAGTTACATAGCTATGACCCACGGTTTCAACCGTATTATTTAGATCGAAGGATTCCTCGATCTACACGAAAATAATTCATATTCATTCATATAAGGTCACATAATATTAACATATTAATTTTTTTACAGAATCCGTACAAGAGTCGCTCGAACGTCGTTTCGGTCGCGTCGGAGGTCGTATCCCGGTAACTCCCTCAGAATCCTTCCAGAAGAGGATCTCTGGTGCCTCTGAGAAGGATATTGTACACTCAGGTCTCGACTACACCATGGAGAGATCAGCCAGGGTGAGTATTAAAAAAATCGGCGCATAACTTTACAGAATAATTATCTGGTTAAAAACGTTTAAAATTTATGCTCATGAAAGGTTACATATTCGCAATAAAAGTATTTTTCAACAACCAAGAATTTTTAAAATTATTTAAAAAAAAGTTTTTTTTATTTATGTGCACATTTTTCTCTCCCTGGCAATTGAACTAGGAAACCAGGATCTTAGGTGAACTGTAATCTTTACTGGCTTAATTGCCTAAAGTCTCATTTTACTCCTATTGATGTTAAAATAAAAAAATATTCATTCATTGTCATATAAATTCTTATTGAATGAAAGATATTATATATGTATTTTATAACTTTAAAAACTATATTTTAAACTTAAGCGCCAAGACTATATCACTGTAAAAAACATCTGTGTAAGAATTTTTGAAATATTGTTAATTTTTTTAATGTGTATAATAATAGCTATGGACAGGGATATTTGGAAAGGGCAGAAGGAGACATTACCCGTTGAGGGGTTTCCATCAATGGTACTGAAGGAAGCTAGGATATTGAGATATAGGAATATTAGGATAACAAAAAGCTATATAACAAATCTAAGCTGTATATCCTACTTTTATAATGATTAGAAATTAAACATGCTTTTCTTATTATTATTATTTGTGTGTGTGTATACTTATATATTAATATTTTTTTAATCCAGGCCATCATGAAGACAGCCATGAAGTTCAACTTAGGATTGGACCTGAGAACAGCAGCGTACGCCAACTCCATAGAAAAGATTGTCACAACGTACGCAGACGCCGGTCTCGCGTTCTAATACGAATTTATTTATTTGCATTTCAAGACAATTAGCCTCTGCACCTATTCACAGTATTTTATTTTGAATCGCTTATACCTTGTTAAACTTTTAAGTGTAAATGTGACTTTTCCATTTGTAACGTCTTGGTTTTTGAAATAAATTGTTTTACCGTTATATGTTGTTTTCCTTAGGTTATCTCTTACAAGTGCTTCTGCGTTATCATACATTGAACACTCTTTTCGAATTTTCGCCTCAAAAGACATCACTTACCACTTAACTATCGATTTCAATATAGCTTTCCTACTATGTACAAGTTTATGGTAAAAGCGCTAGATATATTTAAAGATCGACTTCTAAATTAGGATCGATATAAATAATTATTATTGAAATCGGCATCACCACAGCTCGGTATGTTTTAAAGATTATTCGTATTGATTAATAACATAATGTCCCCAAATATGAAGACTAGTTCCACTAGCTTAACATTTATTCTAAATTCATAGACATTCAAGCTCTTTTTTTTAAGAACATCAGGCTATTGAGGTCTAAACTTTGTTAAATCACTATGTATAACTTAAATCAATAAATAATAATAAATCGGTAGAAACATCAGTTTTAATATTATATTAATTCAAATTCACTAAAAAGCTTTGTTTCTACAATAATTTTGGCCCACAGTGTCATTACAGCAGCGTTGCCAGACGTCCCGATTTTGGCGGGACGTCCCGATTTTTAAAACAAAATGAAATGTCCCGCGCGGGACAGGCTTAGTCCCGCTTTTCGGGAATAACTCGATGGCAATAAGAAATGTGTACTACCACCACCGCACAATAATGGTACCAACTCTTTCAACAGTATCCAAAAAAATACCAATATCTTCAAACTTTATATTAAGTATCCTACCATCAAACTGCTTTCCAAAACGCCTTTTTGAAATGCTAAATTTAATGAAATGAGAGTTACTCATCAAGTTTAATCTGCATGTGAAGAGTTCTTCGTCTTTTTTAAAGAGAAAAATGAAACTTTTAAAGACGTTAGGAAGATATCTTCATAGAAATATTATGAATAAGTAATTCTTATAAATAATAACTGTCTTATTGTAACTTGAAATTTGAAACACTCACTCTTCAGACTATTGTTTGCAACGCTATATTTTTCTAATAAATAAAACTTTTTTTATGATTTTTTTGTTTTTTAATCAGAAGATGACTAAGAAGTAAGAACCATTTAACGATAGGTTTAATTTGATTTAAATACTTTTAAAACAATATTTAAAAACTTCTGATTATTATTTTAAAAAATTGACTATGTCCCGCTTTCGACAAATGAATCCCGCTTTCGACAAATGAATCCCGCTTTTTTCGCTTTAAAAGTGCCAAAATCCCGACTTGACTAAAAAAAAATCTGGCAACGCTGCATTACAGAGTCAAGAGCGGATTTCTAATATGCATCAGTCATTTTTGGGAATGAGATGGAAAGACTGAGTCGAATAGCTGTTTTACAGATTCTGTACATATATAATAATATATCCTCTTCCTAACGATATATTTCCATTTTAGCTGTAGATTACATTTTCTTTAAAATACAGGCCTTAGTCTTTGTCAAATTGTAAACATTAAATTTTTTTTAGAATTATAATATTCTTTATAAGTTATCTCAGAAATTTTAACTGAATTTAAAAAAAAACAGTCAAAGTTAATGCGATCGCAGCCAAACAACGTCACGTTTCCGATATGTGTGATGTGTTGATTAATAAACGTCAATGTCATCGTCAAAAATGGTAAAGAACCGCTAGAGTTTAGAGTTATACTAATTCCTGATTATAATCGTAGGGCTATAATCATTATTTTGTATTTTCATGTGCCGTAGAAGTTTTATACTATTAAAGAGAAAATGTTTGCTACGCCTTTGATATATGTCCTTTTACTACTACTAACTCATAGTGTATTTTCGAAGAGTGTTGAACTTACTTTCGAATTACCAGATAGCGCTGAAGAATGTTTTTACCAAGACATAGAAAAGGATATCTCAGCTTCCTTGGAATACCAGGTAATTATTTGGAAATCTGTTAACCATTTCCCTTGTAGTATGCCTTACTTCAATGCCTATTGTAATTGTTTAATATTCTTAATGTGGCGTTAAATCATATTCACAAACATCACGATAACCGATTGTATTATACTGTTTTTATCTTTCAAGGTTATAACTGGTGGCCAATATGATGTTGATGTCAAAATAGAAGGTCCGAATAAGCAAATAATTTATCAACAACAAAAGATGCAATATGATTCTCACCAATTTACAGCCCAATATACAGGTTGGTTACAGTTGTTAGTACAGCAAAACTGTACAAAATTAATGTGATTATGTGATCTAATACAAAAAAGAAATATATTAACATAAAGAACACATTAATGTGATTACAAAAAAGTAATTTTCATTAACATGTCATTGACTAGAGAGTAAAATCTGAAATGAGCAGCTTTTACAAACTTAAAGATAAAGGTTGAGGAATTATTGGTGATTTCTGATAGCAATGTTGGTGGCCTATAAGTCAATTAAAAAAATAATTATGTTGTTAATTTTAATTCTCTTCTATTAAATTTGAAATGTTTTGCAGGTGTATATAAGGTGTGTTTCAGTAATGAGTTTAGTACATTTTCCCATAAACTTGTATATATGGAACTTAATGTTGGCCCTGAATTGCCTCTGCCAGGAGTTGGTGACCATGCTACTGTCCTTACACAGGTATTAAAGTTGACGGCCTTGACTTAACTTTCATATTGTATAAATAAGAAATTCAACAACTGATACTAATTACAACATAATATATTCTAAATTGAATGATCAATAATTAGTCCTCTCACTTCAATGCATGAAATATATTTATTTATTCATTAGATATTTAGTTATGGATTTTTAAATATGATACATTTTTAAAATCAGAACTAATATAATTGTTTCACTCTTTTAGCTTGAGACATCAGCAGAAGAAATCCATTCAGCTCTAAATAGAATTATTGATCATCAAACCCACCATCGATTAAGGGAAGCTCAGGGTCGTAAAAGAGCAGAGGACTTAAATGAAAGAGTATTTTGGTGGTCCATTGGAGAAACACTTGCAATTTTCTGTGTAACATTTGCACAAGTTATGATCTTGAAAAACTTCTTTAGCGATCGACCATCACTATATAAATAATTATTAGTTTAATAGGATATTTAATATATTTCTTGTGGTAATTATGTGTACAATAGTTTTATTTTTAAAACCAATGAACTTGATTTAAATAATATAATGTTATTGTAATATGTCACAAACATACTGCAATGTTATTCATGTTTTGTTATAGAAAGCGCAATTTAAATTGTTTTCATTAAAATTTTAAAACTATGGTTGTTGTGCATTGTTTTGAAAAATCCTTTAACTTTTAGCTAATATAATTGTATACTTTGTGTACTAACTGTAACTGAAAACAAACAACATTTATATATTATGTTTATTATTTCAATTAATAAAATACATTTGTATAAAAACTTTTGAATAATCTTAATTGCCTTGACATCAAGTTTATTTTTAATACATGCTCAATAATTTTATTATTTTTCTTATAGTGTAATAAATGAAAAGATTTTCATTACATGTACAAAATTGATCTTGATGTCCTCCTAACAAATCAAAATGTTTAAAACAAAACTAGTAAAGCAAACACTCCATTTACTAATGCACAAGGATATGCAATTAGAGGTCTTTGTTCTGAATCTCCTGACATAGTAACAAACAATCTGCTTGCTGATAATGCTGACCATATAACAGCTATCGCTGATAATGATAAACCTATTCCTCCCTCTAGGGAAATGAAAATTCCTAGCCCTGCCAAAGCAACCATTGGTAACATACAGTATCCTAGAACACTGGCAACGCATAAAATAGTAAACACTCCTTCAGAGCGACTCATAAGGGACAACAAAAAGTACATTAATATTACAGACATCATTGACAATCCATATACATAACCAAAATGTGCCTTATTACCAGCAAGGAATAGACAGACTGCCAGCGCTAAGCAGAATGCAATTGGTCCCGCTATATCTGTATCACGCAACAGAAAGTTTGCATCATCTGCCTTAGATTGTCCATGAAATGGATTTAGAACAGCCAGTGTTTTTTCAAGGATTCTGTCTGGATATATTTCCAACTCATCAAGCAGTGGTGGCTCGTCAAATTCTGAAGTTGTTGTAACAGCTTCTCCTGGTATTGGGGCAGGCGAAAATATGCTTGGGTTGTAATATTGATTATTATTAGGTGGATTATTCTGGCCCTGATCATAAGAAAAGTTTTGATGTTCTGGAGCAAATGTCTGAAAATCTATAAAAATATGTTATAATTTTCTCAATTAATGTTAATTAAGACTAATCATTTATTATTATTATGAAGGACGTTTTACCTAGATTCTGAGATGCATCGCCAAAAGAATTTGAATTATTGAAAGAATAATTTTGACTATTTTCAGGAGGTTGCCAAGAATAGTCGTTGGTATTTTGAAAGCCAGACATTGTGATTTCCTCGGAATATGTACAAGCGTGAATTCTATGTTACGTTTACAAATAAAATATGAAATGAATGATTAATATGGGAACTTCGATTGCATTTTTTGCAATATTTTGAATTTTCTCTCAAATCTCAATATTGAACGATAGTCATCGTCATTCGTCAAGATTCAAGCGTCTACGTCATCTACAATGGCAATTGACAATTTACATGAAAAATCTCGTCAAAGTTACTAAGTTGGTTGTCACTGTACCAATATTTCCGATAAAGATAAAAAACGTTGGCTAAGCTGTAACATCGTATACAACCTAAAGCATGTGCTACACGGTATGAAACCAAAGTTTCAAACCGTGTGGATAGTTGTTTTATGCCAAATTTCGTTTAACCTTGATATGACCTTGGCAGCACGATTTGCGTTGCAAACCGCGACCAAAACCGTTGGTTTGAAACAGTCTAGCCGCTTGTTTAAAACCACGCGTTCGGCAGTCGTGCTGCGGCGGCGAGCGTAGACGCACGCGACGATGACGTTCTGCACAATGGCACAAGAAACAAGTGATCGTGAAGTTATTACCGAATTGCTTAAATTATACAGAGAATTGCCATGTCTTTGGGATTTATCATGCGAGTCATATAAAGACTAGACTCAGAAAAAAATGCGTGGGATATTTTAGCCGAAAAATTAAAAGTTATAGACCCAACTTTTTGTTGTTTACTTAGGCAAGGCGCCATGATGTCGTTATAATTAATTCTGAAAGTGCGTCAGGTACGGGAGCGCGGAGACGTCTTATCAGCGCAACGTTATTTTGGACACTGTTGGTTTTAAACCGTGTAGCCGAAAAGCGCAACTCGCTTTTATTTCGTTTCAAACCGCCGTTTCATACCGTGTAGCACATGCTTAATATATTTTACGAATGTCTTTTAAAATATTTTTACTCGTTTCTAAGAGAAGCGTTGATAAAATAATTTTCAACATTCACCAGTCTAAATAAAAACATGATTATAATCATAAATAATTATTAAAATTTATATTCATTCATATCGACAGCAGTGTTGGCCTAGGTGGCTTCAGCGTGCGACTCTCATCCTTGAGGTCGACCCCGGCTTGCATCAATGGACTTTCTACATGCGCATCTAAGACTCGCTCGTACGGTGAAGGAAAACATCCAAAACTCGACATGTGCCGGACAGATGGCTGATCACCTACTAGTCTATGAAATATAAATCATCAAAGAAACTTATGCAATGTGAACTGTGAAGCCAAGACCGATATAGGGTTGTAGCGCCACTGGCAGGGCCGAATTTAGGGGTCTGGATAGCCCCCAATTATTTTCCAAATAAAATGAGCATATTTTTTTCAGTCGAGTTTTTCAATCAATAATACATAATTAATTGTGAATAGATTCTTTTAGTATTTAACAAATATAAAAATACATCAAAAGAAAAGTTGATTACTACTTGAAATTTAAAACATTTTTTTTCTGAAGTGTGGAGGCCCCGGTCTGTAGTCTGTTTCCTCTAAATCCGACCCTGGCCACTCGATTCATTCATATTATTTCTATTAAATTACGGCCTCATAAAACTTAGTCTTCAAGTAACTAATCCCTATTATATATTTGTAATTAGAATTTTTTTTCTGAGTATGAACTAGCTTGGTATATAAACATTACACATTTTAAAGTATAAAACAAGAAATAGAGGACACGGGATTAAGGAGTAAAAAAAAAATCAATACTCTATCTAAACATAACTTTACTCGTAACTAAAAATGTAACAAAAAATGTTAAATGCATTTAACATACTAAGAAATAGTTGAATCCGTATGAAATTGATATAAAACAATCATGGAAAGTTAACTTAGTCTAACTTTACGGCTAAGTGCTAACTCATGTCTCATTCTCATTCATTGAAAATATCTCTTCGAGAATATTTTAACTTGCCCCTTTAACAGCGTGTTCGATACAGATGACTATTTTTATACAGATACATAATCGTTACTTTTTTATTTTGTTTTATTAATGGGCGAATATTTTGCTTAAAAATGAAAAATATACGTGCTGTTGACAAACATTTTGTTTGTTTAGATGGTTGATGTAATCACACGAAATGTTTTGGTAGGAAGATAACAAAATTTAAAAAAAAAACATTTTTTGGCTAGTGATCATACGAGATGGAAGAGATGAATTTTAGCCTTTTCGATGTGACTGCTATTTATGCCTTTTAATAACACTTTGAAAGAAAAACTTTAAAAAAATATCATCTTCGGAAGGGGCTCCATTGTGTGTACCATTTGAGATGTCAGGTACGCTTTTCCTCTTCCCCCTTCAAATACCCCTAATCCCGTTTCTATTGGAGAGTTGAGTCTGTTTTTGTTATTATAATCGATAGGGCCGAATTAAGAATTGCGCATCCATCCAAACAGTGCTTAACAAATTCCCTGAAAAAAAACTCATAGATTAAACAAAATAACATTATGGTATAAGTCCGGTTATCTTTTAAAAATTTAAGTGTGCTAGATATAATAGTATTATTTGAAGCCAAGCTCTACAAATTTAACTAGACTTATTACTTCTGCCAAAATCAAAATATATAAAAAACAAATTGCGCTGACGCTCAAAGGCGGTTAAAATTTCTGGGTTTTCAGTAAAACAAAAATTGTTTGGTTCAAGTTTTTCATAAAACAGAAAAATAATGTTGATAAACACTTACTTATAATAATTATATTCAGCCTCATTAAAGTTAAGAACATTTAAATAAATATCTTTTTTTCTTTCGTATATCCTAGAACAATTTATTTTGTATATTAGTTTATTATTAATAATAATAATATCTTATTAAGAGATTATCCTTGGACACGGATCAAACTGTTGAGTCGTGCGTTTGAATTTCAGCTTTGCAGAAGGATGTAGTAGTGTGTAGTGTAGAAGTATAGAAGGAAACACGAAAGCAATGTCTAAAAAAGAAAATTGTGTCAGAAAAGGCTGATCACTGTAAAGTATTTTGATACTAAAGAAAGAAGACAATTATTTGAATACATATTTTACTATTTGTTTATTTATTTAGAAGTATTTTTTTATTTATGCGTGCAAAACACTTTAAATTTGCCAATGTGCTATTTGCTGTATGAATTATTATTTTAAATTAAAAATCATTTTAATAATAATACGCGTGTGGTAACGTAAAATAAACGTAAGCATACCTACCCTGCTAATTGAAGACGGAAAAAACGTATAAGTTCTGCCAATTTTTTGGCTTGACAGTTTACATCCTTTTTATCGAGTTTTTCTGGATTTAACAGCTTTTGTCTTGTATCTTGGCTATAAAACGATAAAGATAACTTAATTAAAAGCTATGTAGAATTTATAATATGTACAACTGTCTGTTTATACGTTCTGTTAATATATGTTGCTGCTATAACAAAGGTATCTAAACATGGAAAAGACAGACAATGACGCTCCATGAAAAAAATCAAGATAATCAAATGGATTATAAGAACTCAAATAAATAAATTTACAAAAGATGTATTTTCTAATACATCCAAGGGAATGAAAAAGGAAGTGCATAAGATGGGCAGATGATCTGCCGAAGAGTAGGAGCAGGCTAGCCCGGTATAGAAAATGGGTAAAACTATGTCAGTACACAACCTGACCATAAAACTGGTTGGTAAAGAGAAACAAATACAATTGGTTTTTAAATTATTCACATACTATTAATATTTACTTTTAAATAGTCTTTATTTATTTATATGCTACAAACCAAGGGCAAAAATTCAATAGATACTTAGGGGCCATCCATAAAGTACGTCACACGTTGATGGGGAGGGAGGGTATCACCAAAGTGTGACATCGTGTGACAAGGGGCATGGGGGGTCAATAGTTTTGTGACGTCACATGTTAAAATTTTAAATACTAAAACCATTGATATACAAAAAACCCAAGATGCACAGTCTCGAATAAAAGTAACGCTTGAAAGTGTCCCGAAACACTATTTCTGTCTCTTTCTATAAGTTACAAGCATATATTATTGCAAAATCAACCTTACGCGAATTGTTTAAAGTTATTATTACAACGATTATTTTTAAATACATACATAAATTTAAAAAATATGTGATGTCACATCAAGAGGGGGGGTTATAAAAATGTGACAACCTGTGACAAGGACGGGGGGAGGGGTTCAAAAGTCCTAAAATTCGTGTGACGACGTTATGGATGGCCCCTATATCAATAATGAGTAAACTTACCAAAATTTAAAAACGTAGCGTAATTTAGCCTTAGTTTGTTCTATGAAATCCATATGAGTATAAGTTTTCTTCTCTGGCACTTCAGCACCATCTAAAATAAAATCTAGATTACCTAGATCATCAGATCCATTTGGATTCAATTTATCTTCAATATTAGAGATTCTTGTAAAGTTTCTTATAATTTTCGGTGGATCATCTGTTTTAGTATTAACACAATCTGTCTTATCTGTATTTTCTGGTTCATTAGTATCATCCTTGTCGGCGTTTTTAAGTTCAAAATTTGATAAAAAGTTTTCTTTTCCCGGCAAAAACTGAAGAAGTTTATCTTTAGAGTGATGGGCTCGTTCCTGGACCTAAAATATTGTTGAAAATTTACATGTATAAGTTTAACAAATATATAACATGAGTAGCTTGGGCCAAAAATTAAAAATTTTACTGTCTATGTTTGATGTCATGTGTTTCAAAAGTTTAATATCTCATAAAAATAAAAAAATTAGAAAAGTAATTTTGCATAAATAATGCTACTTAATACTTACTGATGTCATAATATTTCTAGCCTTTGAACGGGTGATTCTGGATGGTGTCGGATGATTTTGAGATGTTTTTTGTGGCGAAGCTGAAAAACAAACTGAATTGAATTTATTAAGTATCGACGACGTATGTTCAAAACGCCAATTATGTAAATCTTTTCTCTTTTTAATATTAGGTAGTCCTAATATTAAAAAGAGAAAAGATTTGTTGTTTTAACAAATAAATGCGAAAACGGTTTCAAAATTCTTTCACAATTTTAATGCTACATTACGCCAGAGTAACAGGCTACGATATTTACTGAAATTTTTTGTTAAAATATGTAATGTACCGCGCAGAATAAATATAATTAAAAGCCTTCTTTTTATTACAGTAAATCCATACATTTTTAAACTAAAAATGTCACTTTTACAAATATACCTTCATCGCTATGCTCATTTATTGCATCGATTTCATTAAACGAGTTATTGAAATCCGGCGTCTCAATATCGAGTAGTAACTTGGCTAATAATTTCTCAGCTGCCTGTAGATTTTCGTCATCTTCGAAAACGCCCTAAAATATAATTTCGTAATATTACGTTTAAAGAATCAATGGCACGTCAATCAAACTACATCGGCATCGGCAAAGAAGATATGAGACACAAGTCTCATATCTTCTTTGCCGATGAGTAGGTATGCCTACAAATTCAAATTTAATGACGTGGAATAAGTGATACATGTATCTTATGGTCCATAATAAACATATATGTATATGTATTTTTTTAATCTATGACATGCCGGTATCCTTACCATGTTAAAAAACAAATGTGACTCTCAGGACGCACGACCATAGATTGAGAGAGAATAAACGCCAAAATGCTTATTTTCGTAAAAAAAAATATTTTCAGTAGGAATTTTAGGCTAATTTCAAGATAATGAAGTAAATGACCAAAACCAGGTATTCCTCAGAAATTGACACTTAAGAGTTTACAGATTTAAATTGAATTTAAATTATAATTCGTAATTTAAATCCGCTCACGCGGTCATTTATTATTTACCGGATATTAAGTACCTAGTTATAAAAAAACATTCCAAAAGAGCTAGTTGCATGCCGTGTAGATAAATAAAAAAAAAAAAAACCAAAAATTAATAAACGAAATACCACAATTCACAGCCAGTCAGGGAATTAAATTTCAATTAACTGAAATCGATTCGACCGATTTTTTTGCAAAACAGTTTATTATAGTATATAAGTATTCACTACTAAATTAAAGACTATCTTTACGATGTTATATTACAAAATGAAGACCCTGGCCGCGTGTTTCTCTGTTGTGTTTAAAGACGATAAACTCAAAAACTACTATAATTAATTGCTGTAAATACTGTAATATAACGGTACAAAGCCAAATCTCACGAAATTCACGCGAGTGATGAGGGCAGTGAGAAATAAATGATATATATATGATGAATATATACAACAGTGTAAGAGCATTTAAATATGAATCTTTTACCTGTAAAGCATCAACGAGGTAAACGCCGTAACTATAGATTTTCATAAATGCCGATGGTTTTATGTTGTGGTTAATTTTACCTGTAACAACGGTTCAACATAAATAACAAACTTCTTTAGAAAAACGTTGAAAGTAATAAAATATTAAAGTGTAAATTTTCGCTTTCATTTAACATTCTATTAAAACAAAAAACAACATATTATTTAACTAATTCAGGTAAAGATACGATGATCCAAGCTGTTTAGGACCAAGTGAATCCGTGACTAACTTTTAATGCAAATAAATGCTGGAAGAAAATCTCACCTCTCAAAGCTCCATTATCAAATATAATATCCCCCAACTTATTTGCCGCATCAACAATATCAGCGTCATTTTTAAATCCCCGTTTAATACATTCACAAGCCTCATACATCGTCCAAGGTGGTGGTGTTGTCTGAAAAGCTGCCTTTTGTAGAACCTGATTAAGAGCTTCTTCCAGTATTTGTGTGAATCGCGAAATCCACTCTTCTGACTTGGATACTAGGTTCCCTTTCATCAGTTCACTTGTAACTTCAAACATAACATTTTTATCAACATCTCCATTTTCTGTATCATCAACTGAGGTATTTGATAGTGTGTTCGAATTTAAACTGGTAAGAGAACGTGATCTGTCCCATTTATTCCATGAACAATGACCATTTATTTTTTTCTCATCAGTTAAACTACCCACCTCCATTTTCATTTCTGACTCTTCTCTCTGTATTGATTTTGAATCAGATACATTATGCTCTTCTTGTTCTATATATCTTTTGATTTGTGGATCTCTTATCCCTACTTTAGTTTTACTGGCAAAACTCTTTCTTGGATTATTTGGTATTGTGACCGTAATTGTTGAGTTACATACATTCCGAGGTGACGTATCCTTTAATTTCCCATATATCATGAAATATTCAACTTCTTCCATCCGAAATATGGGACTTATTACGTTTATATTTTTATTGATATTGTTTTCTGTTAACAAAACCTAAGAAATAACAAAGTAAAACTGTTAAAATATTTATGATCATTTTCCTTCTCGGAACCACAACAAAATTTAATAAACTTACAACTTTGTAGTCCTTTTGGCTGTATTTGGTATAACATGCAACGATATTTTGTATATGATCATCATGACGATTTTCTTTATCTGAAACAAAATTTTATAAGATTAGATAGTTAATTTTTTTTTATAAATATTATTGTTACAACATAATTATATATATTTAAGAGCATACGTTTGAGTGTAGCGACGTGTTTATTATTAAAAAATAAAATAAAAATCATAACGTTTCTGTAACGTATAGATCAATAAACCCTCGGGAGACGACAGAATAATGTTAGAATAGCTAAGATAATTAGTCGCAGGTATAGGCAGCGGCACGTAAGTCTAGCGCTGGCCGATACGTGGAGGGGATTGCTGCGCATGTGTACTGTCGCGCGGAGGACGGAATGTGACTGGAGCGCCAATCGACGCTCTTCATTCCGCTAGCCCCCCTCAGGTACCTTATTTTTTACTTCTGCGCAATAACGGTCAGAGCTAGAGTTTCGTGCCGCTACTTGTACTCTTGTTTAGAATGCAAAGGTGAACCCAAGTTTTCCTATTAGTGAAAGTGTGGTATAGCTGGGTTACCATTCGTACTTTATAATAAAGTATTGTACGTTATTTCAAGTTATTGTACTCTATACTATATGAGAACAATAAAGTACACGAAAATACTTTATTTCGCATGCGATTTCTTTATTCTTTATTGCAAAAAAGGTGGCAATTCTTGTTATAGCGCGTAGTGCTGTTATAGTGAGTCCATGTAGGAAAAGTGTATTAGAATGTACAGTACATTGTACACGATATGCTGTACTCAATTCAACCAGACAAGATCATACTTTTTTACCGTAAAATCGATATAAAAAAAATGAATAGCACAATAAGCTAAGCACAAAAGTCAAAGACGGCTAGAGTATTTCTTTTTTATTTATTGTTAAATTTCTTTTTTATTAACTTTGAGGAAGGTTTTATGTAGAGAAAAATTGGATTTTATTCCGGAAAAGCGAACAGTGTGTATGGGGTATCAGAGTGTTCCTTATGTTGTCATTTAGCTTATAAAAAGGTAGCCATAGTACTTAAAATCATATTAAGGCGAAACAAAGTACGCGGGGGTAATTAATAAAATCACTTACCAACAATGGCACAGTTTTCCGTTAAGACATTAGAAATAAATATGGCTGCTTGTAATGCTCTCTTCATATGTATCTTGTTAACAGATGTTGTTCCCTTTTGAATACGATTCAAAACACATTCCGGGACGACCAAACGACACCTATTATCTGAATTATATATAAGGATATGAATCTATAAAGCTAATTAATTTGGTCCCTTTTAGGCATGCAAGATATCGCGGCAAGTGGCACAATCAAAAGGGCAGCTGATGTTACACATACATGAGGATATTCTAAGGAGATTTCAAGACGTATTTAATCTTTTCTCGGTTAATACAAATAACTTTTCTTGTAATGCCCCCATTAATAGAATTTGTGCCCAGTACAAAGATTTATGTTTGTTAATTACTAAAAGAATGTACTTGGTTTCACAATAAATTATATATTGATTGAAAAACTCGACTGCAATTTTATTTGGATAATAATTTGGAGCCAGGGAGCCTTCACTCCTTTTTTGCTCCGAGGCCTCCAGACCTGTAAATCCGACCCTGGACTTACTTTGCAAACCCCACTACCACAATAAAGTTTTTATTCAGGTTATTTTAACACTCACAAATAACGTGGTAATCTATAGGTAAATTTGATTTCAAAATCGATTCAGTAGATACAGAGATTACCCTGTACAGCCTAGCGAGCCTCGCCTCTTTATAATATAAATAAATATAATGAGGTATAATTAATATATGAGCAGTGTTGGCCTAGTGGCTTCAGCGTGCGACTCTCATACCTGAGGTCGTAGGTTCGATCCTCGGCTGTGCACCAATAGACGTTCTTTCTATGTGAGCATTTAACATTTACTCGAACGGTAAATGAAAACATCGTGAGGAAACCGACATGTCTTAGAGTATAATATCTCTAGTCTGTGAGTGCCTGACACACGCCGTCGACTTTTTGGGCCTAAGACTTAGACCCAAAAAGTCGACGGCGTATGTCAGGCACTGGAGGCTGCTCACCTACTTGCCTATTAGATTTAAAAAATGATCATGGAACTGATTCAGAAATCTGAGGCCTAGAGGTTGTCACGCCACTGATTTATTTTTTATAATTTATATATGTAAATAGAACTAAATGGTATAAGATATTTTCAAAGCACTACTTAGATATGTCCTTGTTGTAGCCATATTTTTACTGTCTGCGCATTTAATATAATTTGTATTTATTTTGTATTATATTTCTATTTTTCCATTAGAGGCACTTCTAGGTTCTATAACCTAGAAGGTATGGCTTTTCTAGTAAAATTATATTAGTACCTAATTTCATGCTGATTATTATATCTATTGTAACATACATTTGTTAGATTAATAAGACTACTACAATTTTTATACCTGCATTTCGAATTTCCTTAATAAAGTTTAATTTTTTTAAAAACACATCCTCATCAAGCACAAGAAACCAAACTTTGGTTCTTACGTCAATCTTAAACAATGTTTGCAAAGCTGTGATATTTATATTATTAGTTTCCTGAAAAAAAATGTTCAAGTTAAAGTCACACACAAAGATGAATTGAAAAATCCTGCAATAATGATAATAATTAATTTTAAAAGGAATAATTTTATACTAGTTTCTGATCAGATTTAACCTCTACTGACCTCTGACCAAAACCAAATTTGACTTTTAGTTACAAAAGCCCACAGGAGATGATATTATGCAATTTCTTAAAATATATAAGAAAAACATTAACAAAAGCCACTCTAATTAAGACCAAAATTATTAATTTATTACACTAATTTCAGTTAATGTTAACAAAAATTATAACAATCAATATAACATTTATGTAACACATACACAATCAAAATAATAATAATATGTATACCAATAAAATTGTTTAACTACTAAAACTGGTAGAAGCAACAGAGATCATGAATGAAACCAAATAAAGGCAAGAGATGTATTTCATACCTGTATATCATGTAAGTCATCTTCAACGTCTTTGCTTATTTTCATATCATGATCACCTTCAAGTGATGCTGAAAATTTATATTTTAAACATTATGCTCACCAATTAATACTACTTTTAACGTACTTCAAAAAGGAGGTTTAAGTTATGTGATATTGCAATTGGATAATATGAGTATGATAATCTATTCATGCTTCCAAGCACACCAGCTTAATTTCATAAGTGCATGTACGTTTATATGTTTGTCTAGAAATTTTCTAGAAACGATGACTTAGTTTCTAGGAAATTTCTTGATTAAGAAATGATCCTTCTCGCTTGAGAATTACTTGAAATATGGGTATAGTATAGGTATCTAATAATAAATAAAGCACATATGTTTTATTACATAAGTGCATTTATGTTTATATGTTTGTCCAAAAATTTCCTAGAAACTAAGTCATTAAGAGATAATCCTTCTCAGTTCAGTAGTAATTGAAATATGGGTATAATATAGGTATCTAATGATAAATAAAGATTGTCAATTTTTATTCAGTGGGCAGGTGTTTAAAGACCTTTTTATATTATATTTAAGTGTAAGTGTACTAACCAGTTACATGACCTGAAGTAATATTATTGGAATTGTTTTGAAAATTCATTTGATCATTCATATCACATTGTTTTGGCACTGTAACTTTACTTTCAGTTGGCAATGTAAAGAATTCTTCTTTTTTTGTTTTAGATGATATAGGTGTTGATGAATGTGCATGAACCTGATGAGGTTGCGAATTGCTATGGTTAGCATTTAAGTAACACTCTGGGTTGTTACAAGATTCATTCCAATTTATTGCACTTGGACGGACACTTAATAATGGCACACCCAAAGTATTGCTATTATGTGTGTTCTGGGGAATACAATGTGAAAAATTTATGTTAGAAGGGCTTTGTCTACAGAGTGTATTATACATTTTTTCTGTTGGCTGGTTAAAAACTGCATTATTCTTAACGGAAGTGGATATAGTATCGTTAAAGACTTCATTAGGCTCTGGATATCCTGTATTTATTATAGGTTTGCTTTGATTTGCTCTTGCTTTGATAAACGTTACCTGTAAAAAAATTGATAAACTTAATTGAAAACAAGATAATTTTAAATTACACTAATTTAAGCTAGTAAAACTTGTCCTACTAAATATACTGTAAATTAAATAAGTGTTCAATAAGACAGTTTATTAAACTTAAACAATTTTATTTCGGACTTTGAGGGTAGGTGTTTTAGAATTGCATTGACAACGTAACTTTTAAAAGGTACTATCCAAACATTTCGTACAACAATTTGTTAAAACTAGGCATTTTGTTAACCGTATAAAGACAGCGCCAGATCTACTAACTGATTGTTGTCCTGATAGAAATGGCTTCGAGAGATAGAATGAAGACTTACAGTTTGTTCAGGCAAATTCCACACGGCGTCTCCTGTCAACGTATTAAAGAAGTATGGTCTTCCTGAGTATCTTTTAGAATGACAAACCAACCATTCACAAGTTTGGGATGCATCAGTATTCATTTTGTATTAAGGGAAGAGAAACAAATAGGTACATACTATTCTTAGTTCATACTTCACAAATTTGTAATCATTTGTTGTGGTGGTGCACCAGATAAATAAGATAACCAGATAAATTCAATACTCGCCCTCTTACGCCCTCTTAAGTTCAGCTCCTAAAGTACAACGACTACAATTTACGGTGCGTACAGACAATGTGCGTTTTCCAATTACAGAGCATTTTGCGACTCAGTGCCGCACAATGCCGCATAATGCTGAAGCTTAATTGGAACGTGAATTAGTTTTCAAATGCATCAGCAGAGTGCGCTAAGTCAGTGTTGACAAAAAAATGGTCTGAATAGAGTTAGCAACCTCAAATGTATAAATAATGTGGTAAACAATAATAATTGGTTGAAAACTTTTTACGCTTAATTTAATAATCAAATTACATATTTCATTAAATTTTTTTACTGAAGTAAGAGAAAACCTTTAAAGAATATAAGGTTTTAACAAGCTAAATTAACAGTAAAATATTTAGTTTCTTGTAAGAAGTTTACATCATTTACGTTTTGAGTAATATTTTTTAATGATTTCTAAAAAAAATATATACTTTTTCAAAACCATTGCAATTTTTCTAAAGTATAATCCTGTAAAGTAAATTTGTTTACAGATCCGAATTTTAAAATAAAATTGTATTCATATTTTAAATGTGGAATATAAAAAAGTAACTATTTATACCTTCATCCATACTAGGTAATATTTTTTTTTTTTAGCAGTTTGAAATAACTTTAATTATTTTCAAAATCTACGACGAAACGAAAGCCTTACAAATTTTTCAACAATAAAAATTATTTACTAACGAAAATTTCGATAAATGCCAACTTAAAGAAAAATACTGGTCAATTTTCTGTCACTGTGTTGGTATTGTTTGCGAGAGCATTCGTTTTGAAAGTGCTCAATTGTGCGAAGCGTTGCTGTAGTTGGAACACTCAACGTTGAGCATTATGCCGCAAAATGCGCTCTAGTGCTGTAATTGGAAAACGCACAATATAACATAACATGTTATACAATATATTTCAGATAATGTGGACACTGAATGTTATAAAACATGTTATTGATATGTATGCCAGGACGAACCCAGCATCTACGTTTTTTGTTTTTCTTTTGTTATTTAAAATTACAACATTCGCTGCCGCAGCCAGCAAAATGTCCTCTCGTGTCGAAATTGTGGATAGCACTGGAGAACGTCGTGAATTTTTTGCTACACACTCCCTCTAGAGAGGTGTGTTTTGGCCCGTTCGGGGCTGTGCCCCCTTCGGGTGGTGTCATGGTTCGCGCCCTGCTAATACAGGGCGGTACGGACGTCTAGTCCTAGGTGACGGCTGCAGCGCGCGAGGAGACGTTGGCCTCAACTCGCTGCGCGCAGCCGACGGGGTCTTGTCCGGGGTGTCAAATCCGGTGGTTTGGGGCCAAGGAGTTATCTCGACTTGGCCCTGGTGTCTTAATCGTTGGTTTCGGGCAGCTACGCGACTCGCGGTCAAGCTCCGCCGGGTGAAACCCCCGGTGGCCCCGGGGCAGGCCCAGTGAAGCGACCTGCGGTCGTAGCCGCGGTTGCTGCCCTGGTGTCTTGTCCGGTGTTTGTGGTATCCGCGGAGAATAGCTCACGCGAATACCTGTACTTGTCAGGTGACAAGTACAGGTATTCGCGTGAGCTATAGCGCGCGTAGGACCAAAGCCAGGTGGCTTGGAGTGCCACGGCGCAATGTCCTTAAGGTGGGGACGTTGAGAGGCGTCCGCTCGATCAAACATCCCCTTGGTGAGCCGTGCGACGAACTCGTCGATGGACTCCATCCTCAAATCTCGCACTATGGTGGCGTTCCTAACGTAGCGGGCGCGGTAGCCACTGCGCGTCGTAAATTGATGTTTTTTACGGCGCGCAGTCTCTGGCGGTTGCACTCCTTAGTGTAGGAGTACCCCGCCGGTGCCACGTACGTTAGGTGTGGGCGCACGTACAGCTTGTACAGCGCGAGCTTGACCCGGAGAGGAATGTTGCCGGTGAATAGGGGGTAGAGTGCGTTCATCGCACCCTTGGCTCTCCCTACTGCCCTCTTGACGTGGTGCCGCATTGAGTGTCGCCGGTCTATGGTGACCCAAAGATATGTGACCGGCGTCTTCCACGGCACGTCCTGGTCCATGAACCGAAGGGGCAGCGGCAACAAACCTTGGCCAAAGGCGACTATGCGGCGGGGCAGTGGAGACTCGGCGAGCTTCAGCACGAGGCCGTCGTGCCAGACACGGTCGAAGGCCTTTTCCATGTCCAGCATCACGACTGCGACCCCGTTCTTCTTGTTGAGGGCCGTGGCTGCAGTGAAGAGTACCTTCGTCAGCTGCAACGTCGTGCTGTGCTTGCCGCGGAAGCCAAACTGTTCGGGCCTTGGCTGCAGGTACAATTGGATCCTCTGCAGCAACAGCCTCTCGAACAGCTTCGGCTGCGTTGAGAGCAGGGTGATCGGCCGATAGAAATGAGATGAGATCTCTCGGGTCGGGTAGAGTCCTTCCCGGGCTTCGGTAGCAGAATCGCCTTGCCCTCTTTCCAGGTCTTCGGGAAGTGAAGGGTCCGGAGGATCCCGTGAAAAGGCGCGCCAGCGCGACTATCCACCTCATGGGCAGATGGCGCAGCGCCTGGTGGGTGATGCCATCCGGTCCTACAGCGTTCTTGAGTGACAGTCGACGGATCGTCTTGCGCACTTGCGATGGCGAAAAGAAGATCCGGGCTTCATCTGGTGGGATCGGGCTCGTCAGCCGTGCCTCGACAGCGCTCTCTACCTCAGCCACGCGCGCAGGACTGGAGAACGACAAACGACAATGGTTATATAACATTGTTATATTGCATTGTTATTCTAATGTGTACAGTATTGTTTTATGTTATAATATTTGTTGGCGACTCATAGATATAAATAGTATTATGTATGGGCTATAAGTTAAATAAGAATATTGTTAGTAGGTCATAAGTAGAAATTAAGTATATATAAATAAGTTAGGTAAAAATATGTAAAGAAAAATATAGTTAAATAAATTATAAAATGCTTCGCCGAATAAAAGGGTCGCGTAGCTCTCGTCGCGGTATACGCGCGCAGATGTCTGTAAGCACAGCTCTCGTCGCGGTATACTGTTGCAGCACTTAAGCTCGGCGAGATCTACGCAAAATCCTCTTTCTTCCGACAACGAACTGGGACCCAAGAATAATCGGCGAAGCAAAAAACAAGAAAAAGGTGCAGTTTCATTTCAAGACAACATCCTACAATTACGCACTAGCAGGGGTGCGTGGGTTGAGGCGGTGCCAGCAATACGTCGAACCGTCTTGACAAAACGTACGTAGTCAAACCCCACCGGTACTCAAAACCGCGCCAATGTACTTGGGTTACTGCACGGGTGTATTCAAACGAACATCTAAACGTATAATCCTGTGCAGGCCTGAGTCTCTGAGGCGTCGTTGGGATTGGCTACAATAGTAGTACGTACGAAGTCAAACCCCACCGGTATTCAAAGCCACACCGAGGTACTTTAGTTACTGCACGGGTGTTTTAAACGAACACGTAATATCTTATCCTACGCATAAGAAGACTCTGGGAAAAAGCTCTGAAAAGACGTAACTTCAAAGCAATAAATGTTATGTTCGGAATATTTTATTCAATCCGATTATGACAGCGTAAGATCCTCTACAAGTTTGCATAAACATCTTTTAAATTATGTATATGGTATAGGTATATAATAAGCACTAATTATTATGCATTGATTTTAGGTTTACCTTAAGTTCATAGATATTTGAATAAGACTGCAATCCCAACTGTTTTCGTCTGGAAGAAACCCACTACAAGTAGGTTTCTTAATATGTAATATAATTTTAGGGGCAGCCAAGTCATTACATATTTGGCCTAGTCGTTCACTGGTTGATGACAGATGGCAGATTTATTTAATTAATATCATCCAGCTACCAGAGTGATAATAGATAGTACAGAAATACCCATATCAAAACCAAAAAACGCAACAGCACAACAAGCAACTTTAAGTAGCTACGAACACCACAACACTATAAAATTCATGGTGGGCGCTACACCTGGTGGCCTGATATCGTTATTTTTAAGATGGACATCAGTGACTGATAAAATATAACTGAAAAAAGTTCCCTTTTAGCTGTTAGTGATGAAAAATATGCAATAAATGGCTGACCTTGTATTCAATTGTGTTATGCTATGTTATTTTAAAGAAGGAATTGTAAAATAAAAGTACAAAGTAATCAGTGGGTTTTATTGTTTCAAAGTAATTCTTAAAAATATATTAATTAAGCCTACTTAAATATACCACATAAAATTTTTCCAATACTTGTAACATATTATGATTGATAAAATTCTTCATCTCTTTCCTCGTAAATATTTTTCAATGAATGTTGAAAAATATCCAATGTGATTACTCACAAGAGCAGACATAGGACCATACTCTTTGAATTAATCATTTCACACAGTTAACAATTATGCTGCTTTGATCTGTGTCTGTGTTGAAAAAGACATATCAATTGTATCAACTATCAAGTGACAAATCACGATAAAACTCAGTTAATGAAAAAAAAATCATATTTCTGTATGTTTTGATACATTGGAAATATTGTAACATTTAATTAATGATTTTTAAAATCGTAACATATATTTCATAAGGTACTTTACAATACGTTTTCAATCGATTTGTAAAATGGATCTTTGCGGAACGTCTTTTTACGAAATTATATCTTAAGCAATTTTTATGCTAAAATCGTGAGCAAGTTGAAGAAAAGGTGGGGCTCAAACTAGCTCACTTGCACCTAAATATTGGTAGTGGCGTTAATCGAGTCCAACATTTTTAATATTACGACCTTTTGTCGAAATGGAAGATAAACGCGTGCTCATTTCTTATATTTTTAAAGGAATGACTTAAGATTGGATATTAGTGTTTGCTGTTCTTATATACTATGATTATCACTTAAGAACAGTGTTATGTATACTTTGATAGAAATCCTTTTGGGCCTTGGAGTGCTTGGCACTCTGGTGACTGTCATATCTGCATGTGTTTGTGGTTGCAGAAATTCCAATCAGAAGTAAGTACTATTATTATGTTCCAACTTTACTAAGTTATTTAAAGAGTTGTATTTGTCATATGTTTTTGTATTATTGAATTAATTACATACCAGGTATGTAACCTAGTCATTTGCCCAATTTTAAATAAAGCAAAATATGTAAAATATGAATTTGAAATATAAACAATCCATTTTTTAACAGAAGTGAGTTGGTTGGCACAGCGGGAGTGGTCAAAATTCATTTGGATGAGGAGGCTCCATCCCCAACGCCAACCACTCCAGCTTCTATTAAGCGGTTTGTCTCAATTTCCGCATGCCCTTACCCTGAATTTTAACTTTTTGAGGGCTAACATAGATGTTAAATGTAGTATTAACATATAATAGAAAATTTGGCTTTAATTGTATACTAGAATGTTAGATTTCTACTTTGGGGAAAGCACCAGTGAAGTATATGCCAGTATTCCAAAATTCTATTGTTAATATTCAGTATTCAAAGGAATTTATTGTGTGCTGCTCTGGTGGTCTTCCTTTACTAATATAAATGTCCTGTATTACGCTTTTTGGGTTATTTAAAAATGTAGATTATTTTAATAATTTGAAAAAATTAACATATTTATATATTTGAAAATAATGCATGGTACATAATTATAAAAAACTTGATGATTACTTGTTGATTAATCTGTTACAGTCAAACTGTTTTTTTTTACTGTCCTTATTTCTCCTCTTTGGATTTTACAACTAATGATAAACAAATTAACATTGTCATAAGTGTCTTTCAAATAATGCTTTTAATTAAACCTAAAAATACAATTTCCATGTAATAATAGATTCTCATATTAAAACATATTTTGTAGAGCCTCTACTCAAAATAGTCAGCGAAGTTTACCAGAAATACCACATCCAGTTGGCAGACATGATAGTGGAGATACGGCTTCAGAAATTTATGCAACAGTTAATTTGGATGAAGGTAAATATATTGTGTATTGAGCGCAACAATAATAAACATTTTATTTAATATCTACAATATATAATACCTACTACCTATAAAAAAATAACATGATGTTGGTGGTTACATGACATTAAGTGAAACCAAGTAGGCTGTTTATATACTACATATACACCCTAGTACAGTATATATATATATACTATGTGCCCATCATCATGAGAGCTTTATTAATTTATAAAGTTTTCTTTAATAGTGCCTTTAAGGGGTTCACTTAAATTAATAAAATGGATACACTTATTCCAAGTGGATATCAATTCGAATATCACTCATTCAATAAAATATGAATTCAAAAATCGTGTGGATAGGATTATTTATTGGACGTATTTGAATACGACGTATTTTCGTCATGTCATTTGAAGTGTACTCGAATGATACACGCCCGCATTCCAAAGTGAAGACTCGGCGAAACTTGCGTTATCATAAATCTTCAGACACTTGCGCCTTTTCTGAAGTTTGAACAAATTTTTATTAGCCGAAGAAATACGTGAAGGGCTTTTAGAATTGTAACGCCTTGGATTAAAACATATTTGTAGTTTCTCTAAAAAGGGATTTTCTATGTTTCATTAAGAGCAATGCCGAAAGCATGCCATGATAAACCTTTTCCACGTCGTCCCTTAAGGATTTTATTTATACGAGGAGGGGTTTTAGCTCCTCTTTTACTGTATTAATTATGAATTTGTTTTTTCATCATGCATTGAACATCCCAGTGCCGTAGCTTCTAGTTATATCCAGCCTTAGATGCTTCAGGAATGTCAACGGATCAATATTAATATGTTATATTTCCCTTCAGCTTTTCTATTAGTATAGTAATAATAGGCTTTATTATGTAAATGTACCGAGACTAAGACCTCGATACATAGCCTAAAGCTTTCCTGCCACGTTCAACAAAGACTATTTAGCGTTAAACACCCTCAATTTAAACGATATATGCGACATTCTGTCATCAATTACGAAATGCATTCTCAGGAAATACAGTGACTAAACATGATTTTTACTTAATAATTACGGATAATGATACATTGATACCTATTATTATTAATCATTTTAGTATTTCGAATTATTAACTCGTAGATCCGGCTTACAACGCTTTTTTGGGTGAGTATTTACGACATACAAGCTCGAAGAAAATTGTATTGGGTTTTGATTCTTAGCTATTTCTTTTTGCTTTAAAACAAAACATACTTGGCTTCAAAACTAGTGATTAAAGAAATGTTGAAGATATATTCTGCCGAGTGTTTTAATGTTACCTACACCGCAACCGTAGTGATTGATTGCGATCACGATATCGATCAATGATAAGCTGATAATTATCAATTAATGGATTCATTAAAGATCCGACAGGTTTTATTCGATAGGAATCTATAATTATGATGGTAGCAATTAGCAAAAAATAACTTTATCTATAAATTATTGCAGCGAACAAGGTCGCTGCAACGACGTCAAGAGATCACCCATATGAGCATGCCTACGCCAAACTGCAAAATGAAAGCCATAATATGTAAGCATTCCTGCAATATTTGTTTAAATTATCCATAGGTAGTTTTCGCCATGCCTTGTTGTCCGCATGAATCTAGGTACTAATAAACATAACTAAAAGCTTCTGTAAAAATGTTTATTTGTTTTTTTTTATTGCTCGTAACATTCCATACATGGAGATAATGCTAATTTAATAAACCTGAAAAACTTGTGTATACTTTAAGAACTTTTTGCTTCGGATCTAAACGTGAATTCGTTAAAAATATATCAGCAACGTTATATTTATAAGTTATTCCGATCGTTCAAATTATCGACTATCACTTATCGCAAGACCTTTAATATAAGGTCGTCTGACTGGGCGACACGACATATCGTGACAAGAAAGATATTTTTGGTATTTGTTGCGCATTGTACTATTAGAAAATAGCTCCGAAATATCCTAGACATGTTCTGACTGTTTGAGATTGTACTATGTATATTAAAACACACCGTAGCACGATGTCTACAGACGCATCCTGGGGGTCTAGACAAGATGGCTTAACAGTAGTGTATGTAGACAGTCGAAAACTAAATTTGTATGGAAATGACAGTTCGTGTCGAAAAGTTTTCATACAAATTTAGTTTTTGACTTTCTACATACACTACTGTTAAGGCATCTTGACTGAGGCTGTTGAAGCGGGTCAGTCACTAGCTTATTTAAGATTTTCTTGGTTCCGGGGTCCGCGGAAAGCCTTAATGATGCTTATTAAGCATAAGCTAGGTTAGCCTGTAATTAAGTCTGTACATATGCAGACTAATCTGTTGATGGACCTGTATTACATAATGGACTAATTAGCTACTAAGATTTAGAGTCCCCTAGAGGGAATCTACGAGACTCTTAAATCGGGCTAAGTTTTAAAATGGGTAAAACAACCCTGGGAACTAGTCGAAGGCATACTTAATGTGCTGGTATATTGATAAAGACAAGTTGAATATGTGAGTTAAATACGTGGAGCTATCCGAACCAATTAGGTGAGCGTCTGGGAGTTAAAATTTTTGTTCTGTGTTTAAGAAAAAGTCACGAACAAAACTATAATTGTGGACAGCGTCTTCGGCCTATGAGATCAAAAACTTATTCCGGCCTAAACTTTACTTCCGAACATATCCTTGTTAGATACCCAAACGTAGATACATTTCTCCATATTTCTTTAGAAAAATTTAGAAATAAATTTAGTAAATTTGCGCTAACGATTTCGTTAATTTAGTACATTCTTAGCGTAGCGTTAATGACTGCCATCAAAAAAGTATTTGATGTTGACATACATTAGTTCTTAGAGCAGTGTTGGCCTAGGGGCTTCAACGTGCGAATCTCATACCTGAGGTCGTAGTTTCGATCACCGGCTGTGCACCAATGGACTTTCTTTCTATGTGCGCATTTAACATTTACTCTAACGGTGAAGGAAACCGACATGTCTTTGACCCAAAAAGTCGGCGTCGTGTGTCAGGCACTGGAGGCTGATCACCTTGAATATTAGATTTAAAAATGGTCATGAAACAGATTAAGAAATCTGAGCCCAAGACCTAAAAAGAGGTAGCGCCTCTGATTTATTTTTATACATTAGTTCTTACCCTTATTTATTTATTTTCTTTTAGAACTGTGGAAATAACGACGGACGAAAGTTCCGAAGTCGAGATTCAAATAGATGAGAGGGAAGCGATGCCGTCAGCTGCAGGTATGTTATAAGAGAAGTCTTTATAGTTCACGCATTAGTCTTCTACGGGGCTTTATAGTCCAGTCAGTCAAGACAATTAATTCATTATAATTCCAAAAGTTTTCAAATTTTGATGTAAGGTCGGGAGTGGTATTAAAACAACCTATAAAATTTTGCAACCTGCTCTGCGGTCAAACATTAGGAACATTGTTAAAAATGCAATAAATGATAATTTGCTCAGTTCTTGAGACCAAAATTCCAAAAGTTCTGCAAAGTTGGAGTGGTGTTAAATATATTATTTTACATCACGTGTCAAATTTGCAACCAATTTAAGTGTACGGAACATTTTTTGTTATTAAAAATTAATGTTTTTCTTTATTAAACTGAAGGAAAACGTTCCAAAAGTTCTGCAAATTTGACAGATATATCGAAAATAAAATAAATAACAAAAAATGTTCCGTACACTTAGGTTGGTTGCAAATTTTATACGTGATATGAAATATTATATCGAAAACTTCCCCAAGTTTGCAGAACTTTTGGAATTTTTTTCACGACCATACAGCAAAAATTAATTTAATTGCAATTTTAACAATGTTCCGGACTGCGGACAAGGTTGCAAAATGAGATTTATTGTCGTCCCAATGTACCATTCACTTGACCGAAGTTTGAAAACTTTTGGAATTATTATCAATTTTTCGATTTCGAATGTCTATAATGACTGGTCTATTACTTATATGATGATGTGTTTAACTACAAAAAAATTAGGTTATCGATTTGAACAATACATGTGCTCCACATAATCGTGGTGCGTGGCAAAAACTGCCTGAAATAACGCTCAGTTGTGGAACGACGGACGTCGAGGTGGAATTTTGTATTCTGCCTCGACGACCGATGATGACAGATGCCGCTATTAATCCAAACTCCTCCGGTAAATGCGTTAGAAAATACAGAGAAAGATAGTAATTAGAGAATTATCACTAAATAAATTCAAATCGTTAAACGTAAATAAAGCTTTTTAATAATTTGACGAATATTTAAATGATCCTAATCCTTGGGATTGATTTGCTCCAGTTCAAACAATTTGTATAACTCAAAACGTAGCGATTAAAAAGAGTGGCGGAAAGGTTCTTGCTAGTTCTTCTTGCCCGCTCTACGCCCTTGACTTGCGAACTGGTAGTAAATGTAAATTTACAATTAATTTAACTTCTTTTTTGACGTTCATAAGTGTTCTTGTGTACCTATATGAATAAAAATATTTTGAGTTTGAGTTTGGCGTTGACGATTCGAATCGCTCTAATATTCTTCAATACGGTCAAGAGGAAGGAGCTGGTACGGGGAAGCTCCCGCCCAGCGTTGAGAACAGTACTCCATGGGGGGTTGAATATACGCTTTATAGAGTAGCAAGCGGCCCGGAGTAAATAATAAAAATACTAATTATTTATTTGCAAGAATATGGTACAGAAATATTATGGTGGTACAATATGGTGGTACAATCGAAACTTCGCATATTCTCCCACACATAATAGCGAGCAAATTTGTCCTTAAAGGTAGAATTTTACATAGAAGTTACATTACCACTTCGCGTCATATCATTATAGTCAATACTCATATTATTTTATCACATTATTAAAATATATTATTACGTTATCAATTTTAATTGTAATGTTTCACTTAAATAATAAGTAATAGGATAATATTTTTTTTCAAAAGTGGTATATTAAGTCGATTTTTAAAAAGTCTAGTAGTAGTTGGAACATCTTTGAATGTTTTTGGTAAATTGTTATAAAACTTGATTACAATAGGTATTTTTCGCATACAATTCCAGATTAATTTTAGGCAAACCAATTTCTCCTGTCTTTCGGCAGCCCATTTCCATTGACTTAAAAATATTTATGTTTTTGTGAACGAATAATAAGGACATTTCTAAAATATACATACTGGGAAGATATACAATTTTAAGCTTCTTAAACAAAGGTCAGATCTTCTCAAGATAGTTTGCTCCACGAATTGCTGTAATGTTTTTTTTATCCTTAAATACATGATATATGCATGATAAGCAGCTAATACCGTATCATGGTAATCAGTTTCCCTTAATCGTTTTAACACATAAACGAACCTCTACTTTGTTCTATAATTTGTCAATATGTGCTTGCGAATTTAAATTAATACATTTATTCACAAATAAATACGCATAAGTTAAATATATAAGTATGTTCGCAATGTAACATGTAAAGTGCAAATATCGTATGTAATAATATGCTAATTCAATTAATCAATAACGATAACTAACTTTAAAATACATATAATAACTGTATTACACATTGTATCTAATGTACCCAAAAATACGTATACCTATATTCTCAATTTTATTGTTTTTATATTGTGAGTCCATGTGTATCTTTGAGTTATATGAATGAATTCTGTTAATGTTGGTCATGTTTATTTGGTTTCATCCAGTATTTAGTTGATGGATAAAGTGTCTTGCCTTGTTGTGCACACCAAACTTTTTGGAGGCTAACTTCTTCCAAATGACCACGTGAAAGTCATTCCATGTCAACGCCCAGTATTCCGATGATGATGCTTTGATGAGAGTAGCGACAAAGGGTATTTCGATCTTGCTTTAAATGAGCACTATACACTCACTGCATTACTGCATTAGTATAATTGTCTACCTATTAAATGGTTTTTTATGACGGATTTCTCTGTACTGTGTAGAAGATGAAATGATGCGTGAGAATGGCCCTATTGTATTCATATGGTTTCAATAATAACATTATTACCTACTTTTTCATATCTATTTTAAATATTTTCCTGTTGTGTCTAGTAGATATGTAAGACTAGCTATTGTTTTGATAAACTTCCATAGTGCTGATAAAATTCGATGTACCTACACGTCAGATCTCAATCACGTATGATTTTATAATAGACTAGCGACCTGCCCCGCTTTGCAATTGTAACCTTGTAAAATTATATACATATACTTTCTTCATGAATCATTCTAGATATTTGTGTTAAATAACGTGCACTAGTTTATCGCGACAGACATGTAAACGATAAACATGAACCAAATTTGTAAATCTGTTTATTAAGCTTGTTTATTCCGAAAAAAGTGATTGTTGCGGCTACTTGGAATGACAGGACTATATTGGCCGAAATCATTAGCGAATTAGATCTTCGCACGTGTCTCTCAAAATAACGTTGTGATTGCCCCGTTGTTCATATTACCTTTTTTTGCGATTTTAGTACTCACCATTCGCATTTTATATTTACTAAAGATTCGTCCTATTCTTTCTTGGAGGCATTTTTTCTTATAACAACGTCCGAAACAGTGACAATAATGAATTTAATTATGTAATTAGACGTCTTTACTTTACTTTGCAAAGCGCAACGCATTAGAGAGCGGCGTCGGCGCAGCTAAAAATCCAGCATCGTCCATACGTAAACAAGGCAGCGGCGGAGGACTGACTGGAAATATACAGTCCACAGCTTCTCTTTTTTTTTCGAACTAGCTAGTGTAGAATCAGCTGCTGGTCTTGAGGTGTCCATGGGTTGCGGGATAGCCCCTTACGGGCTTTCCATATGCCTGTACTGTAGACTCGTTTGTCCAATAATATAAAATGGTTCTTATTAATTTTTATTTCAGAATCAGTGCCGATTTCGGCATCCGTGGCCATAAGCGGCCAATTGCCGTCAAGTCAGGAGCTGCCTTACATTACACCGCCTTCGCCGAGACCGATCCCCGAGCCCGCAGTTCACTTTAGTGGGGATTCAACTGATTCTGCCAGTAAGTTATTAATAATATTATTCTGCGTCAGCAAAGAATGAGCCTTCGATCATATGGATCTGGTGATATAGATAATAAGACTGCAATTGCAAAAATTCACGGTATTTATCTGAAATGAATGTGATGATATCAAAGCTATTGGGCAGTTTTATTGAGATGATCTGTATAAAACAAGGCTTTAAAAAGCGTTATGGATTAAGAAAACTCGTAAATAATCATTACTTTATCTAAACATCCAATATTCGGAATGATTTCTACATCTATTACGTGACCCAAACAGTAAGACCGTTACCATTAATTAGTCGACTATGACAACATGCTTGCTAACTTATATTTCTTCATCTGTCTAATTTAGTTTCATTTTTATTCGAAATATAAAGTTTTTCGTGCTTACATGAAGTTTACTTCATAGGCAATTGCTGCGACGCCATCTTGCATAGACAAGCGTTTTGGCGGGCTCTTGAAACTATGTTTAATTTGAATTTTCAAAGCCAATAGTAGATTATAAATAATCATGTATATAGGTTATAAAGTCACTATAAATAATCTAAAATGGTTTTTAAAATCAAGGCAAAATTCCTATTTTATTGAATAGGAATTAAAACAAAGAAATTGAAATACATAATATGTGCACTATTATATATAATTATTAATAATATATTATATATATATATATATAATAATAATATTATATATAAATAGAAAAAAAAATTCTGTACTACTTAACAATACCAAAAGAAAACTGTTTACAAAATTAAGGTTTACATTATGTATGTATTACTTTTTTTTAATATTTCGGCTGTGTATTATATAGTTAAGTGAATATAAATTGTATTTTTCAGAGGGCTACACAAGTATATCAGTACGGGAACCACTGAGTAACATTCGTGCGCAAACCATCAAACCATCTCTACCCCATTATGCCACCGTATCTGATGATTCTGGTAATCATATTTTATTAGTACATTTCTAGCATTAAATAGTTACGTGTATGTATTATTAGTATGTAAAACAGTTCTATGTGCGCGCGACATGGTCCGGAATTACGTAACACCTAATTTGGTTGTGATGGTGTGAAAGTCAGAGTATGTACGTAAGGGTATGTATGTGGGGTATGCTCATATATATATTCTTAATATTTCTTATAAGCATATTCCGCAATAGCTTAAATAATTAATAAGCTTTTCTATAGAAAAAATATTAAAAATTTGTTGATATTGTTTAGTAAGATATAAATATTTGAATACAATTATTATTATCAATATAGAATAGAGTTATTTAAATGTAAATTAAATATTGATTTTTTAGACGAAATGTACGCGGCAATAGAAGAAGCGAGCGTCGGCGAAGGTTCGGACACGTACGCTCAGATTCCGGACCCGCGAACACGAAGGACCACGACACAAGCGATTGTTCAACAACCACCCTCAGATAACACACATACACACGAAGTTACTGTTCATGCAAGGTATTTATACTGTGTCTAAATAGGGTGTTGGCCAAGTGAAACCTTGAAAGCGTGTCTCTCAAACCTGAGGTCGTAGGTTCGATTCCCGGCTGTGCATGAATGGAGTTTCTGCTAATGTGCCCATTTGACACTCGCTCGTACGGTACAGTAAAACATCGTGAGGAAACCGACATGCCTAAGACCCAAAATATTCAACGGCGTGTATCAGGCATTGGAGGCCAATCACCTAATTCCCTATTAGATTGACAAGTAATCTTGAAACACATATAAAATCTGAGGCCCAGACCTAAAAAGGTTGTAGCAGCACTGGAATATTTTTTGTTGTATTTTTTACAATATTACTTAAAACTTTAAAGTTAAAAAGTAATACATTTTCAGGAGAAGTGCACCACCTGAAGTCGGTGCCTCGACATCTCATAGTACACATTCTCGACAAGGTATATGTTATAATATATGTGTTTTTATTACATTATTTTTTAAACAAATTGTTTCAAAATGTTACTGGTATTTTTGAACCGATGCTAGCTTATTTGTTCTAGTTCAATATGAAATATTTATCTAATTATCTTTAGTTATGGGAGAGTTCAAGTATTACGTAACGCAATTTTTGGAGATTATTGACCCCCCCCCCCCATGTTACTCGCCGTAACGTTTTTCAGTACCCAAGTGACGACCCTTGAATCCATGAGTCCCGGGTTCGATCCCCGGCTGAGACAAAACATCGATGTGATGAGCATTTGGTGTTGTGTTTAGGTCTTGGTTGTTTAAATATGTATTTATATATGTTAGATCTATCTATCCGTTGCCTAGTACCCATAACACAAGCTTCACCAGCTTAGCATGGGACTAGGTCAAATGGTGTGAATTGTCTTTAAAAAAAAAAAAAAGTACAGTACTGTACCCAAGTATAGTAAAACGTTTTTTGACCACCTAGTGACTCTTTAGTTACTATTATGTGGTGTAAGTAAAAAATACGTTACGTAATACTTGAACGCTAAGTAGAAAGTCGTGTTATGATAAGAATGATTTATTTTTATACAATAAAAACATTTCCAGCATCAATGTCGTCATGTTCGAACTCCGCGGGTGCGTTAGGATCTCCGAAGCCAGAGAAGCGTCAGGCAAACTCACCTTTACCTCCACCGCCGCAAGCGCACGATCCCAAACATCACCGGATAAATAGTGCCAGTAATATATCTTCTTTATTAACAAAATGGTCTATTTTGGTACATTTTTATACTGAGATGCTCTTGTTCGTAAAATAGGTGTTTTCAATCCGTTCAATTAGCGATTCATAAACAGTAAGACCCGTAGAACGTCTATCAGAATATGTGCCTAAGTAAATTTTGACGTGATAACGTCTTTAAAATCGTTTTAGTCGGGTGACATGTTCAGAAACTTGTGTCACACCAAAACCTCACGAGCGCGATCGCAGGTATAACGAGAGAGAGACGGACCGATCTCCCGTCTCTCTCACTCTAGCGGCATACAAACGAATGGAGATTTGTATGAATGTATGTATGAAGAAAAATGTATATCATAGTCGAATAAGTAAACTTGTCATTTTACACCCGAAATTTATCATCAAAAGTGTGAATAAAACGATAGATGTAATTTAAAATTTGAAAAAATTGTTATCTTCATTAATTCCTTACTTCCCAAAAACTTATATCACCAATAAGACGTTATCACGTAAACATCTCGATCGTAAACCTTTACAAACAACCAATATTTTTTATAATACCTTTTCAATATAAATACAAATGATAAATGAATTAAAATTAATCAATCCATCTTCATCGTCATTTAAGACTTTTAACTTTTACGTAAAGAACCTATTTTGCAGGTGATCTCCACTTCAATCATGATAAACTCAGACGAAGTCTTAACGAAAAGCACCAACGAAACAACAGCTGCGTCAGTTCCTCGGACTTCTACGGTTGCAACTATCCCGTTGAAAAACACCGGTTTAGTTCCGGGGACTTGATAAGACCCCTCGTCGCTAAAGAACTCAATTTCGACATCGATCAAAAGGAACATGCGGATAATCTGTACAATTCCATCGAAGGACCAAATCTGAGCGATTACTCTTCCGCCGACGCTAATACTAGTATAAACTCGGAACGGGCCACGGAAAGCCCTTCCAGAAACGTCGAAGAAATGTACGCAAAGGTGATAAAGAAAGCTAAAACGAAAGAAGAGACAAAAAAAGTCAAAGACTCCAATGAAGAGAAATTGAAGTTTCGCGGGGACGATCCCGGATACGAGACGATAGATCGAAAACAATCCGTTCACGGATACGAAACGATATCCAGGAAACGGAAGAGCCAGAACCAAGATCCCGGCTACGAAACGGTAAAAGAAATGCACATCGGACAAAACTTCACCAACAATAACCTCAAACACTCGGAGTCCGACAGTGGACCGAACAGCATCATCAGCAATGACGCCGGCTACGAGCTGATAGCCAAAACAGACAACAACGCGTCGGATTCCGACCCGAACTACGAAGTTTTAAGGAATAACCCACCGACCCCGCCATACGCGACCATAAGTTCCAATTACAAAGTACAAGCGACGTATTCCATAGTGAACAAACGAACGGGCAAATACAGCAGTCTGCCAAACAATAACGAACCGAGTGTCGAGCCTAACTACGAGTCCATGACGAATGACCCGATATACACGACTGGGAGCGAATCGGACCCCAACTACGAGTCGGTGAGGCCTAAAGAGCCGAATTACGAAAGCGTTAACGCCCAAGACCCGAATTACGAGTCTCTGAGGGGAAAAGACCCAAAATATGAATCGGTCCGGTCGAAAAACTCCAGACACGACTCGGTCCGGTCCAAAAACGATCCTAACTACGAAAGTGTGAAATATTTTGAGCTTTCGAAGAAGGAGCCGCCTTACGAGAAGGTCGATATGGGTGAGAATTCTGGCATCGAAAGGTCCGATTCCTCTGCGGGTTACGAGAGGATAAATATATCGAACAATAGGGAACCGAAGAGTATTAACAATAGTGATTGCACCGTGAGTGATTACTTTCAAGTTTAATACCAAAATTTAGTATTTTTGAACATTTACCTGTGTAATTTGAGATTGCTTTTATTTATTCATGCGAATTTTGAATATTACAATTAAGAATGTCGTTGACGATATTGTTAATTAGCCGGTTAGTACGAATTGTAGTTAAACGGAGGAGTAATCTGAGAAGTGGTAACAGTTTTATTCATTGACGGGTTGAGTTCCTATATTCATTTTATTAATGGGCCTCGTTATAATTAAAAATTAAACATTAATCGAATTTTGAATAAAGAATGTTGCGTCAGGAAACAATAAGTCTTATGAATTTTGCCGTAAAGATTAATTTCCTCTGAAGTTGACCAGGTCTTGAATTTGAAGGTTGTATTTGTATATAATTTCACGATAAATAATAAAATGAATATATGAACCACCCAAATATATGTATTAAATACAGTCACAATAATTTGGAATGGAAATAGCATTCCAATAGAAAATTCCTAGCGAAACCCGTATAGGTGATATACCGACTTAACAATCCTATTCCTTATATATCTGTGATATGTATTGTAACACAATTTTTAATTCACCCGAAAGAAATTGAAAACATTTTAAAATTTTGTAATCTCCATTTCTGTGTGTTCGTAATTTTAACACCAACTTTTTTATAATTGTACAACGCGATTGTAAATACCGCTATTTATTAGTATATAGACTATATTTAGTAAGACACATAGTGTCCGTAAGTCTGTCCAGTCATACCCACATTAGCAATAATCAAATATGTAATGCGCATACGACAAACTTTATGGCATTTCTAAATATTCCAAAATAACACTAAAATACACCAAGGGATGTCATGTCTTTATATAGATAACGTTAAATATAATATAGATATTTTTAATTAAAGCATAGAATGCTATTCTTAAAAAAAAAGTTTCACTTCGAATTAATAATCTTCGTTCTTTTGAAGTCGGGTAAAAATAAATAAGCCTTCTTTTTTCACCGCGCGTTGTGATGTTTTTTTTTATATTTGCCTAACCTTGGAGTTGGTGCTGCCCTACCACAAGATCCGAAAGCCTTCAGGGATTTTATATCTATGAAAGTATTACTCAACATCGGCTTGGCCTAATGTTTATTGTTATATTTAACTAATAGTGTGCTAAAACGTCTGTATATATGGTTTAGTTACAAATTTTTTAAATAATATGAAGACATCTTGTCTGCGAAGACTTGTCAACCAATAAACCTTATTTAATACTTTTATTGAAGGTAAAATAACAGTAAAATTTAGATGGTAAAAATCTTACTTTCACAGAACATAAGAAAATTATATTTGTCCTGGCTGAGCTGAACTTTACCGATCAACTCCTGCGAAGAACTCTATTGCCATTTAAAAAACGTTTGAACGTACTTAATACATTAATGTCACTGAACACTACTTCTAATCGTGCGTTAAGGGGCTAAAGTTACTAGCGAGATGACATTCCAAAAAAACTGCGATTATAAAACGGTTGTACTACCAGAAGAAACGTCTTTTATTTTTACTATTTCAATATAAATCCATAAAGAAAGCCATAAAGTTTGTCACGTTATTGTAATAGTGCCTTGTAGACGCACAAAATGATTCTTGCATTTGGTATGGTCATTCCCAATTCTCTTAATGCAATTATAAGTATTATTCGCAATGGTGATTCTAATATATTTTCTAGTTAAGTTTTGTTTTAAGAATGTTATGTTTGTTACTTTTTATAACTTGAAAGTTGAGTGTTTCCTTTATTGCCAATAAGTGCATAATTATAGTACAGTACCTGAGAGAATTATTAAGAACTGATTGTGCTAAATAGGTACATTATAGTCCATAGGTACTTAGGAATCACATAGTACATTTTACAATTTTGAGTTGTTTATTTTTCAGACTTAAACATAATTTAATGCTGTATGTCACAATAGTTATATTTATTCTAGCAACATAAACTTAATAGTGACTATTCTTATAAGTTTGACTAATCAATTCTGTACTTATGTCATATTTATAATAATGTAATCATTCCAAAATATTACACAAAACAATGTCATTAACACATATTATCAAAATACAAGTATAAATGCCATATTCTATAAATTGTCTTTTCTTTAAAAAATCCTCTGGAGCAGTTCAAAGCAATCACGACTATGTAGACGGATTTTTTTTAATAAGTATTTTTAAGTAGAACGTATTAGGCCGGGAGATAGTGACACAAAATAGTGGGTCTTTGTACCAGTATGGCGGTTCTTCAGGGATCTTATATTACGCAATCAAAAAAAGAAAAATGATGGTCAGAGCCCTGGTACCAGCGGCCAAATCGCGTGGGCGTTAGTCGAACTCGTCGGATTAATTACGAAAGTCAAACGATTTGTTTCACAAAATTCTAGTATTTTCCGATAGTCCATAAAAAAGTACTTATGGTAGTCATGCCATACTTTTTCGGACGGTTCCAAATGGCCGCCATAGCGCCGAATTTTTTTTTCGCCACCTCCCACAGGTATGGCATTATCAGACTTCTATTTATGATCATACAGGAATGTTGAAAAAAAAATTTAGGCTGGTACGAATCGTTTGGCAAAAAAAAGAAGACCCAAACTACATAAATAAATGTTTAAAACAATTCAACATTGCAATAATTTTAGTTTAGCAGAGTACTTCCCAGAAAAATTAGTAGGTGTGAAAGAGCAAGGTGAACAATTATACTACGATATTATGGAAAAAAATACCAGAAAAGATAGAGCGCTTAGAGATGACTACTTTTAGACGCTTTAGAGAGTCCTTCAAGAGAGAGGGGGCCTACCATGAGCCCTTATTGCGAGCCTATTAAATATACAAAAAAAGTAAAGTAAGGTAAAGTGTAAGAGAATATTTGTAAAATGTTAAGAAAAAAATCAGAAACGTTATGCCTTAGGGTAAGACTCAGAATCGTGATTACCTAACTACGTCATAAATGGATTGGAGTTTGACATACGGGAAATATAGTTCGCGTTACGAACTATATAATTTCCCGTATCGTATAGTCTCGTTTCTTAAACTTTAATCTCATCCTTAGGCTCTTTGGTTGTACTTGGTGTGCGTTTTCCAATTACAGCACTAGAGCGCATTATGCGGCATAATGCTCAACGTTGAATGTTCCAACTACAGCAACGCTTCGCACAATTGAGCACTCTCAAAACGAATGCTCTCGCGTGCTTCTCGCAATCAATACCAACACAGTGACAGAAAATTGACAAGTGTTTTTCTTTAAGTTAGCATTTATCGAAATTTTCGTTAGTAAATATTATTTTATTGTTGAAAAATTTGTAAGGCTTTCGTTTCGTCGTAGATTTTAAAAAAAATTAAAGTTGTTTCAAACTGTTAAAAAAAAAAAATATAAGTATGGATGAAGGTATAAATAGTTACTTTTTTTTTATATTCCACATTTAAAATATGAATACAATTTTATTTTAAAATTTGGATCTGCAAATTTATTTTACAGGATTATTAACATTGCAATGGTTTTGAAAAAGTATATAATTTTTTTAGAAATCATCAAAAAAATTTACTCAAAACGTAAATGATGTAATCTTCTTACATGAAACTAAATATTTTACTGTTAATTTAGCTTGTTAAAACCTTATATTCTTTAAAGGTTTTCTCTTATTTCAGTAAAAAAATTTTATTGAAATAATTTGATTATTAAAATAAGCGTAAAAAGTTTTCAACCAATTATTATTGTTTACCACATTATTTATACATTAATGAGGTTGCTAACTCTATTCAGACCATTTTTTTGTCAACACTGACTTAGCGCACTCTGCTGATGCATTTGAAAACTAATTTACGTTCCAATTAAGCTTCAGCATTATGCGGCATTGTGCGGCACTGAGTCGCATAATGCTCTGTAATTGGAAAACGCACGGTATGTTAAAATCTTAAGCACATCCATAATATATTGTCTGTTGGTACAGTGAACCTGTGGTGAATATTTTCTATATGAGTGATATGACACATACGACTTCGCAAATGTCAACTTTCAGCGGTTTTATAGTTTCTGTTTAAATTTGGTAAAACATACAAGAACTTTAAAAATGTATATACAAAAGTTATTAAGTATGTATTGAGTGCATTTTTTCATACAAGGATAATTTTTGGTTAATTTTAACGGACAATACGAACTGATAATTTAAGTTTTGAACTAAAATTTGGTTATATTTCTACGGATACCAGTAGGCGCACGCCGGTATGGGAGACAAAAATGAAATATTTTCAGAGAGACTCGTTAAGGCAGTTATATGGGATATTGCCCTTCAAACTTTTCTTGCTACGCTATTAGTGTTTATAATTCAAATTGATGTAATACATCCGTTATCATGGATTACATCAACATTAGAAGACATCATAAGCTGGAAGATGCTTCTCAACGTTATCCTTCTTGGATTAGTTTCATTCTTTCAAGCTTACATTTACGGTAAATACTACACAAGCCCCGTGCCAAAGTATTTTACAAGATTTTCAATGTTCCTAAATATCTTTACAACACAAAATCTTGTGTTTACTCTTCTATATGCTTTAAATGGATATTTTACTCTGATTTTGTATTCATCTCTAGCTAAGAGTAACTTCAATGTTTTAAAAAAGATGTGTGAAGACAGTGATGGACAGTGTCTAAACGAGCAGAGTCTCTTTTTGCAACTGGGAGGAATGTGGATAGGACTGTTTTATTTTCTTAGTGCACACATTTTTAATAAAACTGTGTTGACATTCCCACATATTTATCAAGACAAATTTCAGCAAATGAAACTGATCATTGCAAATGTAGTAGCAACAGGATTTCAGAGGTCTATGAAACCAGTTGGTTATTTCTGCATGTTTTACTATTTTTGGGGTAACAAACCAAGGAGTGTGGTGTCAGATGTGTACAGTATTTACTTAGAAGATCCACCGCTAGATAATATTATTAACATGTTGGGATCTGGTATTTGGATTGGACTATGGTTTTATGCAAGTCTGTTTTTTATTTCTGTTAATGCTATGAGAGCAGTATTTAACATAGTTCTTACAGAACCAATGGTTTTTTCTATAGAATCAGATAAAAGCCTAACCCTTTGTAGTGCATTGGCTCAAAAATCACAATTCTCTGGATTTCTTGGTGCACAAGACTTTAGAATTCTTGCAATGACAGATTATTCGAGAAGACTTCAGATATTTACCCTTTCCCAGCCAGGTGGTCATCCTAGAAACTGGAATGGTCTCTTAGAGAATAGTTTAATTATAATAAAAGAATTTAGCAATCAGTTAGAAGCTATTAATTCTGATAGCAATGTAAATGGAATAAAAGATGTGAGTAAACGGAACCTCTTTAATGAATCTCCAAAATCATCACCCATTGGATATTCAGGATCATTACGCAACATGGCTTCATATCCTCAAGCATTGGATATAAAGAATATTCAGGAAAATAAAGAAGAAAACACATTTGTTATTGCGATTAAGAAAGAGTTTAATAATTTTGTGCAGAGATTGTGCCAGAAACCGGGCATTCATTACTTCTTTGGAGAATTAACAGACACCAAGTTGAAATTCATTTTGCTGCAGGCACAGCCCGTCATGTGGATCTGTGAGGGTTTAGCTCATATAGTAGCATATTCATTGAAGGAAGATAAATATGGAGTTGTGCAAAATGATTTACCGATAATTCTATCTGCTTTAATAAATTTAAAACAGAACCTAGAAAAATTGTCTAAGCCTGGTCTCATACCAAGGAAACAGATTTTGAATGATAGTTTTGCCATACGATCAAAGACAGCTATTCTGTCCGTGGTCAAAAGAAGCATTTATAAAATTGTAATAACATTTTCAAAATACATTCATGAAATACCACTAGACCCAGATGTTCAATTGGCAATTCAGCCATTTTTAGTTTGTAAAGAACCATAATAGTGTTTGTATTTAAGTATAATTAAATTATTTTTGTACTGCCTGTTAATTAAAACTGCCTTTAAATAAAATAATACAAAGACATCTATCACATTTATTAAATAATCTTCACCAAATAATACTAATAAATCACACCTCAAAGAGATGAAAAGTTGACCTATTTTACATAAGAGGTTTCACCTAATAAATTTATATTTATCATTTTTTTTTACTTTAAGTAGAACAATTCTCCTTTTAAAGAATCATATAATCATATTAGAGAAGAGTGTCTTCATCTCTTAAATCGCCACTTAAAAGTGTATGTTGGCTGGTGGCACCCAGCAGAGCAGTTCGTTCAGCTGAAGAAGTTACGGAGTCGCAACTCAAAGATGCTGAAACAATAGATAGATTTAAAAAAAAAAATTACAGGTAGACATATGAAGAATAAAAGACTAGATAAGAAATGCAATAGAGAAAGGAAAACAATAACATTTCAGAAGCATTCCACGAGATGTGAGAATATAAAATTGTGTTCTTGGCTTGACTAAAAATATGTTGTTTGTTACTTTATATTAAATACGTTTTTTAACTTGAAATGTATATGAGTAGACATGGCCCGAACCCCATGTGCTTTAATTTTTATTAAAAAAAAATTCTATACTTAAATATTAATTTATTACATTACTACGAAATCAAACCTAAGGAGGATAATATTATGAATCAGTAAAGCTCTACATACAATAATCTCGTGAAATGCAGGAAAGCAAGCGCAAGAGTGGGTAGGAGTAGGAAAGAGTCGGGGGTAATAAGGGTATTGCGGGTACATACGAAGATCGTTTTACCATCGGGGCTGGCGCGCGGCGTGGCAGCCACCGACCGCGCGCCTGGGGATTCCGACATAGAAGCTTGGAGGCTGTAGCTCTCTCTGAAAACATTAGGGCCTTTACCAACTTACGCTTATTAAGGCCCTGTACAAGTGATAAGGCGGAAATATACTACTAACACGCGACGCTACACCACGCCATCCGACGCATGTCAGTACTTATCAATCCCATATATTTAATATGGTCAGGTGCACATATACAACACGCCATGTGATCACACGCGGTAACATCCAATCGATTTGGATCAGCGTGTTGTCGTGTTGTTGACGCCAAGCGTCAAACGTTCGAGTTTTTGGCACAAATGTCAATTTATATACTTACATATTTTTGGATTTATTTATTTGGCGAAATGAACGACCAACAATTAACTGAGTTGGTGAAACAATATTCTGTTCTATATGACTTAAGATTAGCCCAATACAGCGACCATACTGTGAGAAATAATGCATGGGAAGAAATAGCCGAACAAATGAATACAAGCGGAAAGTTTTATTAAAATATAATATTAAAAGACTTTTGTATGAGTTGCAAGTTTTTAATTTTGTCTACCTTTCCTCACTATATCAAGCTGACACGGAACGGCGCCTTCACCACCAAAATATTCCTTAAATTGTTTCTTACTGAAAATGCATACTGTGTGGAATTTCTACGAATTGGATTTAAGTCGTGGTGTCGCGTGTTGGTAATGTGCACGATGGACATCGGGTGTCGACACGTTGCGTCGCGTGGCGTTTTAGTAGTATGTTTCCACCTATAGTCGTATGTGTACGACTACACAATTTAAAAACCAAAAGTTACGGAGTTAAGTGGACGGATCACTGTTGACTAATCCCTTTCAACCTTGTAATATAAAACTGATCGTGAAATTTTTAAATTTTATATGATAAAATTTCTATGTATAAATTATATCATAGATGTTCCAAATTGGAATATTATAACTGCATATTATATACTATAAATATAGTAGTTTTATTAATAATACAATATTTTAATAGTATACAGATTTACATAATAAATGTTGTTATTAAAATTAGTTAATTAAATTCGTACCCTGCTATTTCATTATACAATAAGGCCGACTGAGAATGAATTTTTTATCTGTGTCACCTAGCATTTTGTTTATATTCTTTCTTATACAATATTTGTAAAATAAATAATTTATCTATATTTATTTATGTTCACCTGTATCCAGAGGTAGACGAGGTCTGTGATATCTCGCTGTCATAAGATGTATCTGTATGAGTGGCGGTAGGTGGTAATAAGCCCGGCCACGCCCGACGAAGGGGCGTAGAGTCAGGCCCCGGAGAAGAACAAGAGTCAGATTCGAGTCTGATAGGAGCCAGCTGGAAATTTGTTTATATTAGGACATTTCATCAGACAGTCCAAAGAAAATTACAATCGCATCAGTCATACTATATATATACTAGCTGATCCGGCAAACGTCGTTTCGCCATGTATATCATTTATAATAAAAAAATAGGGGTTGATCGTAGAGGGGTGAAAGTTAGGGATTGTATGTATTTTTTAATGCTGTATCATAAAAAAATAGAAATTAAAAATTTTGTCTAAAAATAAAAATAAAAATTTAGGGGTGGACTACCCCTAACATTTAGGGGGATGAAAAATAGATGTTGTCCGATTCTCAGGCATACCCAATAAGCACACAAAATTTCATGAGAATCGGTCGAGCCGTTTCGGAGGAGTTCGATTACGCACCCCGTGACAGAAGAATTTTATATATTAGATGTATTTTATAGTAATTCATCAATAATTTATTTCAAGGCGGTCAGGTTTTTTTGGCTCTCCTTTAACTTTTCGTTCTGTATCCATGACCTTCAGGTAATATGGACCAGGTGTCTTGACCTAAGCAGAAGAAGCTCTATATAATATATAAAAAGCAAGTACTAAAGTGATAATAACAAAAGGGTTGATGTTGATCCTCCTTTTTATGAAGTCGGTTAATTAGGACAGAATGTTCAGGTTTTATGTTTTTGTTTTAAATTTTGAAGATTTATAAATACATTACAATAAAAGAATGTAAAAAAAAAAAAACCTGTTTGTTAATTTTACGTTTAGTAATTCAGGATTTAAAAAATCTACGAAGACATTTAACATTTAAGGTAACACATTATTTCTTGATTGTGTAACTTAGAACAAAATTAAAATAAAAACGGTTGTCTTCGCTTAGAAAAAGTTAAACTTTCAAATAATAAAAATACCCACGTCAGGTTTAGAATTCCTACTGCGCCGAAATTTAAATGTCTTCTTGGAAGGTCCATGCGACCTTTGGAGACGAGGTCTTTCATCATCCAAAGGATCTTCTCCGCAGGAGTCACCCATTGATAATGGTGATAATGGTGTTTGAGTTGTCTCCCCTAAAACCACAAGTTATTTAAAAATTAAACCGACTACAAATATTATCTACTATATAAAAATAAGTCGGGTTTTCCTTCCTGACGCTATAACTCCAGAACGCACGAACCGATTTCCACGGTTTTGCATTCGTTGGAAAGGTCTCGGGCTCCGTGAGGTTTATAGCAAAGAAAATTCAGGAAAAATTCCAACAGAAAAGCGGGATCACCAAACGAAATGTTACATAAAACGAAGCCATCTGGTGGCGAAACGGACGGTTCGCCGTGTTTGCTAGTATATTATATATATTCATCTATATTTTATTACTTTAGAAAAAATAGCTGAACCAATTTCGATAAAACTGGGTTCTTCGTTGGAATATATTGTATGAAGTTTGTTATAATTGATAGCACCCAAAAGTTAAGATACGATTTAGAATATGGACCATAATTCCCGTGAAATTGGCGGACATGCATGTATGTCCGCACAGGCCCTTGGTCCTTCCATCATATGACACAAGTCAAAGATTCCTTCTCTTTCAAGTTGATTTCTTTTGACGGTAAAAAGATATACAATATGCAGTACGGTAAAAGGTAATATAAATTCTTTTGTAAAAATCGGGTACCTAAGGAAGTTTACGTTCTAAGGTCGATTTTAGTTAATTAAATGAAATTTCAATGTCCAAGTCTGTATAAGTACACAGAAATTAATTTGCGCTCTTAATAATTTTTAAGTTTTCCCATAAAACGACGATCGTGTCGCTGCACTTGGGGAAGTGAACAAAAGACGGAATCAGGTTGTGTTGTTTGTGTGTGTGAAGTTAGCAAGGCACAAAAAAGGGAACTATCACAATTGAAATGGTTGTTTTAATGAGACCTTATTTATTGAAATCGGTAAGAAATGCTCTGCTATGATCGGAATCGTAGTACGATTTAAAAAAATATTTTCTGGATTTAAAAGTCCAGAAATCTTTCTAAAAACTATCTGGAACTAAAGGACTATTGAGTGTGCTGCCAGAATTCTCATTGTTTTGTGCTCTGCTGGTAAGTGCTCTGCTAACTTCACAGACACGTGTTGTTCCAAGTAGGTTTCATTCTATAGAAGCTTGAAAGGTAGGCGACTGAACGGCGATGATCTATCTATGTAGAATAAAGAGTCAATTTGCGCAAGTTTCGACTGTGGATTAATTAAATTAGAATCACATACCAGTGTTAAGTTTAAACTCCACTGAAGAACCGAACCGTAACTTTTGCGCATTTGTATAGGTTGGGCCGGCTTTCTGATCACTATTTAATCCTGAAAATTCAACGAAAAGAACGGTTACCATGACAACGTGACGTACGTATTCCACGATTTATAATTTATTTAAAAACGCTAAGACAAAAGGAAATCACTTTTGTTAATGTAATATAAATAATGTTTATTAAATATATTAATAAAATAACTTACCGTTATCAGTGCGACCATTGTTGGATTCATACAGTGGTATGTGTTGACTGGTTGTTGAACTGCTTGACAGCGATTCTGTATAATTAATTTTTTATTTATTTATAAGTCATTTTACAGCTACACATATACATATTATAAAAGAAAACAAACATACATTGTTAAAAAAATATACGAAACAGAACACATTCAAAAATCATATTTTTTTAGCTAAATAATAATAAATTTTATTCAAACATTTTGATGGTAATTTTTTTCATTTAATTCCCTTGTAAAATTTAAATAAGTCTAAACTTAGTATTTTGTCTCTCTCTGTCAAATCCTTTATGCTGTGCGGAAAAGAGACAAATGTAGTTAAGTATAAACATTTGTAGAAATAAAGTATGAGTATACAGGTCTTACCTCTTTGAGCAGCGAGGGTAGCTGGCGGATGGTCAGGCGTACGTGGCAGTCCAGCTCGTCCCACCAACATTGATATGAGAGATGGCCGGTGCTGTTGCTGCTTCTCCGTGAGATTACGTGGAAGAGCCTCAGATGCCCGTTTACCCCCACTCTGTCCTATACTTTCCGCTATTTGCTCTGAAATTGAAGGTGTTATTTGTACATCGATTAAAATATATATTGAAATATTTACCTTTTTCATTTATTTATATACATACTAGCTGTACTCAGCAACGCTTCGCTGTGGCACATTGTGATTGAATGGTTGAGAAATGAGAAACCAAACAAAGAATACATTTCAAACAAATAGATAAAAACAATCCTTGATGCGGATTATACTTCATGCTAAAATTTCAGCTCGATCGGTGCACTGAGTTTTTGAAGCGTACACAAACCAACATAACATGTGACAGGCCAAGCGTTGCTGTGGCTAAGGTTTTTGATATACTACATAGTAGCAAACTATTCAAGCGAAACGGTAGGAGAACACCAGTCATGGGGACCACCATGCTTTTTTGGTGGTTATAGCATTCAATTGTAGCTTATTTAAAACGTTGGTACTTTCAACACAGTGTCATCTCTTAGAATTGTGACTATCAAATAATAAACAAATATTTTGCAATAAATAATATTGCGGGTAGAAATGATGTAAGCTATCCTATCTTTTAAGTTGGATCAAACTACACACGGTGTGCAAATTTGATTGATATCGGTATAGCGGACAAACAACGTGACATGTAATTTATATATATTAAGATAAAGATAATAATTATTTAAAAAGACAAGAGAATATCGAGATCGAGTTAGTGGGAGAACAGGTCATAACCTATTTTTATACCCCTATAATGGCCCACCCCAAAATTATTTTAATAAATATATAACCCTTCATCCAACTCCTATTTATAATAGCGAAATAAAATATGATTTACATGATTTAAGTTAATAATATATATTATTAATATCCCAATCACTGTTAGAATAAATAGTGTATGAGAAAGATTATATAACATTATTGGTTCATACTATGACCTTAGACCTTATAATTCCCAATGATGAGGCAGGCAATTAATTCTTGCTTTTGTAGGTTTCTGTCCCGGACTTCTAGGTGATGTTATCACTCAACTTTAATACATATTACATATTCTAAAACAGAATTCACAGAAACTTACCGAATTTAAAATGATCGTGAGTGTCTCTCATAGTCCTAAGTTCTCTAGCGAGTTCAGCGAGTAAAGCGCCGCGTGCTCGTGCGGCCGGCAATTTGAGACCGCGCACGCGTTCGCGTACAACAAACTGCATGTGACGCTCGTGGTCACCGATTGGGGGCTGGGATAGCTGATTCGACAATTAATTAATGTTTTCATATGTTAGTGTCAAAATAATAGCCAATAATAAACATGCAAATACACATATCATTAATATTATATCTACTGAATATAGATAGATAGATAGTCAAAATAGCTACAAATTCAAAATGGCAAAATAAAACTATATTTTCTAAAAATGAGGGTACCATATTGTTTTGTATAGTATGGCACCTATGCTATAAATTAATTATTAAGTAAATACCAATGTATACGCACGCTTAGACTTATTCTTCTAAGTTAAATGCATGTGATGATTCTGACTCAAACTATATTTGAATCAAACTAAAATATTCTATGAAATTAAAAACACTGTTTTAAATTTTCAACAGTACGAGAACAGAATAACTAATGGCTGACTAAGAGGCCAAGTGATAATTATTATTGTTTACATATAATATAGAAGTTATCGGGGATATTATGAGACTTTCTTTAAAAAAACGTGTGGCACTCGGGGACTGTCGCGGAAAGCTATTGCATAGCATTTTTTATCAACTTATGCAGTTATAATTATTTATTTATTATTTATGCAGTATTTGTTTTTATTTGATATTAATTCAAGTTTTTATTTGATATTATTTCAATCTACCACTCTACCAGACTCAGACTAAAACGCCTATACAGTCTGTCTCACTCTAACGCAAACCGGCTGCACCGGCCCCGCTTACGCTACGTCACCGATCTCGTCAGAGAGATGGGAATGCGCAGTATGCGTTCTGTCCCACTCTAACGTTACGAAACTTTTCGTTACGGAATTTCTTGATTCGGTCGCCGCGCTCAAAGCCCGCTATAAAATCTAACTTAAAACATATTCAATTACAATACCTTATGCAAAATAAAAGGCTGTAGCAGGACATACAAGGGCGTACGATAGGCCACAGTATGTTCAAGGAAGTCCCAAAGGTGATGCGAGGCCTCATTGCGTCGACCGAGATCGCGTATCGCACGTGCAATACGTCCCCACTCAGAACAAAGTTCGCTCGTGAAACATGCACATAGCACTTTCAGCGCTAAAATAATGCATGCAATTTTTAAAATTTGTGACGCGCATATATTATACACATATTTGTAAAATAAAAATAAAATAAAATATGTTTATTATGGAACATAAGATACTTATTCCACGTCATTAAATTTGGAGGCATCCCTACTCATCGGCAAATAGGCCGAGAGAAAAAGCCGGCGTAAAAATCTCTCGGTACTCTTTTAAAACAGCAAATCATCAAACAACACTTATTTAAAACAAATATCGCAAATTAATTAGAAGTAGCCTGTCTGGCACTAGTCCCATGCCCTTTTATCAACTAGATACTTGTATAGTATAGTATCCAGCACTCTTAACGTCGTTAATATTATAAAGAAAAAAAAAACTAAATTTTATTAAAGTATATTATTTGATTTACAAAAATACTGTGTGTTATTTTAGTAATAGTGGGAAGGCTTGATTGCCCTTACTTTTTAATTTTATGATTGAACATAATTTAAAGGTAAAAAGAGCTTACTCATTTGAATGCTAAATATTACATATTTATAAAAATGTGGACTAACATATTCAATATTAATTTGACATTGCTGAAAATTTATTAAGTAGAAAGGAGAATCATACCGAGAAAAGCAATACGATAAAGTTGATTGGACAGCCTTGTTGTATTCCTTGTGTCGCGACTTCCGGTAAACGTCAGTGAGTTGACACGTGCGTCAGCCGCGTTGAACTTGGCATTGACAGCTGCCAACTGCCCCGGCGGAGCAGGGGGGCACAGTGCGTTCAGCACCACAGATACAATATAGCTAACGTCTGATTGACGAAGCGGTGGGACATCTGAAAATGAAATGTTACTTGTTATTTTAGGTTTCTTCGTATTCGATTTATGTAGGAAAAAAACCAAGGAGGTATGGTCGAAAGTCTTTCGTCTGCCCGCATAAGTTATGATTAATAAAATTTGTGTTCTAGAACGTGAATAAGAAAAGTCACTGGCGCTTTTGAATGTTTTTTTGACGTGATAACGTCTTTAAAATCGTTTTAGTCGGGTGACATGTTCAGAAACTTGTGTCACACCAAAACCTCACGAGCGCGATCGCAGGTATAACGAGAGAGAGACGGACCGATCTCCCGTCTGATCTCACTCTAGCGGCATACAAACGAATGGAGATTTTCTCGTGCGGTTAAGTTTTGTAAGAAAAATGTATATCATAGTCGAATAAGTAAACTTGTCATTTTACACCCGAAATTTATCATCAAAAGTGTGAATAAAACGATAGATGTAATTTAAAATTTGAAAAAATTGTTATCTTCATTAATTCCTTACTTCCCAAAAACTTATATCACCAACAAGACGTTATCACGTAAACATCTCGATCGTAAACCTACTTTACAAACAACCGATATTTTTTTTTCTAATTAAGCTCAACTACAACGCTAATGATCCTTTCTTGACTGATGTTTAAAATATACAAATAAAAAATGTCTAAAATTAATAAATTAAAAATATTACTACCTTTCCTCCCACTCCCCACTCGCAAGCAAAGTGGCATGAATAAATTCATAAGCATATTCTCAGTCTTTTCGGCTGATTGAAATATAGCGCTACCGCCGCACATTTGTTCCAACGAGTAACTATCCTGCAAGAAGTATATCAATCAAGTGTCAAGCTTTATAAATTTAGATATCGATAGAATATCTAACAATGATTTAAAGCATATTTGCAAATAGCCAATAAGCTCTTTTAAATATAATTTTATACAATTTAAGAGACTACAATTATTTTAATTACGATGCTGAGAATCAAACAAAAACAGAATAGTTATATAATTTAAAAGTTTGAGAGAAATAGACTTGCATAAGGTAGAAAATGACAAGTTCGCATTGTTTGAGGTTTATTTCATTTGTGTTAACAACCTGTACAAATGTGTTATTAACATATGCGTGCTCTTATGTCTCACTTATGGGTGCCAAACAGCAACAATGAAAAACTAGAAGAGCAAATGACATTCTAAAAAATGTAACTGGATAGGAGACATTGTGAGAAGCAAAAATGATAATCATAGAGAAACATAGACAACAGATGTATTAGAATGGTATACAAGAGAAGGCAAAGGTAGAGGGACGTTAAGTAAAAAGATGGACAGATGGTCTACCATAGAGATGGAGCAGGCTAGCCCGGGATAGAAGAGGCTAAAATAAGACCAAACTTCACAGACTAAAATAAGGTCAAATGACAACCTCACCATAAAGCTGGTCGCTTTTTTTTTAAATAATTGCTTTTATTTTTCACTTTAAAGAGGTTATTTATTTAAATAGAAAAATCGTTACTCTCTTTTGACAGAAAATTATAATAATAATTTGACGGTCTTACATGCTTTCATATTCAACGATTTATAAATACTAAGTACATACCCCAGTATTGATAACTTGCAATGCGATCAGTCGTACAACAGTGCTGCAGAAATGCGGGGGCGGCGGTTGGGACATCAGGGCCGCCGTAGCTGACGAAAGATTTTCTCCCGTATTGTTTTCTGATACTATTAACGCCTGAAATTTGATTAATATTGTATCAATTAAAAATATATAACTTTGACCATGGACCAACAAAAGAACTTTCTATATATATTTACTAAACACCTTATTAAGTAAGATTTAAAGGTTTCTGTAAGTAGAAAAAAAATACTACTACATTATTTCGTTAAAATCAATAAATTCCCTTTTCCAAAAAATAGTAATAGTTTTCACTAAAATACTTGTCTTATCTTTTCTTCACAGCGTAAAAACAATGTGGCGGACAGTAACGAAAGAGTACTTTATTTAAAAGAAAGCAATTAGAATAAAATTTTTTTTTTTTTTCGAAATACGATATTTTTTAAGTAAATTTTTGGAATTAACTGGAATACGTCGAATTACCAAATCCTGTATAAGAAAATATCAATTTTTTAACCTGAACAGTATTTAGGAGTGTCTTGATCTGCTGCCAATGCATAATGTAGGGACATCGCATCATTGTTTCGTAAACACCTTTCAGTAACACAGCTGCTGAATCCCAATCAGTGTTTCTCTGGAATATTATTAAAAATGCACCTTTAAATTATGTATGTAAATTAATAGTACATAACGATTCCAAAACAAAAAGATCGGGGTAATAGTCGCAATAACGACCTCCATAGGGACCATAAGGACGTCGCCACAGTAAAAAAAAAGATTCCTGGAGCGCAGGAAAAATGGCTCCGCCAACATTCAACTTTCTTGACACCACGAGCCTAATGATAAGATTGAAAAGGCCCAAACCATTCGAAGTAAATAGGTAAGTGCTTAAGTGCTAAACAGTGGTAAGTGGAAAAAATAGTATACAAGAACAGAGTGTCTTACCTGACCTTAATAGAGACTGTCAGTAGTGTTATTGGATACTTTCTTATGTTGAATATCCTTTTTAGTAAATTAGGTTAGATTTATAAGTCTAAACCGTAGTGTTAAATTATTTCTTTGTGCAGAGACAATTATATAATTATAATTATATATTATAGGAAAAAAATATTACAACAAAATTTAACCTCAAAAACCCAAACCCCAAGCTTAGTTATGTTAAGTATGTTTAGTTTTTTAGGAACTTAAAAAAGGTGCCGATTTTATAGTTTTCTAAATTTTCTACAAACCTCATATATAAAAAAGAATTTTCATTGCGAGACGTCTTTTTTAAATGACTTTAAGAAGGATCTAGCTTCTTTGTATGACACAGATATTTTAAATAACGTTTAAAAGTAATCCACTTCAAGAACATTTAGAGATCAAATTTTATATGAAATTACCTCTATATCTGAGTAAAAATATCTACAAATTTGTTGAGAAAACATTAAGCAAGAGATACGCGTGGACTCATTTCAAGTTCGGACCTTGTTTCTGAATTAAAATTCTGTTTGAAGACCATACTAGAATATTTTCTTACCCGTATACTAGGTTTCTTAGCGATTTTCAAGAAGACTTTATCCAATCGCCTCAATATCATAATGAGGGCTGGTCTTAAGGCGTCATCCGCCCAGTCAGCTGCTGGTAACACTTGCATCATGTACCGTTGGAGACCACGACAGCCCATGGACTCGGGGTCGTATGGGGATACCTTGAGTAATGAGTGCGCTATTTCTGCCAGACGCTATAATGTAAAAGTTAAAAATTTCAACTTTTGCTTATTCATAAAATTCTTAAGATATGTATTTTTTGTAAAAAAAAATTACCGTTGCAGTTTACTAGACTGGCAACGCGCTCGCCAATAGAAAGGATATAGAGTCTGGCTAATGAAAGAAGATAATTGTATTATTCAAAAACTTTCGGATGGCAACACAGAATGTCATTGAATTTCTTAGGTTAGTTAACAGGTATAATAGCCGAAACTTTGTTTTATTGTTTTTTTGAATTTTGATTATTCAGAATAAAGTTGTGTTTTATGATAAATATAGTTTTAGTTTTCCATGCAATGCTAGTCATTTTAAGTATCAATAGTAAAATACTAAATACGTAATAGTCACTATCAATGTAAAAAATAATAAAATCAAGTATCAAGTAAGGCTAATCCACAAAATATATCAAACTTTTAGGGATACCATACTAGATTTTTTTGAATTTGCCACGCTATTTAGTTATCTTCTTTCAATAGCCAGACTCTATATGTATATATCATTACGAGGCAGTTTAGTTAATCAGTTTGGTTCACTAAGACTGAATTGTTGAAAAAGTTTTCTCTTCAGTTACTATCTTTCGAAATCATTTGAATAGTTTTAAATTAGAAATGGTTGCATTTTTGTAAACACTCTGTATCTAGGAAGTAGTTTAAACACCCTTTATAGTAAAAATACATGTTAATACTCACAGCATGAGATTTAGAATCCAATAGCTCTACTGGCTTCCCTTCGCTGCCACCACTAGCCTTAGAACCGTTTAAGTCAATAAGTCGCGTGCTGGCCCGGCCTATGAAGTCACCGACCAGAGACAAGAGAACATCTCGAGGTCGTCGATATTCGGCACGAACCAACTGCAATAATAGGCTTTTTAAATTATTTAACAAGTTAAAATAAAATGATCCATTCTAAGAACTCATAAATAAAAGTTTTAGCCGAATTTTGTGCTTGAAGCAAATATACGAGCACGTACGGAAGCTAAGTATAACAAAAGGCATGGGTTCGATTATCAACAAACATTTCGTTATAGTCGTAGAATAGTGACGGATCTGTATAGTAAACTTTACAGGGCAACCATTTCAAAATAATGTAGTCATGTTAGTTTTTGTCGTAACTATTTTAATTCATATTCTGTTATTATGAAAATTGGCATACAAGCAAACAAATGGGTTTGTTTTGAAACAAAAAAAATATAATAACATAAAATTATACAGTTTTCTAGAAAAATCACATGTTTCTATCAAATCCGTCACTTTACCGACTGATTAATTTGAAATTTAAACACATGGAATTTTGTTTTTAATGTCGCCGTAATATTTAGTATACAAATATGATACAAAGTGGATTTTTTTCAAATCTGACATTGTTCTGCGATCATGACGATTTATTGTTTATAAAGCATAGTAAATGGTGTGGTCTAATAAACATGTTTGTGATATTAAACTTAATAAAAAGCACTAATAAGATTTGTTGAAATAGTAAAAATTCTGTTATTAGTGTAAAAATTGTTCACCTCGCTATCTTCAGCGCCGGTATAATCTGCGACCGGGGGAAGTCGGGAATGATCACTGACATATCGGGAGTGAGACTCGTCATCCAGAATGTCGAGTGTCATAAAAGGAGTGGCTGCGGTTCTAGGACAACCTCTTTGGGACGAGCCTTTGTGCTCTGGGGAGGTTCTGTATGGGCCGTTGTATGATCTGTATATGAAGAACACAAAGTATGCATTTAAAAACCCTTCAATAGCAGAAAAGCTTATCTACTATATAAAAATAAGTCGGGTTTTCCTTCCTGACGCTATAACTCCAGAACGCACGAACCGATTTCCACGGTTTTGCATTCGTTGGAAAGGTCTCGGGCTCCGTGAGGTTTATAGCAAAGAAAATTCAGGAAAAATTCCAACAGAAAAGCGGGATCACCAAACGAAATGTTACATAAAACGAAGCCATCTGGTGGCGAAACGGAGTTCGCCGAGTTTGCTAGTTGTTTATAAAAACTAAAACAAGGATTTAGGAACAATAATTTCTATAACATTATTTATTTTAGAATTGATTAATTTATCTATTAACAATTTTATTTTTAAAACGCCGGTTCAAGGACATCTTAGGTGCGTAACGTAACATATAATATTTGACTTGATTATTATAAAATTATTTTCTTGCGTAAAACTGTAAATATTTTCTTTATGTACTGTGGTGTAGCCCTTCAGGCAGCAAGGTTAAACCCTTTAGTGCCTTTTGTACTTTTATTTTATATATTATATATTAAGCAATAATAAAATAATGTAGTAAGCTGACTCAATATACAGTAATCCTTTTTTTAACACGCTACCGTGTCTAATAAATCCAATGGTTTCGCGATGTATAAATAACGCGTTACGTATAAACGATTCACATTTAACTTTTCTTGTTAAAGGGCATTGAAATCGAATATTAAGAACTATGTTATGAACGAAATATGTGTGTACAGTTATAAATGTCTCAGAAATATAACGTGTTCAATACCCGCGTTATACGAGGGACTGAAATCGCGTAATATGAAAATGCGTTATAGAAGTACCGTGTTATAAGGTGGTTTACTCTACTTACTTGGAGAGCCCCTCGCAGTTGTTAACCAATGTTTTGATAGCGATCGCCAACTGTTGTATGATCTCTTTCTCAGTCTTTCCTTCTCTGTTATACGTTGGGAGTTGTATTTGCTTCACATAACATGGTAAAATGGCTTCGAGAATAATCTGAAATATGGATCGTAGAGGTAGTAAAATTCATATAAAGCAATAATAATTAGCTTAATATTAACCGTTAGGTCGTGGATATGAAAGAACTGTATTCTCGAAAAAAGAGTTGCCAACATATAGCTTTTTAAGATGTTGCCATTGGAGAATCGTAGAATATTAATTAATCGTTTGCGTTTAAGATATTTAAGAATCAGGTTGATTGCCCCAATCTTTTAACTAAATTTAAATTTCGTGTCCACTCTAGATACCCCAGGCATCCCATTTGTCCCAGCTTTTAGAAGAACGCTCATTCTGAATAACATTCTCTCATAAACGAGCTAGGATATCCATAGTTGCTACCCTCGCACTGTGAAATCAATTTCTCTATAGTTTATGAATGAATATTTTTGTTTTCTCTCGTGTTTGTTATGTTTGCCTATAAGTGCATATTACATTAAATATTGTATTTAATTATTCTTAAGTAATAAAATATCAGTGTGCCGAGCGTTGGTAAGCTTTTGTAATCAAAAGAAAAAAAATAACCTAAGCCTCTTTATCTTACGTCGATTAAAATAAATTTCATATAAATTGAAACTAATTTGTTTTTTTACGTGTACCTATAGTAGTCCATTTATTTTTAAATGTTTGTACATGTTTAAAACACAGAAAAACATATACATACAAGCATTTGATATCCTCTCATACTCTCAGCAGAATATGACACGACCATTACACAAAGACTAATACAATCCAATACATTGACCATTTCCTCTTCATCACGATAGCAGAAGTCTATAGGTTTCAGTGGCTTTTCCTCTTTAATCAATTCAGCTATGTGTAAGGGGTCAGGCGACGGTGTCTCCAAGCTTAGTAGAAGGTTAAATAGGCAGCTTGATTGAACCTATAATTTAATTTTGTAACATTTAACAAGTCATAAAGAAAATTATTCTAGTTGCACCGTTTTATCTATTCTATTTCATCATACCGCAAACACCATTTCATAGAAAGAGACGAAAGTGTGATTTAATTTTAGTTAAACACACCAAGTGTTATTTTTGTACATGAAATTATTTCGGTTACAACTATAGAGCGCTAAATAGAAATCCGAAGAAAACCACAAAATAATTTTATTGTTTTTTTTATTTCTCGACAATAAATGACTTTTATATGGCAATATTTCCATGTTTATGGAAATAATTGTTATCTGTCAAGTTGATGGCATTTTATCACTCGAAACGTCAAGATATGCCAATAATGCGATAAATTAAAAAAAGCTTTCTTTAAAGTTCCATAATGGTTTGAAAAGGCAGGATACTTAATAATATAAGGGACTGGTAGTATGGAGCTTTTTATATAATAACTAGCTGACCTGGCAAACGTCGTTTTGCTAAAGTATATTATTTATAAGAAACATGTTTTTTAGTTCAATAAAAATAACTATCTACTATAATTCAAAATAGGGGTTGATCGTAGAGGGTGAAAATTAGGGGTTGTATGTATTTTTGTATGCTGTATCATAATTTTTTTTTCAAAAATTTGTCCAAAAAATAAAAAAAAATATTTTGGGGTACCCCTTATCACTTAGGGGTATGAAAAATAGATAGTAGCCGATTCTCAGACCTACTGAATATACATATAAAATTTGATAAAAATCGGTCAGGCCGTTTCGGAGGAGTATGGTAACTAACATTGTGACACGAATATTTTATATATAAGATATTCGAACATACCTTACTAGCATCACCGTAGGCAGCTTCCTCGTCCGTATCCAAAATGGCCGAAACCGATCCAAACATTTGCAAAATAAATGGTTTTCTATTCAACAAATAGAATTGTTTGACAGCGTATTCGATGGTTGTTGTCACCAACTTATTGGTTTGGAAGTTAGAATATATTTGGAGTAATGTTGGCATTATGAGGAGATAGCTGGAACGAATTCAAAGTTAAATTCAAAGATGTGATAGTAATCGGAAAGGTGGCATTGCAGTGCTCAATAAGATGTGGCGTATTTAAGCACTAGCCGTTTACCGCCCGCTTCGCTGGGCGAATTAAAATAGGACATAAATAAAATTTTATGTTTAATTATTATTTTTTTTAATATTTTTAACATCCCGCTAAGAAAATTGAAAATTTTCGAAAATCGAGTTTTAAACAGATGTTGACGTTTTGAGGTTCTAGGAAGTCTCCCCGAATGTTTCCGCGGTGAAGTCCGTATGTATAAATTTTCATAAAAGTAAAACAGAAATAAAAAAATGGCATCGAATGGCAGTAGTTTCATGTCGATACGATAAGTGGTTAAAGCGTGAAGGAGCCTCAAACGAAGACCATTTTTCTTATATATATATAGATATAAAGAACCTAAGACAATCAATTTTTTTAAATGATCAGATTGTTTTCTAAACTTTCCCACAATAAATATTCGTCGGTTATTGAGACTACAATCTCTTAAATAAAAATGGAATCATTTTAAATTAATTAGTACAGTAATTCCGACGTAACACGTATACATGAACGTTAAGTTACGGGCCCAAACGAACCCGAAATAACAAAACAAAAATCCATAAACAAATCCAAGAATTTTTAAGAGACCTTCATAAAATAAATTTAAAGGTTTTATACGGCTAAGAAACAGGTCTAAATTCTTACCCATTTGTCGAAAATATATTCTTAAAGTTGAACGCCGCGTTTACGTACGTCGCTATTACGTATCTTAATATCAAAGAGTCTTCGCTATGTAGCATAAGAGCTCCGTTCAGTACGTTTAGGAATAAATGTATGTCTCTCGAAGATGTGAAATTGCCCGCCATTGCTTCGAACATACGAGCGATCATGCGAACCCACCTAGAATATAACAATAGACTTAAGAAATTCATAGTGTAAATAACAAAATTGTATCCAAGATTTTTATTTTTTTTACTATTTTTATCTCTAATATCTACAGACGTAAAGAAACTTTTCATTCTGTTAAAATTATACTAATTGAAATAATGTTATTTTGCTTTCTTTATTCGAGTGGTCGCATATCTTTTGAAGGGCGTTTTTCGGTCACTTTTTTGCACACTAAGAATTATCCTTAGCATATAAATTAACGATCAGATTTATTATTAACTACGTAAAATTATTTTTATCAAATCTTACATGAATTTATGCAATACATCCAATCCTAGTAGAGTGGAACCGAGAGGACCTCGGCTATACAACGCTAAGTCAGCTTCTAAAGCTTTTCGAGGAAATGAAGGTAGTTTCATTAATTCATCGTGAAGAAATACTACACGTTGGACTACCTGAAAATAGAAAGTAATTGTATCGATTGAATTATGTATATTTACGACAAACGGTAAACTATATTTATAAGGTCCTGTTTATTACTATAAAGTATAAAGGATACAATAAGCTAATAACAAAATGTAATGTATATAATGTGTTGCTACAATTTAAAGTAAAAAAAATAACACTGGTTGATAAATCTGTCAAAGCTGGGTGCGGGATAAAAAATAATACTTAGATAACAAAAATCTTTTAACAAAAGATTTTCATATTTTTTCTCATTTATACCTTTCCCCCTTGAGACCTTAGGGACCCACCCTAATTATCGTTTCACGTATATTAAACTTAATGTCCTATAACCCCTAGTTGGGGCAGAGGGCGTCCACAGTGAGTCCCCATCGCGTTCTGTCTTGAGCCTCGTTTTTTACCTCACTCCAAGTCTTTCCGGCTCTCTTTGCCTCGTCTGCGACTGTACGGCGCCAGGTTTGCTTGGGACGGCCACGTTTCCGCTTTCCTTGCGGGTTCCAATCAAGCGCCTGCTTGGGAATATGATTGGGATCCCTTCGGAGTGTATGGCCTATCCAATTCCACTTGCGTCGTTTGATCTGCTGGCTGATCGGGGTTTCTCGGCAGCGCTCCCAAAGTTGCTCGTTAGAGATTTTTTCAGGCGAGTAGATGCCCAGAATACGGCGAAGACAGCGGTTGACGAAGACTTGGAGTCGGTGCGAGATGTCTTTGGTGACCTTCCACGTTTCACACCCATAGAGCAGCACAGACTTGACGTTGGATCCGAATATTTTAAACTTGATTCGACGCGTCAACATCCGTGACTGCCATACAGGCCGAAGTTGTGCAAAGGTTGCTCGGGCCTTGGCAATGCGTGAAGTGATGTCCTCTTCTGTACCTCCAGTTTCAGACACGACGCTTCCGAGGTAAACAAACTTTTGAACGCTTTCTACGTTCTCTACACCCATCCGCAATGGGGTGCGGTTCTCAACTCCAACACGCATTTCTTTCGTTTTCCGGGTGTTGATTTTGAGTCCCGCAATTCCCGCCTCGCGTTACGTATATTAAACCAAGTTCTAAATTTAAACATACATATCAAGAAGTATATAAACAATTCAACCAATAAAAAATAGTAGGAACTTATCTTACCATGTCGACATTCTTCAAAATGGCCCAAGCGAGTAAAACTTTGCCGATTTCAACGAATTTATGCAATAGTTCCTGATGCTGCAATTTGTGAAAAGCTTCTTCCGGTTCCATGTGGACCAGACCCAGTTGCGGATACTGGGAACGTTTGAAGAAGTAGTGGTCTCGTACGTAACTTTGCGGGTTGTGAATTTGACCTAAAACCCATAAAAAACTATATAAAAAAAAAATGGTGCGTGTACTTATGTACGCGCGTAAGAAGTTATACTTCTTGGGCTTTCTTTATTTTTTTTGAAATATTAAATAACTAATAATAGATATTTAGCGTTAATAATTTAACAATATTTAATATTTAGTATATTGTTCAATTATTAATTAATATTAATAACAATTATTATTTATTATTTTATTATATTATTAATTTAATTTAATAACTAGGTATGTTTCATAACCTTTTAACTAAGTAACAATAGGTCTTTGTGAAAAAGCATTGCTAAATTTCTTTGAAAAAATAATTAAAACTGCTTTATTTGTTTAAAAGGTACTACAAATGTCATTATGGTCAAACGCCACGCATATTCTATTTCTTTTTTCGGCACCCATACTGAATTTTGTGTCACGGTGCGCGCGCATCGTAAAAATTCACTCTCATAAATTTTTCATAACGCGCCTAAAGAAGTATAACTTCAAAAATCCTGCAAATTCTGAGAAAAAACAAAACACATTTTGGGCAGTTTCTATAAAAAAGTTTTAATGAAATTTAAACAGTATATAAAATATCTAGGTAATCTATACTTTTGTTTGGAACTCTCGCGGTTTGATGTACATAATTTCTCGTATATAATAAAAGCTTTTTAAATCTTTAACTAGCTAGATTTAATTAAATGTTTTAGTAGAAGCGCAGCTTTTTGAAATCAGAATTCTGAAAAAAAACGTATACGGACGAACACAAAGTTCGTGAAGGCTCGTCAACTTGTTTTAACGATTTCACCAAAACTTACGTGTTTTAAAATCAACTAGAAAATATTCATCATGTTGTTTTTCTGGTATCCCAAAGTAGTCGAGTGATTCACGAAGTATTTGACAAAACTGTGTATCTTCCTGTACCGGGAACTGAGATGGGATGGTCCCTTCGTTGTCAACTAGAAAAACATATATAACAATATAAAATTCGCAAGTAATATGAACCAAATATTCAATATATATGTATGTATGAATCTTAATAATATACCTGGGCCATGAACAATAATCTTCTTGGCTGCTGGAACGTTAGCCGTCAGTAGAATGGACGCATCGCATTGCTCTTTACGTAATATTTGCTTCAAATCCTTAAACATAATGCCGTGGACACTATGAACCACCTGAAATAATTTATACATTCTTTAACTAATTAATATTTATAGTACTATGAACCTTATTTTGTCTCTTAATACTTTTAAAGGTACAATTTATTACTAAATTTATTTATACATTTTTTACTTGCGCCAAAAAATAACAGACGTATAAAAAAACAAACAATCAAGGCATAGTTTCAAATCATATTTTCTACAATATTAGCTTACCATCCACAAAATAGACATCGCAGCCCCAATCAATCTCTGGCCATCTTCATGAGGTGTCCTCACGTAGAACATTACATAACCAATAATGTAGTTATATAACGCAAAAGCTGCCTGTTGGGGCAGTCTTGGTATGAAGCGAATGAGGTGTCGAAGTAATTTAAACATTTCATCTTGATGATCGCGTGTTAATCTTTCTAGTACGTGCCGAAGGAATAATGCTGAATCTTCTACTAGGCAACCCCATATAACCTGAGATTTAAAGTTTTTCAATATAATTTACGGGCGTGTACGTAAAACTGCGTACGTGACCGTTACGCCTGCACGCCTGCTTATACACTTTTTTCTCATGGAATAATGGTTTCTTTTTATATATTAGGTACACTTAATAGGGAAATATAAGTAAATGACAACAATTACTTTATATAAATAGTAGCTGACTCGGCAAACGTTGTTTTGCCATGTATATTATTTCTCATTTTTTTAGTTTTTACAATAATAAAAATAGGGATTGATCGTAGAGGGGTGCAAATTAGGGGTTGTATGTATTTTTTTATGCTGTATCATAAAAAAATAAAAACAACAACATTTTTTTTTTGTTCTAAAAAATAAATTTCGGGGTGTAACACCCCCTATCAATTAAGGGTTTTAAAGATTCGGAGGAGTATGGGAAGGAACATTGTGACACGAGATTATTATTGCCTTTGGCGTCTATTGGTAGAAATTTGGCTTGAATTTTAAGTATGTTTAATCAATGGATAATTAGAATATTTTTTTTCCAAACGAACCTGATAAGCGACTTCATATACAGAACACCCGTCTCTGGAGACAGCTGCATCATCTAAAAGCGATATGATTTCCGCCACAGCGGAGCACAGAACAGAAGGGAACAAGGCGGATGCAACTTGAGTGTGATGGGATCCACGGACTTCGGCAGCTTCTTCATCAGCTGGCGCTAAAATAATTTGTTTAATTATTATGTTTATTTTTAACGTATAAGTTGTTAATGTTAGATTTTTTGTTGTTATAAGTTGATCTACTAAACTTTGGTTAGAAACTTGATTTAATATTTAAATAAGGTGTTTTCATATATTATCTTGGTTTTGGCGAATATTTTTTATATCCTACAGAATTGTAACGATGTTAATAGTTAATTTTAAAATACATTTGACGTTTGATGTTCGATGCTTCAAAAAAATGGGTCAAGTACATGAACAAAAAGTCTATTTCGTTCCAAACTTACGTTCAACATGGTCATCGGCCACATGGTCCAAAGCTGGTTCCCTGGCCGCTTGTCGTGTTATTGGTATTGTTGTGATAAGAAAACTTTCTCTTTCTGCTTTCTTCTTATCATCTCTTTGCTGTAAGGCCTTTTTGATCGCTTCCGTCTGTTGCTTTTTGCGTGTTTTAGTCGCTGTTACAAGTGAGCGCTGTAATGTAAATGTAAATATTTTATACTGAAAACTGCGATGTATCGGTGAAACTTTTTATAGTATGAGGTATCAAGTAAATAAAATAAATAAATCAGTGGCGCTTAACCTTTTTTAGGTCTTGGCCTCAGATTTCTGATTCTGTTTCATGATCATTTTAAATCTTATAGGAAAGTAGGTGATCAGCCTCCAGTGCCTGACACACGCCGTCGACTTTTTGGGTCTAAGACATGTCGGTTTCCTTACGATATTTTCCTTCACCGTTCGAGCAAATGTTAAATGAGCACATAGAAAGAAAGTCAATGAGGCATAAAGTATAGAACAATGAAAAATATTAAGACAAATACAAAGAAATGAGCATGATTTATTATACCAACACCCTTATCAGGATACTTTTTTCCAAATGACATGTTCTAAAAACAAATCTACACCAATGCCTCTACCGGTCATGTAAAAATTTCTTAAAAAATTAAAATTTTGAAAAAGCAGTTCGACATTATCTTAAGACAAGACTTGAGTTTGATTAGAACTTACATGTCTTTCCTGATTCAAAGTCATTTCCATATCTTTATCCTTTACTTGGGGACTCCACGGTGGATCGACAACCGCCAATGATTCAATACCAATCTTTGGTGAGGGTAGTGTGAATTCAATCCCTGGAGGGGGCACTTTGAATGTCATCGAGGCTCCTTCCTCCATACGAGGCCAGACTTGGTATCGCAGCTTCCACATTACTTGAAATCTTAGTATTGCGTTGATTCTATAATACAATATAATAATAAAACTCGCTACAATCCCAAATCTGCTTCAGTTTGCACGCGTTTCTTTGATTACTTTTTTCCGATGGTGAACAACCAGGGATCGAACCTACGACCACAGGAATAAGAGTCGCACGCTGAAGTCACATGGACTTTTAGACTTTAATTTAGAAGAACTCTATAGAGGCATACATTTTGAATAAATAACTATTGATTTTCAAGGAATTGAATGCCAAAATGTTAATGGTAAATGTTATTCTTCCTTTATATTAAATATATATTATAATGATCAATGAATCTTAGAATTTAGAATTTATTATAAATAAATATATAATTTGTTATATTTTTTTGTATATATAGGTGAAACTGTGCTTTGTTTATATTTGAATGTCCGTTACACACGATCTTCATTACTCACACTTCTAACTTTAATATTATTATTATTTATTTTATTTTATTAGAGGCGCAAACTAGCTGCTGTGGAACTTGTTGCTGCTCAGCATAATGCTGAGCCAGGGCCAATTACAACCACAGTACACACACAGTACACACTGGAAGCGAACCGAATGGCAAAAGGGATTTTTTTAATTTTAATTTTTAATTTTTATTGTTTTTGATGTCTTATTTCATTTTTTTCTTTAAGTATTGTGTGTTTATGTGTGTGTTTGAGTTTGTAATAAATGTTATGTCTATATTCCGTTTTTGGCTTTTATGTACAATGTAATTGTTTGGATATTGTTTAGTAAGTAGCTGTAGGAATACTGTTAAGCAAATAAATAAATAAATGCGTTCCAGAATTTCAGCTCAGGACCTTACACTTAACAATAAAAAAAGGTGCTGAAGTCGCCAGAATTACTGTACTATAATACAATATTCTTTATAATAGACGTGACTTTAAGCAAAACTAATTTATTACAATAAACATATCATAACATCTCAACATCAGTCCATTCCTAAACTAAGGCAGAGGAAATTGAAGTAATATATTTTCCATACCGAACAGCCGGTTCCGAATGCTTCAAATCATTGTGCATAATTTGTGACGCTGCATGAGGTGCTTTTACAGCTGCCAAGATGAATAAGGCAGCCGCACACGAGCTGAGCTCCCGATCGGCTTCAAGGAGCAATTGCCAGGCGACTGGTGCGCTCTCCGCGAATATGTCTTCGCTCATTATGGTCGCGCCTTTAACTAGCATTGCTAGTGGCGTGTGGTATGCGTCTCGTACCTGTGAAATAATTTGTATGTCAAAACAATATAGAGACGGCTCATTGGTCTAGTGGTTAGTACCCCTGACTGCGAATCCATGGGTCCCGGGTTCGATCCCCGGCTGAGACGAACATCGATGTGATAAGCATTTGGTGTTGTGATTAGGTCTTGGGTGTTTAAATATGTATTTATATGTCTATCTATCTATCTATAATATGTATGTATATCCGTTGCCTAGTACCCATAACACAAGCTTCACCAGCTTAGCATGGGACTAGGTCAATTGGTGTAAATTGTCCAATCATAAAAAAAATCATTAAAAAAATATAGAGATGGTAGAAATCGATTCTAATCTAAGGCGATTTGAACAATTTAGACTCAAAGTAGCAAAGTTGCTTATTGTTTTCAAACTTTTCACTCTGTTGCTAAAAGCCTCATGCAAATTCCCAATGTAGCATTTGCTAAAAATATATATTTTTTTTAAATTATCTAGTTAGTGATCAACACTGTAATTTTTGTTAATTTTTGGTCAGGTCAGTACGTTCCTAAAATACGTATACGTATATTTACTACGTACGTGTTATGAACGTACCTGTCCTTTTAAATATTTAAGTATAGATGGCGTCTCCGCAGGTGGATATATAATTGTAGCAGGTTTGTGGACAGGCGGCGTGTCTGTATTTGGCACTGTGTGTTTTACACCCGCCGCACGGTATGCTATACCCACGCTCTCTAGTACGGAGCGATCGATCCTAAAAAAAAGTACAATAGAGATAATTTTTCTAAAACTCTAGCTACGTATAGCTTCACAAGGAGAGGTTATGTTAGGTTCATAACCTAATTGTTAGATTTATAGGTCTTTAATTTCAAAAATTCTAAGACCTGGATGAGATTGGTATACAATAAAATGGAGGACAATGGGGGGAGGACTTTTCCCATAGGCACACAGAAACGGTTATCGTAGATTAAGAAAAACAATAACTATAATGTAATATTTTGAATTTCTGATAAAAGGATATAAATAAATTAATTTCAAAAACATACAATTACTTATAATTCAATGGTTGACAAACAAGTGTCTTTACGAAATAAATCTCACTCAAAACAATTGAGTTTCTAGTTTTAAGCGTGTTTTGGGAAATAATTATTTTCAATTTAACTATTTAATAATCAGGAGATATATTAACTTTTTTGTATTAATTCTTTAACTTTGTACGTTGATCGTTAGAATAATAATTATATTATAATTATTTGATACCTATCTGTGGAGTGCTCTGAAGGTTTCCGAGATCGTCTTCCCCTTCGAGTCCCCATTGATCCTTCTTCACAACTGGCCGTGTTCACTTCTGGCCCAAATTTCTCACCATATATCTATACATTTCTTTAGTAAATATTTTGCATTAAAAAAAAAATTATCGGTTAAAAAATTAAATAACGTTAGAGCGGAAAAATTACTTTCAATATATGTTTTTTTTTTAAATTACATGCTTAGCACTGTTAAAGTTCATAATATTTGGTACATATTTCACAATTTGCGATCAACAAATGTTTTTAAATAGGCCAGATTTCACAAATAAAATATTCGAACAATAATACCTTTCGCACAGATTTGACGAGACGCTCAGTAGCGCGCATATTCCGTCGGAAACAGTATGGATGACAGAAATTTTGATGGCAGCAGACATAATTGAATGAATTCAAAAACTTCACCATGACCTAAAAATAGACCAATATTAGCCAGATTGTAAATTTAAATCGTAAATTGTATTTGCCTTCTAATTGCTTTGACTGAGAGTTTATTTTAGAATGAATCTTGTAACTGTGTAACTGTAATTGTTTGATACACTGTTACTCCAATAGGGTATGGGGTCGGCGCATTGCTCTGTCTATTTCATTGATATTTTCGAAGCCCTTTCTCTGCCTGGATTAGTTTATACATCAAGCCAGAATAATTATTACTTTTCTGCCAAAACGGACGCAGTACCAACTTACACCATGTGCGTTTAGCCCTTTGAAAAAAGGACTAGAAAACTCGACTGAAGAAAAAAAAAGTGCGTGCGTACAAAGTACACATGTCAGAAGTGAAACTTCTTTGTAAATTAATTATTACTAAGGTAAAAGCCTCAATAGATGATCATGGATCATATGATCACTCCATGTATTTGTAAATCTATATTCACAGTGTTTACACACTGTATACGTGCTAATGTTAATATTAATAAATAAAAAATCAACGTTTACTGCACAAGACGTTATGCAACAGAATTGCAATCTTAAGTTCTAATATGTAACTACTAAACGAATAGATCAACCAATAGCGTGTATTATTTCTCGATTTCCCTTTCTCACTCTCTCTCAATCGCTTACTCCCTTTTCTTCGACAAAAACGCTGCACATTTTCGTGACGTTGCATCCGTAAAAATTTTACTCTCATGCGCCTAAAGAAGTTTCACTTCAAGAATTCTTGAAAATTAAAAAATCTTAACAATTTGATTACAATTTAGATGTTTATTAAAAAATACCTTAAGCCAAGGATAACTCTTGTTATGGTCAGGTAGATCTGTAGAATTGCTGTCAGGACTGTCCGGGGGATGGTCATGGTCATCAGAGAGCACTCCAGGGCTTTCTTCTCCACCGCTGTCTACTTCATTTGGCATTATTACAGTACCTAGCATGATTATTGTTCTTACACTTCAGTGTTATGTAGTTATATCGATTCTTTGGTAATTTTATGGATTTAGTTTGTGTAAGCATTCATAGAATTGACCCACATGAAGCGCAGGGTATACTTATTTAAACCCAAAAGGGCTTCTGCCTTATACGTCACGGGTTAGATCACAATAATATTTTGACGTCAAAAGTTTTAATATACCAATACGAGGTAATCCAAAAAACTTAATAATAACATCGGGGAATAAAGTTTGGCGTTGTAGTTTCTAATCTATTCTCTACATACGAAATTAAATTATATCACTGGATAGGGGAATAGGAAGCGCCGCCATTTTGAGGTTATTTTGTCGTGTTTATGTCATGTTTAAGTACGATTACTTCACACGAGCATCAAAGTTTTGAAAGTTACTAAAACACTATCAATACACCATACAATATCAAATCAAATTAAACAAATATGGATCTTTATGGGTATACCCATATATACCAACAATAAAATAATGTTTTTCTTTATAATATTACTAGTAGACTCGGCCAAGCATTGCTGTGGCTAAGGTTTTTGTTACAGATGTTAAATAGTATCTTATGTGAAACGTTGGTACTTTCAACACAGCGCGGCGCCATCTGTTAGAATTGTGATTTGTGACTGTCAAATAATAACAGACAAATAATTAGTAATAAATTAAAATTGCGACTATAATTTGAGATTTAAACTATCCTATCTCTCAAGTGGGATCGAACTGCACATGGTGTGCAAAATTTGATTGATATCGGTTCGGTAGTTTAGGAGTCCATTGAGGACAAACATTGTAACACGAGATTTATATATTAAGATTGAGTATACAGTGTGTTACCTGTGCCAGGATAAACTTCTGATGTATCACTTCTATCGGAAAGTGAAGAAACTTTTCTTCTGCTCTGAATTGAATCCGAACGACGGGTTATAACTGAAAACCATAAGGAATGAAATGAATTTCATTTACACTTCGTTACATTTATAGAAAAATCTAAAAATTATAAGGGATGCTACGGGCGGCTTTATAGCTAACAAGCGATCTCTTCCAGACAACCCTAGTAAGGAAAAAAAAGAGAAATATGATAGGTAAAGTGCAAGAAGTACATAATCAAATCTTATATAAAAAAAAATATAGAATCACCAACCTTAATCTAAAATAATACAAACAAATTTAATCAAAAAATCTAAAATCTAAAAAGAAATGTTAATGTTTATGTAGAAGAGTTTTAAAAGATGTTAGGTAGGTAGCCAATCGTATGGAGTCGGGCGGCCGGGCAGCAGGTTAATGATGAACGAAAATGTTTTATAGGAAATAGAACCCGGCTTCAGCTAATTTATTAAAACATGGTAGTGGCCACATATACAACCCACTCTAAAGTAAAGTAATTCAAAAATATAAAATGTAATATTAAAACATATTAATTAAATCTTTTATATAAAGAAGACAGTTAAGTTATGTGCTGCTTTTTAGTTCGAATCAAATTGAAAAAATAAAGTACAGTAAAGGTGTTAGAACAAACTTATTTTAAAGAAAAAATATATCTGCTGATAGGTAAAAATATATGCGATAAGATGGAGCTATAAAGTAGATTATGATTATGATAGATCACGTACATTCATCAGGCTGTGTATCCTTCTGCCGTAGCTTAATAGATCTTCTCTTGAATGAGCCATATGCAGTGTGCGTTTGTTGCGTATTCCTACGATGTATGCCCGCTTTGCCGCGCGATGTTAGACGACTCTTCTTATCTTCCACTCCACCTGGTATTACTTCTGCCAGCTGGAATAGCAGATTTAAGAAGGAAGAGTGTTAATTGTGACCATATTTTCTGTGTGCTACTATTTAACAAAGTATATCTGTTGGGGATAAACTCAGATTAAATAAATTAATTTTGCATTTTTGCTCCCATTCATGCGGACCAATAGAATGTACGTATTTAATTTTTCTAGGTTTTTTGAAAATTCGTTAAATATAACTGTTGGTTTGACATACAAAATATGTTGGCATAATATATTAATTAATATGTTCTGCCGTAATACTGTAAGTGCGAATCGGCGACGGATTGCTAGATATACCTATATCAGAAAAACAGTAGAACTTTTTGAGTTAATAAAAAAACTATACTCTTGTATAAACAAAACTTACAAATAAAAAATCCTGTACACGATTAAAATTAAAATTAATGCAGTGTCTACACAATAATTAGGAAATTATTACTTAAAAATAATCAAATCATTAGTCAATGAACTCACAGTAACGTTGCTACCACCAGATACATTTTCGGGTTCGTGTAGAACAAAAGATATCTTCCTTTCTGTCTCAACGCCCGCTATCGACTGTAGACTTTGCGCAGACGCTTGCGAATGTCCCATACTGGACAATGCCATACTCCAACGACGATTAGCTTCCCTGTATTAAACTATTAATAAAGATTCGACCTATTCAATCGTTCCTAATTTCACCTACGTTAAATTTTGATATCTCATGCCAATGTAGCAAAGCTATCATCTAGACTATTGAAATCTAAGTTTTACGAACGCGTCCGTATTCGTGTTATTCATCTATTTAATAAACGAGTGTTAGTTTAACGACATGCGAATCGTTATATCATTTTAATAATTATTTGCGTTTAAAGACAGATTTTTGAAGCGTAAATTAGCTTGCTAATAAGCGTAAAAATCTGCTGTAAGGTATAAAATGTGCTAAAATGCTAGTCAGGTCCTAATAAAATGAACGTGAGAGCCTAAACATGCACGTAGTGCGGGCATGCATTATTTCTTAGATAACATACTCGACTGGCAATAATGTGTGTTGACTGCTAAGAGCCCTGTTCGAAAGAAAATCATTATGATTATGTACTCGTACGAAACTAACGAAATAAAAATAATAAACTCACTTATTATTACACAACAAACGTCTTCGCTTGACCATCCACCTTCGCAAAAAATAGTAACAGAAAATAATCATTGACACGACAAACAGATATTGCAACTACTCGGCAACAAATCGTGTACAAGCGAAAAGTACCTGTAGACGCGGTCCCAAGGGCCTCGTTCCTTTAGGGAGGCTCGACAGGTCTTTGGCAGGTTTTGATAGCTTTCCCGGAGGAAGGCGGTTATTTCGAATAGGAGGACGCAAGCGATCATTCTCAAAGCGCGAGGGCATTCCGCGCCTATTGTTTTCCCGGGTATGCGAATACTCGCTATTTAGGAAAATGGAAATAGAAAATATGTTATAGAGTATGAGATATATATATAAAGAATCGAAATTTTATTTGTATATGTAAAGGAAAGAAATGAAGGAAAAGAAAGGAGTTTACGATGGGTTAGGAAGCGTTCAAGTATAACGTCACGTAATTTTTGAAGATTATTAACCCCCCCCCCCCATGTAACGCGCCGTAACGTTTTACAAAAAGACGCCACCCCCTCCCAAAATTCTTACGTAATACTTGAACGCTCCCTTAGAGTGCTGTCAAAAGTCTGGTAGAGCAACTTAGCAATTAAAAGTTTATATGTTGCATTTAGTCAATCAACAGATTAAAATTACGGGTAAATTTATTGGTTTAAACCGTATTCATATACGTCAATCGAACACACTGTCAAATACTGTCTCTTTCAGTCGAATAGTGTTTACGATGTGGTGAAAAGAGACAGCTTTATTAAAAGTAATTTTAATGAATTTAATAATGAAAATGCATACATGAAGAGATGCCAAGTAGCTTAGTTGGTGGAACTTTCGTAGTATGGGATGTAATATACCTTCATCGAGAAAATCTTCTTCTTCGTCCTGTTGCAGCAATTCTCTTTGTCCATCTGGATCTGACACCAAATTGACAACGGTGTCCAAGTGCTTTTTATCTTCTATTAGCATATCTTCCAGTCTGTTTCCAATAGCCTGAAATTATTATGCGAGTTCCAATTATTATAGCGGACTCGACAATCGTTCTTGCGTGTACACACATCATGAATACAAAAAAAGTCATCTAATTGTAAATCTAACGAATCTAGCCGTTTAAGAGAATTCATATAGTTGAATAAAGTTATTTTAAGTTTTTATGTTTTGACAATCGACTCAGAGAATAAAACACAGTTTTTCTATTAAAATTTATGCAAGATTATATAAAGAAAGATTATATATTACGATTATCTATATGCTAATAGTAAAATAAACCAAATTTATTAATATTACTTTAATAAATACAGAAAACTCACTTCCGCCCATTGATAGAAAAGCTTTCCAGCCAAGCGTTGTCGTTTTAACTGCAAAGGCCCCGACGGTACTGAAAACATATCCCTAATGTTAAAACTGATTTATTTTTTCTCATCAAACGTGGACTATATACGTACGGTTAGTTACCATGGTTACACTGTTTTAACATCAAATTAAAAAATAGTTGAAAAGGCCGGATGAGTTTTAGAGACAAAACATGGCGACACGTACGTATAAGGTTTTGGTACGTGTCCGCTGGTTGGTTCTTGGTGTTTCGATATTTTAAGTATTTTATTTAACAATTTTTTTTTAAAACATTAATCATACAATCAGTCTTTGCAACTATAACTAGATACGTTGAGTGCTTCTTGACGTGTTAGGCGCTACTCCCAGTGGAGTCTGCCTTTTCTTATTTAAACTTAGTCTGTCGGGTAACATCTTAATTTATATTTAACAAAATATAGAATATAAATTAAGATGGTGGACTTGTAAGGCAACGGCAACGCTCTATTGTTTTCTTTGAATTGAAATAAAAAATAATTCATTAATCATTAATTAGGCATTAAAAAGAGATAATAAACAAATCATCCGAATTTCAAAACAATGCTCCTGTCAAAAGCGATGTTACAAATGTTAGCAAAACTCACCAGGATTTTTCCCCAAGTTAGATTTAAGCCAATACGGCCATTGTCCCTTGTTGCAATTGTGGACCAATTGAGCACATTCCAATAAAATCGCTGCCCGACCAACTACTACTGTGTGTGGCTGAAAATCAATATAAGGTATATTTAAAAAAAGAGATATAAAAGAAAATTTTTTTTTTTTTAAAAAGAGATTGTATATGTATAATTTGTTAAATAAAGTATAGTCTTCGTCGACGCTAAAGCTTTTATAAATTTGACGAATATTTAAATGATCCTAATCCTTGGGATTGATTTGCTCCAGTTCAAACAATTTGTATAACTCAAAACTTAGCGATTATAAAGAGTAGCGGAAAGTTTCTTGCCAGTTCTTCTTGCCTGCTCTACGCCCTTGACTTGCGAACTGGTAGTAAATGTAAATTTACGATTAATTTAACTTCTTTTCTGACGTCCATAAGTGTACTTGTTTACCTATATGAATAAATACATTTTGAAATTGAGTTTGACATATGTCAGAAAATACTGAAATTTTTTAATACCACCAGTTTTTTTTATTTTAACTGCCTTTATGTACTGATAATGATTTTTTGGTCAAAAGAGAATTTAATCAATCATATTTATTTTAACGACAAATCGACAAAATGTTTACGTACAAGGTCCAATAAAGCAGCCATAAACAGCGCATCAGGCGTAGCTCCAGGTTGAGTGGCTTCCAGCATGAAGCTGAACCTGGCCAGGCCAGCGTATAGCGGGGCTGCAGCCACTAAACGTCGCCGTTTTAATACCACTACTTCGGAATCACCACCCCCAGAACCACCCTCCATTGACCCGCGACGAGACATGTCTAAAACGTTTTAAAAATATTTCGTTAATATAGTCTCTATTAAGTCTTAGTATTATAAATAACTCTCTTTTATTCAGTACGAAATATATAAAATACTAGCTGACCGGGCAAACGTCGTTTTGCCATGTATATCATTTATAATAAAAAAATAGGGGTTGATCGTAGAGGGGTGAAAGTTAGGGGTTGTATGTATTTTTTAATGCTGTATCATAAAAAAATAAAAACAGAAAAAAATATCTAAAAAAAAAAATGTAGGGGTGGACTACCCTTAACATTTAGGGGGATGAAAAATAGTTGTTGTCCGATTCTCAGACATACCCAATATGCACACAAAATTTCATGAGAATCGATCGAGCCGTTTCGTTTAACCACAAACACCGCGACACGAGATTATATCTACTATATAAAAATAAGTCGGGTTTTCCTTCCTGACGCTATAACTCCAGAACGCACGAACCGATTTCCACGGTTATGCATTCGATGGAAAGGTCTCGGGCTCCGTGAGGTTTATAGCAAAGAAAATTCAGGAAAAACTCAACAGAAAAGCGGGATCACCAAACGAAATGTTACATAAAACGAAGCCATCTGGTGACGAAACGGAGTTCGCCGAGTTTGCTAGAATTAGATATAATAGAGGGTCGCTTCACGAGATGTGCAAAGAAATGAGCAAATACAAGATATAAGTATGCTTTTTATCATGCTTTAAATGACGTACCGAGTTGTTTGCAATACGCTAACCTTAACAAAACGAAATCTAGTAAATTAAGAAATATCATTTTCATAACAACTTTTCCAATTTTTCTTGTCTATGGTCAAGTTTTTACCCTATATGGAAACACCGATCAATAGTGTCTAAAAATTATTACATATTAAATTTGATACATCACGGAAGAGACTTACAACCGCCAGGAGTTTCTTCAATGCTGCCATCTCTCTTCTTTCCCATTTTTCTGATGCCAAATCTATTCAATCGATCTTCAACACGTTTACGTGCCCTAGAAAAAAAAATTAACAAGCGTGAATGGGCACATTCCAATAAAATCGCTGCCCGACCAACTACTACAGTGTGTGGCTGAAAAACAATATAAGGTATATTTAAAAAAAGAGATTGTATATGTATAATTTATATTTTTTGTGTTAAAAATATGTAATCGTTGATTAAATTAAAATAATTTGTTAAATAAAGTAGTCTCCGTCGACGCTTAAGGTTTTTATAAATTTCACAAATATTTAAATGATCCTAATCCTTGGGATTGATTTGCTCCAGTTCAAACAATTTGTATTACTCAAAACTTAGCGATTAAAAAAGAGTGGCGGAAAGTTTCTTGCCAGTTCTTTTTGCGCGCTCTACGTCCTTGATTTGCGAACAGTAAATGTAAATTAACAATTAATTTAACTTCTTTTTGACGTTCATAAGTGTACTTGTTTACCTATATGAATAAATACATTTTGAAATTGAGTTTGACATATGTCAGAAAATACCGAAATTTTTTAATACCACCAGTTTTTTTTATTTTAACTGCCTTTATGTACTGATAATGATTTTTTGGTCAAAAGAGAATTTAATCAGACCCCAGTGCCCTAGAAAAAAAAATTAACAAGCGTGAGTGGGCATAAGACAATATAGTTAAAAATCATTGAATGGATAAGATTTTACCCCGGATTTTCGATGGAACATATATAATATTTGATCAATATGCTTAAAAATTACGGGTTACATTGTGTTTGCTTGCATGATCGGAGAGTCGGCTGATATAGTTATCGCAATACTTATGTAAATGATCTGCAAAAATAGTCCACATCGTAGGTATCCAAGTTTTTTGCCCGAGCCGCTTGATTTTGGGGTTGCGTCGCTACTCAACCTGGTCTCCCCAAGAGATGTGGAGACCCACCTGCATCTTTACCCACCCCGCATTTACCACGGGGAGTGTTCAAAAGAGTTATTCAGATTAATACATGCAGATGAATTAATCATCGGACATCGCGGCGGAATACGAAATTCCGACCGTATCACTTCGACGTTCGTTCGTTGTTTTGCCCTGTATGTGGAACCAGCTGTCCACTGAAGTACCTTCAAGAACAGAGCGTACCAATTCTTAAACAGCCGGCAACGCTCTCGCGAGTACTCTGGCATTGATAGTGTCTATGGGTGGTGTATCAGTTAAGCTAAGGTGAGCCCTCTGCCCGTTACACGTGTTCTTACCTATTGAGAGTATATCCAACGCGTCGTTTCATATGAACAGGTCGGTTGACGTGAATATTGTAGGGTCGTGCCAATGACGCCATACTCCCGGAAATGGGTAACGACTCGCCGGAACCACATCCGTTTCGACCCAAAGGCTGAGGTTGGGGTTTCTGACGGAACCAATTCACTGTAAACAAAAACTATTATGAAACTAGCGTGTACGTGAAATCTTTATGCGTGGCTACAAAATACTATAGAGTGAGTGACTATAAATGATATAGAGCAGTGTTCTGGTGCGACTTTCATACCTGAAGTCGTAGGTTCGATCCCCGGCTGTGCACCAATGGATTTTCTATGTGCGTGCGCATTTAATATTTGCTCGAACGGTGATGGAAAACATCGTGAGGAAACCGAAATGTCTAAGACCCAAAAAGTCGACGGAGTGTGTCAGGCACTGGAGGCTGATCACCTACTTGCCTATAAGGTTTAAAAATGATCATGAAACAGATTCAGAAATCTGAGACCAAGACCTAAAGAGGTTGTAGCGCCACTGATTTATTTTTTTATGTCCATTGGCGCACAGCCGGGGATCGAACCTACGACCTCATGGATGAGAGTCGCACGCTGAAGCCACTAGGCCAGCACTGCTCACTAAAGGAAATTATTGAGAGAAAAATAATTCATACTTATCCCACTGATGTGAAACTTTGACGGTATAGACTTCGAATGTGATATCTTATGATGCGATATATCCACTGACGAAATAGAAGGAATTGTTCGTTCAGATTGTCTTGGTGTCAGTTGGTAGCGGCGCGTGCGCACTGATAATGGAGATTGGCTGGCAGAGTCGTCTCCGCCTTCTGTTTCTAGGAGACTCTGGAAATACATAATTAAGAATAGAAAATATGGGTTCTTGATGGGGTTATTCAATTCAATTAAGATTTTTGAGATTCAACTAAATTATCTGTAAAATAGATATTAGAATGCCTATTGGAAAAGGGAGACCTTGTCTCGCTCGCCGATTAAACATTCAAACACATAATAATACGTAAAAACATATAGTTGGCATATTTCAAAGGCATAAGAGCAAAAAGTATGTAAATAGTATTTATTTCTATGGCTGTATTCAATACTTTAAAGAATAGCATACTATGTGCTTAAAATATCCCTTGGGCTATATTTTATTAGTGACGGAACTCCTAAAGACGTAAAATCAAATCAAAATCATTTATTCATATAGGTAACACAATGTACACTTATTAACGTCAAAAAAGAAATACATATTAAATGCTTCTATTTTAACATTTACTGCCAGTTCTCAAACCAGAGGCGTAGAATGGAAGAGAAGAACTAGCAATAAACTCTCCGCCACTCTTTTTAATCGCCAAGTTTTCTTTACACAATGTTTGTAAGGAGCTGCAATTATTACACCATGTTCCACATGACATCTTACGTAATCAATAGAAAAATTAAAAACAAAGATTTGTCCTCTACTAGCAGGAGGCATAGTGAAATAGGAGCACACACTTACATTCTCGTGAGAATAACATGCAAATACATAGGTAACACAATGTCAGGTAGGGTCAGGTGGGGTAAATGCGAGTACCATAACTAGATTGACTTGTTATTTTGTGGTCTTTTACAATTTACAAATAATTTTTACTGTGAATATTAAACATGTTTTAGGCTTTTGTTTGATGTAATTACCTATAATTAATGATGGATGATTACAGATTAATTCTCTATTCCATTATCCCGATGTAAAGAGGTAAATGTAAAAAATATGTTAAAATTCTAATAGTGTAGATAGTTACTAATCTGGGGTAATTGCAATAAAATACGCAAATTGAAATATACTTTGGTTTTTATTGCAACGAGATTGATGAAAATCTGTCAATCCATCAGATTCAATAAGTTGTCAGAGTGTAGTGCAAGAAGTACTTTACGTGTATAAGAGATGCCAGCACTAATTTATTTTGTGTGTAAACAGTTAAAGTTATGGTATTACATTTGCCCCGTTCATGCATTTACCCCACCTGACTATAGCCGAAATCTTTGGAACGAATTTACTTTTAATCTTAATAAATAATAGTTAAAAAAAACTAAAAAACACGCTTTTAAAGCACATCAAACTAAAAAGTGAAAAATAATTCCTAATTTAGGCTGAAAATGGTAATGAACAAAAAATACTGGTAATATTGTGAAAAAGCGTGGGTTGCTCTATACACGAAAAATATGGCACAGAGCGACCCACGCTTTTTCACAATAATACCAGTATTTTTTGTTCATAAACATACATACATACAGGTGAAGCTAATATATAGCGTGTAAAAATATAATTATTACTAGCTGACCGGGCAAACGTCGTTTTGCCATATCATTTATAATAAAAAAATAGGGGTTGATCGTAGAGGGGTGAAAGTTAGGGGTTGTATGTATTTTTGTATGTTGTATCATAAAAAAATAGAAATTAAAAATTTTGTCTAAAAAATAAAAATAAAAATTGAGGGGTGGACCACCCTTATTATTTAGGGGTGTGAAAAATAGATGTTAGCCGATTCTCAGACCTACCCAATATGCTTACCAAATTTCAGAGGAATCGGTCAAGCCGTTTCGTAGGAGTATGCAGACTAACATTGTGACACGAGAATTTTATATATAAGAAGATAATTCAACTTAAGGTGAGCCTGACCTGAGCTCCAGTAGAGGAAGCACTTCGCTTCTTGAAAGTGAACTTCTTGTGGGACTTCTCTTCTACTCCACTTGCTTCTCCCGCCTCGCGGTCTTCTTCTGCGACTCGCCATCCGTGCCTTAAAATTTAAATACAATTGCACACGAACTAGCTATATAAAAAAAAAAAAATGGTGCGTGTACTTATGTACGCGCGTAAGAAGTTATACTTCTTTGGCTTTCTTTATTTTTTTTAAATATTAAATAATTAATAATCAATATTAAGCGTTAATAATTTAACAATATTTAATATTTAGTATATTATTCAATTATTAATTAATATTATATTATTAATTCAATTTAATAACTAGGTATGTTTCATAACCTTTTAACTAAGTATAAATAGGTCTTTGTGAAAAAGTATTGCTAAATTTCTTTGACAAAATAATTAAAACTGCTTTATTTGTTTAATACGCGCACGCTCGGCGCCCATACTGAATTTTGTGTCACGGTGCGCGCGCATCGTAAAATTTCACTCTCATAAATTTTTCATAACGCGCCTAAAGAAGTATAACTTCAAAAAATATGGTATTAGGGAATATAAGTTATGTTAGGACATGACATTGAAGGTAAAAGACCAACGCACGCATCTTTATAGGATGGACTGAGGAACTGTCACAAAAGTTTTTATATACGTATTTTCAACAGTCTTGCGACTACAGTACCGTTACCGTAACTTATTATGCTCTTATAGTCCAGTCAGTCAAGACAATTAATTCATTATAATTCCAAAAGTTTTTAAATTTTGATGTAAGGTCGGGAGTGGTATTAAAACAAACTATAAAATTTTGCAACCTGCTCTTCGGTCCGGAACATTGTTAAAAATGCAATAAATGATAATTTGCTTAGTTCTTGAGACCAAAATTCCAAAAGTTCTGCAAAGTTGGAGTGGTGTTAAATATATTATTTTACATCACGTGTCAAATTTGCAACCAATTTAAGTGTACGGAACATTTTTGTTATTAAAAATTAATGTTGTTCTTTATTAAACTGAAGGAAAACGTTCCAAAAGTTCTGCAAATTTGACAGATATATCGAAAATAAAATAAATAACAAAAATGTTCCGTACACTTAGGTTGGTTGCAAATTTTATACGTGATATGAAATATTATATCGAAAACTTCCCCAAGTTTGCAGAACTTTTGGAATTTTTTTCACGACCATACAGACATAAAATTAATTTAATTGCAATTTTAACAATGTTCCGGACTGCGGACAAGGTTGCAAAATGAGATTTATTGTCGTCCCAATGTACCATTCACTTGACCGAAGTTTGAAAACATTTGGAATTATTATCAAATTTTCGATTTCGAATGTCTATAATGATGAGGTTTAAGTTTTCATTTATTATTATTATTTTAATTTAATATTTTTTTAGTTTGTTATTGTTTTTATTTTATGGGTTCTTGTTTAATTTTTTCCCTTGCTAGCTTGCTTTTATGTTCTAATGTAATATTAATGCATTTGGTGTTGTGCTTAGGTCTTGGGTGTTTATTGTCTTTAAAATTGTCTTTAAAAAAAAAATATCCCCATGAGCACATGATCGGAGGAGATCATATAAAACACGTTGCAGTGACGCAGTACGCGATAGAGACAGAGGTAGCTGTATCATACAATACGCGTCATATAAGCGTAAATGCGAATGGATTCCAAGACTGCAAGTTAATTATGTAGCGGCAATAAAGTCGTAGGGAATAGGTATGGGAAAAAAGGCCACCGCAACGCCATTTTCCGGGTCAAATACCACGGAAACCAACGTAAACTTGGCGACTTTTTTAAATTTCCTTTTTTAAAATACGTGCTATTTGTAGAGAAAGAGCATTACATGCTAAATATCACCTATTAAATCCTGTATCGGCAGAACCTATGCTAAAGCCAAGACTGTAGCAGTCTTTAGTTGTCATGTAATATATATAAACTATACCTAATAACCCTAGTAGTCTGCATATTGGAATCCTTTTGTTGAGTTCCCGGTCTTTCGGCTGTGTCCAGAAGACCACTCAAGGCCACCAGACGGAACTCGTGTCCGTGCGCTTCACGTACGTAACTAAGAAGTAAACGTACTTCTGAGTATAAAGCCTGAAAAAAAAGTTTCCAAAGATAATATTTATAAATTGAGTTCAGTTTTTTGAGTAATCAGACTTATTCTCCTGATGTTATTCAACTGCGTTATGTTATTTGACAGCATTAAAAAAAACCCCATAAATCGGATTAGATATCCGATTTATCGTTAAATACAAATTAATTTTTCATACCGAACCAGTATTTTCTAAGATTAGCGCCTTCAACTAAATAAACAATTTCATAATCTAATATATAAAATTCTCGTGTCACAGTTTTCGTTGCCATTCTCCTCCGAAACGGCTTAACCGATTTTGATGAAATTTTTTGTGCTTATCCGGTATCTATGAGAATCGGTCAACATCTATTTTTCATCCCCCTAAATGTTAGGGGTAGTCCACCCCTAAATTTTTATTTTTTAGACAAAATTTTTAATTTTAATATTTTTATGATACAACATACAAAAATACATACAATCCTCAATTTTCAACCTTCTACGATCAACTACTATTTTTTTATTATAAATGATATACATGGCAAAACGACGTTTGCCGGATCAGCTAGTATTATTATAGGTGTTACATATCCATTGCACTCCCTTTGCCCCGCATAACCAATAAATATACCTCTCTTACGCAACACCGTTATAAAAGGAAATAGACAATAGAGATCAGGGGGCCTACCATGAACTTTCTTAAAACAATTCTCTTGAGATGCAGCGGAGTTTAGGTACCTAAAGTCAATAGCATTTTTTCGTACCATGACCGTCTATAAGCTGAAACGTATTAGCATCGCAAGACCGAATGAAAGAACGATAATTTTGTTTGTGGTTTCTGAGTACGTTTAGAAATTTAACTTTCAAACTTACTTCGACAGATGTTTCTATGAAAATAAATAAAATATAAAATTATTTTAAATAATTCATCAATCACAATAAGCTATTATGTCTTAATATATATATTTATTTTATATAAAACTATTCTTTTGACATATTTTAAACGGAAAGTTCTCTGGTGCTATGACAGTTGACACTTATTATTTTTAAACGTTTCTTGAGCTTTTAAATGTTAAACAATGTTATTTGGTGTTTACAAAATTTCGGTTTTAGAAATATATTTACAAATTGTTTAACTTATAAAATAATGGTATGGGGTAAGTATTGTTCACAAATTTGTTTATTAAAAATAAATCCCTATAACGAAGTGAATTAAATTACTGATATAAAACGCTTTGCAAAAGATATTTCAAATCAACTTATTACTCTAAAATCATAAGTAACTATAATAAAAATTAATTCCTTCAAATTCTACAAACTCAATTTATACGTTAACTAATTCATATAATATAAATAATTATACTTTCTTTGCAGGAAAGTAAGTAGTGGTAGTGACTACGACCTTCCATCTCCACTACAAAACTTCGATGTATGCACAATGCAAAATGTTTTCTATCAAATGAAAGATTATTATTATGACGAACCACCAAACTATTCCAATAAAGGTTTATAACAGTACATTACAATGTTTAAAACTATGTTTACCTGGGTCAACAAGTATCTTTCTCAAAGACAAGACACGACGATTAGGTTAAAAGACGAGTTAACATAACCTGGAATAAATCCTGGAGCAATAAAGAAACCCTTAAATCAGAATTTTAAAATTTAAGAAAAAATAATGGACTCATATTTAATACCTTGTCTTACATATGGCTTCCAGACATGGATTTACAATAACTACACCAAAAACAAAATACAAGTGTGCCAGAGAATGATGGAAAGGAGTCTACTAAACATACAAAGACAACATCGGAAGAGAAATACAGAAATAAGGAAAATAACAAAAATAATAGACGCTTTAGACAAAAATGTAATTGATTGGGTCTTACTGCTCGCATGGACAAGGAAAAATGGACACGAAGGGTAACCTAGTGAGAACCAACAAAAAGATTAAGAGGTAGGCCAAAGTAAAACTGGATTGATGAAATATAAAGAAAAGCTGTGAAAACTGGACCACCAATGCAAAAGACAGACAGATGTGGAGCAAAATGGAGGAAGCCTTTACCTGTAGAGGGGTCCATAACAATTTAATGATACTTTATAATGAATTTTGTTTTTGATTCTTATGAATTTATTTATCATTTCAAACTTATATACATTGAAATTATTAATTATGATTGGAATATAATTTAAAGATTATAAATAATAATAATGTATTTTATAATGCATGCACATATAATGTAATTATTACTCATATGATATACTTGTTTAATATGTTAATCATTATGGAAATAAAGAGGCTATAATAATAATAATAATTTTCTTTACAGCTTAACCTGACAAAATTGCTAAATTGAGACTATGAATAAATGTTTATAACCAATTGAACATTGCCTGAAGACATCTTTTTCTATCTTGATGGAGTCATCCTAACTTAATAAATACTATTATTATAATATTTTTAAATGGCTTAATATTTTCACATTAAAAATACCTATGTTTTTTTAAACAACAAAAAGCAGAGGAGAATAATACTATTCATGAACATAGTGAGGAAAAATTTTATTATAATAAATATCTACTAGTAATATGGCATTCTTATTTATTGTAAAATATGATATTTTATTGGGGGTTTATGTTTTTGTTAGATATGCATAAATAATTAATTGAATATTATTGAATAATGTGCAATTATTTGTAGGTACACTGAAATCTTCAATGAATCAAAGTCAATAATCTATAGTAAATTATAAACTCAATATCTACGAAGTCGGAAGGGCATTGCCGTCTTGTTTCTCATCTCCGTATATATTTTAATAAT